>CM077163.1:232839930-233262316 GCA_039583875.1 Platanthera guangdongensis
CATCAATCTTTTAAAGGTAGTCTTTTTGAAGTTGTGATTGAGGAGATGAAACAGTAGTGACTGCAGTTGTGGCAGCAACAGTAAAGGGAGAAATAGAAGCAGCACTAGCAGAAGAAGTTGTAGTAGCAATAGTAGATACATCAGCAATTTCAGATACAGTAGTTTCAGTAACAACAATATCATCAGTAATGACAGTAGGCTCAAGATCAAATGCCTCTGTCATAAGTATATCCTTAGAGACTAACTCATCAGCAGTATCAGAAGTGTCAGACACAACAACATTTGCAGCAGTAGGAGCAGCATCAGTACTTTCAACAGCAACAGAAATAGCAGGGGCAGCAGTAGAAAGGGACTTTATAAAAGAATTAATGAGACTGGTGTCACAGCTGGAAAAGGGCACAATGGCCTTGGAGAGATCCTCAGATGGCTGGACTGCATTCTGCTCTGGAAGACAGCTGAAGTAAATATAATCAAACTCTGATAAAAGGGACCTGAGGTCGACTGAGAAAACTGCAACCTGTGGTATTGAGGCTGGAGCTTGAGTTGAAGAGACAGCAACTTGAACTCAGGAAATAGCAGCAGCAGGCAATCTAACACCTTCATGAGTCATCTCCCCCTACCTAGATTCAGAGACAGCTGGATCAATGCACCAAAAGGAAGGGATTGCCTGAGGAATGAGAGAAGAGAGCCTGGCAGAAAGGGCTGCAACTGACTGTAGAAGTGGAGCCAAGGATTTCTCCAACAAGAGTGATAGCCTGGGAGCTATCAGCTCATACAGTCTGTCTGCTAAGGCTGGAATATCTGCATGCTTAGTAGGGACTTGAGCAGAGGTAGAGAATGAAGGTGGAACAGCTGGAGATGTTGGTGGAGAGCTGGTGTATGGGGGAAAGGAAGGTTGAGGTGTGGGGATTGTGGAAATGGAAGATAGTGGAATGGAAATAGAAGGTGTGAAGGAGGGTTGAGCAATGATATCTTGCAGTAACTGTTGGTAGGATGTGGATGAAGAAGGTAGATCAGGAGGGGATGAAGGTGAATCATCCATAAAGGAATCATCTAGAAGTGTGAAAGATGGAAGTTGAGATGATGTGTCAAGATCCGGTGGAGGGTAGTGATGTAGAGGATGGAATAGTTCTTCTATTAGAGGTGGAGTTGGTGAAACTGAAGTTGGAGATGGAGTTGGAATAATGATGGTGGATGAAATTGTAATGGTGGATGAAATTTGAATGGTGGAGGTGACTGGTGGAGATGAAATAAGAGGTGGAGGAGGAGAAGAAGCCGCAGGAAAGTCTTCTGCAGGGGCAGAGACTTTAGGGGAAGAGACTGTAACAGTCCTTGTGCCTGAAGTTGCAGCTATAGAGGGCCTGCTAGGCTTCACAATCTATCTATCCCACTTGCCAAAGAGGGCACAGGAGAGCCTCTTAGAGGCATTGATGTGCATCCCAGTTGATACAAGCAGGGCAGGGCATCTATTTTGAAGAAATGGCCCTAGTATCCTTCCATAATTCACAAAATTCTTATTTATCTTCTTCTTAATCAGATCAAAGAAGATCTCTCGCCAGTTTAATTGTTTCTTATCCACTAGAGCACCCAACAAACACAGCTGATACCTGGAGATGGTATCATGGGCTGAATGTTTGGCCAAAATAATTTTTCCCACAACATCAGCTAAAAACCTGTACTCAACAGCCAAATTCTTTTTCAGCAGCTTGTTAGGGTTTGCATCAGAATGACCCATTCTTTCAAGCATAGTAGAAAATTCTTCTCCAGACATTTCAATATAATCTCTTCCAAAATTTAATTGAAAAACCTCTGTCAGAATAGTAGGTGTCAGAGGTACCTGGGTTCCAGAAATTGATCCAACAACTGTATTTTGGTGTTGGTTGTGGGCAGTATATACCCACTCCTTGATTTCATCAGCAGGCAACTTGATTCTGGTGGACATGATAGTAACTAATTTTTGCTCCTTGAAAAGTTCTAGAATGTCTTGGAAAACCTGATCACTGGTGCTAAAAG
The DNA here is from genome assembly GCA_039583875.1 of Platanthera guangdongensis. Taxonomy (NCBI): domain Eukaryota; kingdom Viridiplantae; phylum Streptophyta; class Magnoliopsida; order Asparagales; family Orchidaceae; genus Platanthera; species Platanthera guangdongensis. The sequence continues at coordinate 232,841,944 of CM077163.1, forward strand.
AATCCATATCAATATCGAATCCAGTTCAATTAATTAGTTCAAATTAATTTGTGAATGTGCTGTTAGTTCAATTAGTTTGTTCAAATTAATTTGTGAATGTACTGTTAGTTCAAATTAATTTGTGAATGTGCTGTTAGTTCAAATTAATTTATGAATGTGCTGTTAGTTCAATTAGTTAGTTCAAATTAATTTGTGAATGTGCTGTTAGTTCAATTAGTTAGTTCAAATTAATTTGTGAATGTGCTGTTAGTTCGTGAATACTGAATTCTGTATTATAGTTCAATTAATTTGTTAATGAATGTGAGAGTTCATGTCTGTTAGAGTGTTAGTTCATTCCTGTATTATAGTTCATTCCTATTCAATAATTTATGAATACTAAATAATGTTCATTTCAATTTTTTTCATCATTTCTTATTACAGCAATTATGTCTCAATCACAATCTCCTATTAGTGTCATTGGTTCAACTTCTACCTCAGCAACAAGTAAATTTATTTCTGATGATGCAAGTAAGGATGATAATGCGCCACTTTGGGATTATGTATCTCTTATCCATAGTAGAGAAGTTGGTGACAAAAATAGAAAATGAAAATGTAATTTTTGTGAGATAGATTTCAGTGGCTCCTAGTCTAGAGTAAAGAGTCACTTGCTAAAAATATCCGGGAATGGTATGAAGGTATGTCCAAAAGTAACTCGAGAGTATTTAAAAGAGTTTCAAAAAGTAGTTACTACATCAGAAGAAAAATGCAAACCGGCTCCCATGATATTATCGTTTCATATTGCAAGTCAAGCTTCTCAATTAGTTGAGGAAATGAAAAAAAGAAGAGGGAGACCTATTGATATGACTTTTCAAAATAAAGCTAGAGATGAGTTAATGAGTCACATAGCCAGGATGTTTTATTTTGGTGATTTGCCATTTCATCTAGCTAGAAATCCATGTTATGTTAGTTCATATAAATTTGTTGCTAACCACAATCTTGATGGATTTGTTCCTCCTGGATATAATGCTCTCAGAACAACACTTTTGCAGAAAGAAAAATCAAATATCACTAGAATGATTCAGTCAATTAAAGATACTTGACCCCTAAAGGGAATCAGCTTAGTCAATGATTGTTGGACAGATGCTCAAAGAAGACCTTTGATTAATTTTATGGCGACCTCCGAGGATGGTCCTATTTTTTTAAAGGCAGTTGATGCATCAGGTGAGTATAAGGATAAACATTATATTGCAAATTTGATGATTGAAGTTATTAATGAAGTTTGTGTCAAAAATATTATACAAGTTATCACTGATAATGCACTAGTGTGTAAGGCAACAAGAGCAATTGTGGAGGCATGATTCCCACATATTTTTTGGACACCTTGTTTTTGAACATCGTTTTATTTGAAATAATTATGAATAGCTTATGTCTAAGTACTTCATGTTATATTACATTAGTTATGGACTTCTACTTCAATTGATTATTTATGCTTCATGTTTTATTGTTTTGAGAATTTATAATTGTATTTATGATATATGCATATATATTTATTAAATTTAATACAACGTATCCCACCGTACCCGTATCCTTGATTTTAAAATTTTGCCGTACCGCCGTCCCGGATACGTATCGTACCCGGTACCCGTACCCGTACCGGTGCTTCCTAGATCCAAAGGTGTGTGAGGTGCTCCTCGTTAGTCTGACTGTAAATTAGGATATTGTCAAAATAGACTATGAGGAGCTTGTCTATATACCTGTGTAAAATTTGAGTTATCACACACATGAACGTACTAGAGGCTGTATAACTCAAACCGAATAACCAACCACTCATATAAGTTGTCTTTTCCCTTAAATGTAGTTTTCCACCCATTATCCTTTCTGACCCTAATCTAGTGGTACCCACTCCATAAATCAAGCTTGAAAATGATCTGGATACCTGACATGGTGATGCAGGACAGACGTCACACTTGCCTGCCACTCTGGAGTCCCATCAGAGGGCATCCCACTTTGGCGTCATACCGAGATGACTTTATCAGGCTCGCGGGCCGTGCATCCCAACCCGTCTCCGGTCCCAACAGAACAATGACATAAATGATGCCGGTATTGTGACTCTCCCGAGTGAACTCACCATGTTGTAAGATATGGATAGTTCGTGGGGAACTTGCAATAACTGAAGGCTCGACTCTTCTCTTAGGAGAATCCTTGGGTTGGATTGAGACGATGTGATCTTGTGGCCTTTGTCAAGGAATAGACAATTGTTGTATCGTCCATACACCAATGAGTGACCTAGATTGTCATCTTATCTATCCAGACGACTCGATATGGGTGCGGGGGTGATTCCGCCTTAATCTTTATTCTTTCAAGCCTCTTTTGGGCAATGATATTCACATAACTTCCACTGCCAATAACGAGCTTGCATGTTCCACCCGCGCTCAAGAAATAAGTGTAAAAGATAATGACGCGACTTCAATCATCAGTACGGGGAGTGTGTAGTAGGAAACGAATAATGCCCATCTCAAGTGCTCGATCTGCTTTGTGCTCCCAACCCTCTATGGTCACAACAATCTCTTCTTTGGGAGGCTCTACAAAAGCAACACTAGGTTTGAGGTCCTCCTCAATAAGTAGATTCCGTGTGGGGCATTGCGTTGCCACATGGTTGTAACAACCCCATTTTCATATGACTACCATCACAAATTTCATATTTCTTATACATCAGAGGCGTCAGATATATGAACATTCAACAATTATAATTACAAAGTACAAAATAAAAGTGCAGGAAAGTAAATTATGCTATTTATTTATAAACCGGTACAGTCCATCAAAACGTCATATAGTACATCAGAGAGTCAGTAGATAACCCAACATATATGTATACAAAAAGAAGGGTTTATCTCAAAATTGTGCCGCATGTATGAGTGGGCTACATCAAAAATATATACATGACAACAGATCAAAAATTATACTATATGACTCACACCACAAACTACTGGAAACAGAACTAAAATTCATCATGGGGGCAGTCAGGATCATGACGCACAGCCTTATGCGCATCCAGAACTTCGAAGACGACAGTGACAACCTCGATCCATGGCTTGTACATCCTCTCACGACGTGAAGGGGGTCGGCTAGAACTGCCAGGAGTGGCTTCCTCCTTGACCTGTTTTAGTTACATCTTCTATTAATCAAAAGACTAAATGAATTCTTATTGTTCCCTTGAGTACTACAGTGTCTTATTTATGTCTTTCAGATTTGTTATTTCATATTGCCTTGTTATTACGTCGTCTCTCGTTCCACTATCTTCTTATTATTCCTTTTTATTATCTTCTTATCATTTCTTATAATTTTTTTTATTTCCTTTCATTACATCCATAGCAAATTTCATATCTTTGTAATTTTTTATTTTTGTATTTTACTATTATTATATTTTCATTTTGTTATCTCGTAATGTTAAAAATACATTAACATTTTTGTACATTTACGTAACACGCTTGTGTGCATTTTCATATTCACACACATTCGTTTACGTGTCTTTTCTTATTCACACGTTTGCTTTAATTTCATTATAATTGGGAGGACATTCACCTCACCTCCACTAGTTGAGTTCAACCTGAACAAAACCCATTTTAAAACTTTAATCAACTTTGCTTTTCCTTATTATTCTTACCTATTTCATTAGAGTTCTTTAAAACATAAGGCTATTTAAGTTAGCCACAATAATAACATTAAAGAATAATTGCAAATAAGAGATAAGAACTCATAGTGGCCTTCCCTTTTCCTTTATCTCTCCTGCCATCATCATTACTTCTCTCGTCGCCTCGGGATGCCATGACCTAGATTAGAACCAGTGTTGTAGATGTCGGCCGACATAAAGTTTTTGGGTGCAAACCGCAATGAAACCGATTTGTTTGACAAAAATATAGTTTTGTAAAAAATGGCGATATATCCCGATATATCGATATATCTCTAACCCCATATTTCGGTTATTATATTTAATATATAAAAACAAAGTTCACGGGACCCGTATTTTCCTACTTCACGATTCCATTTCACGCATTCAACATTTCTCGCTGTACCCTAAATTTTACGGGAGAATCGCTCTGGCGGAGTCAACACTCGACAGCTCCGTCTTCGGCGACGAGGCAATGAATCGGCATCGCAGGCGAGGAGTAGACGACGACGCCGGGCTTTCTACGAATCGGCATCGCAGGCGAGGACGCGAGTAGTCGACGTCGGGCTTTAGGGTTTCTACTACTTCACTACATTGTAAGCCCCCTTCTTCTTTCTTATTGTTTTTGCGACAATTGAAAGTTTTATTTGGAGTTATATTGATCAAGTCATAAGTTCTAAAAAATTTATTAAACTTGTGTTACTGTAAGCTTCTTGCTTATGCTATAGTTAGGTTTCTTTATTGCAATAGCTAAGTTTATACCTTGTGTAAATCTGCAGTGATTTTTATTTCTCCTGTGCACTTCTAACCTATGTTAACATTATTTTGTTAACTTCTGTTACAGTGATTTTTACAATAGCTGAGAAAAACTCTCCTCCAACTTTGCATTATTACATGGGCTTCTCCTTTATCTTTCAAAATTATTTCAAAGAAAATGTTATAAATACTTATTTGTCTGTACATTGGTATAGTTATTTGTCTGTACATTTTTACTTATTTGCAAAAAATGTGTTTATAAATACCATTATCTTTATTTAAATATTAAAATCCGATATTGTAAAATATCCCCGATATATCCCATGCAATCCGACATACAACATTTCAAATCCAAACCGACATGAACCCGTCATCCAACATCAACAACCTTGATTAAAACATTCTTAATTATCATCCGTAAACATTTTAAGAACATTAAATTGATGTTTTCATTAAGGTCAAACACATCACAATTCCCTTTGATGGATTCCTCTTGTCCTAATTAGGTCAAAGTAATTTTAAATGGATTAAGGATTTGGTGCCCTAATTTTTAAATTAGGACTTTTCACTGATTTAGTGAAGGACATCAATCCCTAGACTCAAATTAGTGATTTGGAGTAATCCCTAGACTCCAATTAGTGATTTGGAGTAACCTTTCCCTTGAAATAGTTGACACCTTAATACCATGGGGATGGGATTTTGCTAATATTAGAGATGTATACATGCTAGGAGTCCATTCCCATCCGTATGTGTATTTCTGAATTTCAAAATCAACATTATAGCATTTAAGGTTTCACTCAAATTTCTTCAAATCATGGATGACAGCTTAATAAGCCATTACAAAAACTTTTTAGAAGAAAAGAGTCAAAAAAGTTCACGAAATCAAACCCTAGGGTTTATACCCTCATCAATGTATGCAATAACTTCATGAAAGAAACAAGAGAAATGAAGAGGAAGAGATTACTTCTCTATAGGAGGAAAGATCATGAAAATCGGACGTGATTTGAGCTCTCAGGAGCTAATGGCGGCACGCGGCTTCCGTCGACTTTGGCGGTCTCTTGCGGGAACTGGAAGAAGGGAATGAAGTCAAACAGTGTTTTTCTCTCTTAACCGAGCGTCGCTTAACCCACTCATGATACACACGCATTTTATTTGCGTGAGTCATGGCGAACCGCCGGTCCATCCTTAACAGCCGGTCACCTCTTAAGCCCTCTCATTTCTTAACTTATTTATTTTTAACTTAGGTTTAATTCTTCCCATTCGTACTTTAATAATATGTATTAAAACATCATTATTTAATTTTGCGTCGCGCCAATTTACGTCGTTGTTCATTAACATAATTAGATAAGGGAATAATACCTATAGTTGGCGGCGTCACAATGGTCCGTACCCTAACAACGTTAACATTGGATCCCTCTAGGTTTTGGGGGCCCAAGTGCAGTAGATGTGTCCTTCGTGTCTACGAGAACACGAGTAGGCATGGATGGGCTGAGTCCTTGCTGAAGTCCCCTAGGTGCAAAACTATCAAGCTGCGGGTTAGGTCGCCTTGGACCTGAGGTATGTAAATATTGTTCGTATTCTAATGCAAGCTGAAAGATCTGCTTTATGGACTCCAGGCAGTGGAGAATGAGTTCCCTACGAATGTCTGCCCTCAATCATGCCCGAAAGTGGGATGCTGTCACGATGTGCTCTTCAGTGATATTGCTCCCTGTTAGGTTACGGGTACTTATACAGGAAAGAAGAGAACAATACTGATGATGATTTTCAATGCCCTAGGGGGATGCCGCGATTCCCCCCATATACCCAGCTGCTGAACTGGCTGGGCACACCCGGCTTGATTAAAAAGACGGAGAAACTGAACCGGTTGTTTCAGTCTCCTTGTTCCTTGGCCCCTTCCGTGGTAGACCACACCGAAGCGGCTCCGGTTCATATCACTCCTTAACTCGTCAAAGCGAGTAGGCATGGATGGACTAGGTGGGTCCTTGTTGAGGTCTCCTAGGTCCAAAACTATCAAGGTGCGGATTAGGTTGCCTCGGACCTGAGGTACGTAAATATTGTTTATATTCTAACACGAGCTAAAAGATCAGCCCGACAGACTCCAGGTGGTGGGGAACGAGTTCCCTACAAATGTGCCCTCAATCCTGCCCGAAAGTGGGAGACTATCACGATGTGCTCTTCAGTGATATCACTCCTAAACTCCCCAAAGCGACTCGTATAGTCAGGTACATGAACCCTCATATCGTCCCATTGAGTGATGGGATAATAAACATCTCTTTCTAGTGAGCGCTCTAGACGAGTCGAATATATCTTAGCTTGCCCAAGTAATTTCATCTTGGCAAACCGCACTCGTCGCTTGTTCGACATTTTGTACCAATCAGAATAATTGTCCATGCCCACTAACCAATCACTAAAATCCTTATGATCCAACTTTCCATCGTAGAATAGGGCATCAATATGAATACAATGTGAGGTATCATCCTCAACTCATGACCTCGTCAGGGCTCATGATAGTCCATATATTCATCTCTACCTTGGTCGAACCTTGCGTGGTAATCGTGTGATCTATATGCAAAGGATATCGGGGTTGAGATCTCTCTTCCTGTGGATGGTGGTGTCAGCCTATGGGGGGATCTCTACGATGCTCGTAAGCTAGCCCGGGCCCTTGGGGAAGGGTGGAGGAGCCTGTGCTAGTGGATTAATGAACATACGGTCAGGAAGCCCCTTAATATCTCGCTGATCCTCGTGGTGGACGACTTGTAACCTAATGGGTTCTAATGGACGTGAATTTCTAACGAGATCTAGACCATCCACCCTAGTGGTATGGACTCTGAATCTCTCTCTAAGGTTATGAAATCGTGCATCTATTTGGTCAAATCAATTCACCATTTTTTTAGAAATCAGACATTGACAAGTCGGTGTTAGAACTGACAGTGACTTGGTTATCTAAAGGAAGAGACCTTGTCATGGTATGCCTAAGTACCTTACCGCTATAAAGCATGCATATAACCCTAACCTGGTCTCTGGTACCAAACTGACGCAGGTGGGGAGGTGGATGCCGGCTGTTGGAGATAGGGAATGGATTGGGGGCCGACTGGAGGTTATAGTGTGGTTTGGTTTTGGAGGGGAAGGGATTGAGATGTTTGCCGACTACATGGGGGATTGTGGGAGGTCCAAGCTTTACACCCAGGGGTTCCAACTCAACATTGGATGATTGAGGGAGAGTGGGCTGACTATTGTGGAGTAGTGGAGGAGATTTATGAGGAGATCCTACATTGTAGGAGTGGGGTAGTGGTGGAGGTAGTTAAGGTGGTCATAGGGTGGGGGATGGCTGGAGGTGTTTTTCAGTGATCACCGGTAAATTGAAAACGAATTAAACTTTAAGGGTGGTGGTGGAAGTCTACCGGAGGTGGCTAGAGAATGTTTTTCGGTGATCGCCAAAAATTGAAAATGAAGGGGATTTGGAGAGGGAAAAGAGCACTTTTGGAGGTATAAGGGGAAGGGAATGTAGGGTGGTTGACTGGTGGTTGTGGGGGTGATTTTGGGCAGCCGGTTGGTGGTTGTGGTGAGGGGAAAGTGGCTGCCAACTGTAGGAGGTAGGGGCTGGATTGGAGGCCAACTGGAGGTTAAGGTGAGGCTCGGTTCTGGAGGAAAGGGAGGGAGATATTGTCTGAAGGCAAGGGGGGTTGTGGGAGCTCCAAGCTTCACACCATGGGGTTCTGGCTTCAGCATCATATGATCAAAAACAAGGTTTCTTTGCTTCAACTTTCAATACCATCTATAGAGCCTTCTACTCCCATATATACACTAGAGAGGGGTAACGAACAATCATGATTCTCCATTCATTGTATCCCTCAAAATAAACAAAATTACAATGAAAATTAAAAAATTGCAAAGCACAGATAATGCTACGATAGGCGATCCGCTCCAAATGAGCGGACCTGATTGTCATTGGGCTCGAAGTCGGCATTAGTAGAGCCTAACGAGCTGTTTGGCATGATCCCCATCAGTCCCTATATAAGTGAAATAAATTATTTTTGTGAACTCATGAGCCAGATTAAGATGAAGAGTACACTTGGAGACAATCTATAATGGAGAGGACTTTTGTAGTATCTAATTGTCAACTTCTGAAAGATTTTGACATGACCTCTTGTGCACTTTCACGAAGATCATGTAATGGCCAAACTCAATGTCTGAGGTATTGTCTAATTTGTTTCAAAAATCAACCTATATTATGTTGAAACCCATGAATTTTTCCTTTTTCATATATTACGAGTATCTCATAGGACGTCACATATCCCAGAATTACTCCACCCCAGGGCATGCTTAATTATGTAGTTTCTAACCAGATTCCACTTGTTATGAAATGATCTGTTGAGAAAAATAGAATGATGATTAGTTTTACACGAGACTCCCATATATATATATATATATCTTTACTATTCTAAAGGAATATAAGTGGATGAGTTCGAAATTACAATAGCCATCCGATTATGGTATGATAATATTGCTGCCGTCCGATCAAACTCAATCATACTGCATCATCTCTCCACATTTTAATAGGGCTCCTAAACCTACTAACTAGGTTATGTAAAATTACATTTTTGCCCCTATGAACTTCTAAAAATACAGAAAAGCTGACCCGTATCGGATCACCGCAGCAAACCCACTGAGCCGCCCAGCCCGCTATAACCCGCTGTCCCGCCAGGCCTCGGACCCGCTGGCCCGCCAGCCCGCCAATCCAATGATTTCAAATACCTGTTCTGATAACCTATATTTAAACCTGTAATGTTTCTTATTACAGGCAGTGTGAGACTAATAGGCGGGTGCGGGCATATCATAATTATGTACGGGCGTACGAGCAAGGGAATTTGAGGGTCAAGATGGTCTCAAAACGAAAATTGATCAACATGAAAGTTGCAGATCTCGGCGAGACGAACAACTTTTATGTTGATCATTTTTTGATTTGGAGCCGATTTAGACCTCGATTTGGGCCCCGAAATCGGAGGCGGAGGAACTGCTACAGTAAACCGTTCCGCCGCCCCGATTTCGGGGCCCAAATCGAGATATAAGACGGGTTCAAATTAAAAGGTGATCAACATGAAAGTTGTTCGTCTAGGCGAGATCTACAACTTTCATGTTGATCACTTTTCGTTTTGAGACTATCTTGACACTCAAATTCCCTTGCCCGTACGGAGGAGACCGCCCTTTTTTTTAAAAAAATTACAAAAATCAAATAAAAAACCAAAAAGCCCTGCGGGGGGCGGGCGAAGCCCGCCGTCGGTGGCCAGGTACTGTGGCGCGTAGCCATCGGGCCGGAGGCCCGTGCCTGCGACTCATATATATATATATATATACGAGTCCCAGGCACGGGCCTCCGGCCCGATGTCCACGTGCCACAGTACCCGGCCCGTCGCGCCGCCCCCCAACCCGGCGGGCTTCGCCCGCCCCACAACTCGGCGGGCTTCGCCCGCCCCCCACCCGGCGGGCGAAGCCCCCCCCCCCCCCCCCCCCGCAGTTTGCATTTAATAGTTATAATATTATAATATTGATAATATATTAATATGTATAATATAATAATAATAATAATATAATATAAAATATATATACAGGCGGGTGAACAGTGGCGTGCGCGTTGTTCACCCTCCTGTTTTTTATAAGCATATAAAATATTAATAATATTTAGAGCTACGCGCCACAGTACCCGACCGACGAGGTAATAGTTGATAAGAGTCTTGTTCATTAAATGAACAAATAAATCCCTCCATTTCGTCACAAATGGAGAGGATCTGAATCCACCCCAACGAGTTAATACCAATAATGTATATGCTATATAATGACCATTTACAAAATAATTGATTTGCCGGCAAAACTTACAAATAACTAAAATTTATGCAATGATTTACTAATAACTAAAAGTGATTTTCTTACATTATTTACTAATTAAAATATATTAATATTTTAATTTTTATATATAAAAAAAAACGCTCCCCCCCCTGCGAAATGTCGGCCTCCCCCACCGCCGGCGGCCTGACCGGCGACCCCCAGCAGGTTCGCCGGGAGCAGGCGAACCTGCCGGCGGTGATCCGGTGGCGCTCCGGCGGGGCCACCGCCGGAGCGCCACCGGATCACCGCCGGCAGGTTCGCCTGCTCCCGACGAACCTGCTGGGGGTCGCCGGTCAGGACGCAGGCGGCTCCGCCGCCGGCGGTGGGGGAGACCGAAATTTGGGGGGGGGAGCGTTTTGGCTGTGCGAGTTTTAGGAGAGAGAAGTTTGAGATTTTTTGGGTGTTTTTTTAATATGCAAACCAAATCTGATATTTACAGCCCAAGATCCAACGATTGAGGATTAAAGCAGTCAAATCCGACAACCACATATTTTCCCCCTATTTTCGAATTCACGCTATTGGCAGACCACCATATATCTTTTTAAGATAGTATATATATATATATATATATATATATATATATATATATATATATATATATATATACATATATAGGTGTACATGACGAAACACAGTAATACACGCTAACGCCGTTACACCATAAAAACACAATATTCAAACATATTCCAACACTCCCACTTAATTTGGGCATCTAATGCCTGTCATGCCCAACTTGCCCAGTATTCTGTCAAACAAGTTTAGACTCAGCCATTTGGTAAGTACATCTGCAAGCTGCTGGTTTGATGGAACAAACGGTATACTCACAATCCCCCTAACAATATTTTCCTTGATGAAGTGTCTGTCGATCTCCACGTGTTTGGTGCGATCATGTTGCAACGGATTGTGGAGAATGCTGATTGCAGCTTTATTATCGCAATAGATCCTGATTGGACTGTTACACTCCACGCCAAGGTCCTTCATGATCGGTTGGATCCACAACCCTTCACGTAACCCCTGGGCCATAGCACAAAATTCCGCCTCTGTGCTGGATCTGGCTACAACATGTTGTTTCTTGCTTCTCTTGGTTGCCAAGTTTCCCCCAACAAGAGAACCGTACCCGGGTGTTGACCTCCGGGGATCAACTGAACCTGCCCAGTCTACATCCGTATAGACCTCCATGGCCAATGCCTCATTGGGTGAGAACAAAATTCCCTTGATAGGAGTGGATTTGAGATACCTCAGAACCCTATATGCAACATCCAGGTGATGTGATTTAGGTGAATGCATGTACTGACTAAAGACCCTCACAATATAGGATATGTTCGGTTGAGTGTGAGAGAGATAGATAAGATTCCCCACCAGTCGTTGATGCCAAATACGTCATCAACAACTTCTCTTCCATCTCTTTCAAGTTTGTGCTCGACTTCAATGAGGTATCTGTCGGCCTGCACCCGAGCATTCCAGTTGTCTCAAGCAAGTCTAGAACATACTTTCTCTGAGATATGAAGATCCCATGCTTGGATCTAGCCACCTCATTGCCCAGAAAATACTTGAAGGGACCAAGATCCTTCACTTCTAATTTCTTAGACAATTTGGACTTTAGAAGTTCAACCTCTTCGGTATCATCGACGGTTATTACTATATCATCCACATAGACAATGAGAGCATCCACCTTACCCTCGCTATGTTTCACAAACAAGGTGTGATCAACATTACTCTATTTGTACCCGAAAGAGATCATAGCCCGGTGAAATCTCCCGAACCATGCACATGGAGATTGCTTCAAGCCATACAAAACTTTCTTCAACCTGCAAACTTTACCTGCCGATTCTTCTTGGCTAACACCAGGAGGTATGGAAATGTAGACTTCCTCCTCAAGATCACCGTGGAGAAATGCTTCTTCACATCCAACTGAAGGAGACTCCACCCTTTACACACAACAACTGAGAGCAAGATCCCGATGAAGTTCATTTTTGTAACTGGAGCAAATGTCTTCTGATAGTCGATGCCCGCTATCTGCGTATATCCTCTCACCACCAGCCTGACTTTGTATCGTTCCACAAGGCCTTGAGAGTTTTGCTTCACAAAGAAAACCCACTTGCATCCCACCACGGTTTTCCCTTTAGGGAGTAGGACTAGCTCCTAAGAATTGTTCTTGTTAAGAGCGCCTATTTCTTCCAACATGGCTGTCTTCCTGTCACTATGCTCAAGAGCTTCCTAGCAAGACTGAGGAATAGAAATGGAGGCCAAGAATGTGACAAATGCTCAGTGTAGGAGACAAGGAGTCATAAGTCACAAAGTGAGAAAGAGGATGCAGGGTAGAAGTAGAACTACCTTTATTAGTACCTGACGATAAGTCAAATGACGACACCAGTTGAATAGGAAGAGCCTGAGTGTTCGTTCCCCTTATACGTCGCGTGTAGAACTGCAAAATAGTAATCACCGGTTTCCCAGAAGTAGGTGGGGGAATCGGAGGAACAAGAGTAGTGAGGAACAAGAGTAGTAGGGAGGTGGCACCATAACCAGAGGAACATGAGTAGTAGGAATGGGAGGTGACATCATAAACAGAAGAATAGGCAGAGGAACAGAAAGAGGGAAACTCACTTCCGTGGCTGTAGTCTCCCCCTAAAGAGAGTTCCCATAATAAGATTATGATTCCCGGAAGGTGACATCCATGGTAACAAATACCCGCATGGTAACATGATGGAAACATCTATAGCCCTTATGAGTAGGTGAGTAGCCAATAAACACACACTTCAGGGCGCGGGGATTAAGTTTGGTTTTAGGTTGGGTGTGGACAAAACATACACTTCCAAAGACACGGGGAGAGAGAGAGAGGTAGGACGAACTCCTAAAGTGGTGAGAGGGGTCTGAAACTCAAGGACCCGCGTAGGAATACGATTGATGGGGTAGGCCGCGGTGAGAACCGCATCACCCTAGTAATACTTTGGGAGATGCATCCGAAGGTGACACCTAGCCACCTCAAGGAGGTGTCGATTCTTATGCTCTGCCACTTTATTCTGAGCAGGGATGTACACACAAGAGGTTTGATGAATGATACCAAGTTCACTCAGATAGTTGTCAAGGCGTGTGTCTATATATTCACGACTATTGTCACCACGCATGATTTTTACAATAACACCATATTGAGTAACGACCATCTTGTGAAAACACAAAAAATAGAGAACACCTCACTTTTATGCTTCATTAAGTAAACTTAGGTACAACGAGAGTAACAATCAATAAAAGAAACAAACCACGAGCAACCAGAAATAGAGGCAGTAGGGCTAGGGCCCCAAACATCAGTATGAATAACTGCAAAAGGAGTATGACTACGTGGAGATATAAGAGGAAGAGTACTACGATGATGTTTAGCCAGATCACATACATCACAATGAAAAACAATAAACGAAGTAGACGACATATTATGAAACAAATAATTCATAATAGTGACAGGAGGATGTCCTAGTCGACAATGCCAGGAATTCAACTCAGAGGGACGGGCAACAAGAAGGGTTTTGGGAGGCCGAGCGATGTTGGAGGGAGTGGAAGTAGAGGGGTCGAACACGTAAAGCTCATTGCATAGTCTACCAGAGCCAATCACCGTCCCCGTCTTCATGTCCTGAAAACACGAGGTAGGAAAATAAGTCACTGAGCAATTCATAGAGCTAGTTAGATGACTAATAGAGAGGAGATTGTGGGTGAAAGCAGGAACATGAAGAACAGAGGAAATGGTAAGAGAGGAGCAAGTGGTATAGGGTAAGGGAGGAGCATGGAATGGATCCTTTCCCAGCAACGAGAGAGCAATCCATCAACAATGCTAACTTTGTCCCAACCAGACAGAGGTGTGTATGACACAATCTGTGGCTGAGCCAGTCATGTGGTCTGTAGCCCCAAAATCAATGATCCACTGCGTGGAGAGGTGGGAGGAAGCCGAGTGAGCACCTGCAGGTCCCTGATGAGCATAGGAAGAGGAAGCAGAACTGGACAGCTCCGCTGGAAGTCTGAGCATCATCCGGCGGAATGCCAAAATTTCTTCAGTCGAAAGAATCAAGGGGGCCATATCGGAATCCAGAGAATGAGAATTACCATGGTTTGAGGGGGCGCGGTAAGGTCCAACGGAAGCCGAAGGAGGAGAGGCCACTCCACCAGAAGACGTGGTGGTAGAGGATTCACTTCTAGCCATAAGGAATCCCCAAATAGAAGTCAAGGGCGCACCAAATAATCACAAGGATGTTGAAGGAAAAAACATCCCTCATAGAAGGAGGGGAAGAGACGAAGGGACCGCCGACATCGAGGAAATCAAGAATCCATGGAGCCGGCGTCCCTAGAGCACAAGAGAAGAAGAAGAAGTGTAGGACGCGACAGAGAAGAGGCACGAGACGCGAGGGAGAAGAGGCGCGAGACGCGACAGAGAAGTGACGGGGGACGAGACGGAGAAGAGGCGCGGGATGCGACGGAGAAGAGGCGCAGGACATGACGGAGAAGAGGCGCAGGACATGACGGAGAAGAAGCGCGGGACGCGACGGAGAAGATGCGCGAGTTACATGACGGGAGGAACGACTGGAGCTGAGCGGGAGCGGGAGGGACGGGGCTGTGCGGGAGCAGGGGGATCGGAAAAATCCTAAGGGGCTCTGATATCATGCTGAGGAAACACATATTAATACACTCTAACACCGTTACACCATAAAAACACATTATTCAAGCATATTCCAACATGACCCTTATGATATTTGTAGGTTTAAATTATTACTTAAGCCTAATAACCTTTCTTCTAATTTCAATGTGTGATTCAATTCTTTGATATATCTCCTTTCACCTAGAAGTCTGCCATGAATTGCTTTTTTTAGCTTCGCCACCCTATAGATACTCTCCGCCTTCTTTGAATTCGGGATATCTTCTCAACAAATTCTTATAAACATAAAAATGCTTTTGAAGTAAATACGTATGAATTAGATAAGAATTCTGAATTTTCTTTTTTTTTTCTTTTTTTGGTATCAAAACTAGCCTGTATCTGATCTATAGCACTAATGTTATATTCTTTTTCCCTCATGTGCTCAATAAGTGCTTTATCTTCCTTCTGGTTGACTGTAAATTGTGTCATTATGTTTGTTCAATGCAGTGTGAAGAAAGGAACATTGAGATACCCCTGATTATCATGACATCAACTGATCAGATCAGATCGAGTGAACAACTTCTATTAGATAATGATTACTTTGGTTTCAATGCTGAAAAGGTTTAGCTCATTTTTCTTGCACATTGTTATTGATTATGGAAGCTTTTGTAATAATTGAGTTCTTTCTTTGGTTTCAGCACATCTTAAGTGAACTACTTCCTTTTACTCAACTTTCTTCCTTTCTTCCTTGCCTGCTGCTTTATAAATAGAGTTCAAGATAATAGGTCATGGTTAGCTTTATTTTCATTACTGTATAAATTGATTTTAACAAAATAACTGCAAAATTTCCATATTTTAACAACAATTGCTCAGTCAGAGGCGGTGCATACTCGAATAGGATGAACGCACTAAGGTATTCTACTGAAAAAACTCATCCTCAAGTTTGAAGTGTTTCCGTGCCAGTGCTCCAGTTGATTCATTTAACTATGTGAGGAAAGAGTCGCTCGGTGATGTTATTGATTGTAGAAAAACACGATAAATTGAAAATGCAACTATTTTATTAATTTCTCAAACAAATGCTTACATTCTCCATACATAACTTTGTACACTTATACACAAATATATAGGAAAAGAGAGAGGTGAAGATGTTCCAATTTAAGATATGAGACTAAATCCTAAAGATGAAGTATGCTCTAAATGAGCATCATATTGGGATTTTACATATCTTTCCTTCGAGACTCCCCCACAAGCTGGAGCATACAAATTGTAAGCACCCAGCTTGGACAAAAACTGGTAGTAACGGGCGAGTAAGGCCTTGGTGAGAATATCAACAACTTGCCCAACAACATGGACATGTTGTAATTCTATCTTCTTCAATTGAACCTTCTCCCGTATGAAATGACGATCAACTTCAATATGTTTAGTCCATTCATGGAAAATATTATTCTTAGCAATATGTATGACAACTTGGCTGTCGCAAAATAGAGTGGCCGGTAAAGAAAGCTTGACTCGTAAGTTACCTAGAAGACCTTCAAGCCATGTAAGCTCAGACACAACAACTGTCATTGAACGATACTCGGCTTCAACAGATGAGCGAATAATTATAGACTGTTTCTTGATGCGCCGGGTAATGAGATGACCTCCAAAGTAAGTGCAGTATCCACTTGTGGAACGACGATCATCCAATGAACCGACATAATCAGTGTCAGAATATGTAATCAGAGATAATGAAGACGAAGAGGGCTTGTATACAAGCCCTTGTCCAGGAGTAGTCTTTAAGTATCGAAAAATACGCTCAACTGCCTGGAAATGAGAGATACGTGGCTCGTGCATGAATCGACCGATAACTCCAACGACAAATAATATATCAGGTCTTGTAACATTGAGATATATCAGCTTTCCTACAAGACAAGCGGTAATACTCTAGGTTCGTAAGGAGAAGATCAAAGTCTGAGGCATAAGCACAGAGCTTGTGATTGATATCTATGGAGGTGTCAGCAGGTTTACATCTAGAGTAGCCCGCATCATGAAGCAAGTCAAGGTAGTACTTTCTTTGAGATAACACAAGCCCATCAGGTCGTCAAGCCACCTCGAAACCCAGAAAATATCGAAGATTTTCCTGGTTCTTTGTTTGAAACACAGTCGCCAGATATTGTTTGTTCATGTGTATTCCTGTGAGATCATCTCCCGTAATCAAAATGCCATCAACATACGCCAAGATTATCACTGTGCCTGTTGGACGATGATGAGTGAGTTAAGAGAAGTCGGCTGAACTCCGAGTGAACCCAACAACACTAACAGTCTGACTGAACTTGTCAAACCATGCCCGAAGAGACTTTTTGAGATGATAAAGTGATTTCTTCAGACAACATACAAGAGACTCCCCCGTGATTTCAAACCCGGGAGGTTGTTGCATGTAGACGATCTCCTACAAATCGTCATTGAGAAAGATATTTTTGACATCTAATTGATGCAACGACCAGTGTCAGTGAACAACAAGGGAGATCAAAACACGAACAATATTGAGTTTGGCGATTGGAGAAAAGGTCTCATCGTAATCTAAATCTTGTTGTTGAGTAAAACCACGAGTCACAAGACGAGCCTTCAGACGTTGAACCGTCTCATCCGGACCATGTTTAATGGCAAACAACCACTTATAGCCCACGCAAGTATGTCCATGAGGAAGAGGGACAAGGTCCCAAGTGTGGTTTGCCCAAAGAGCAGACATTTTCTCATCCATGACCGTCCGCCACCCCGGATGTTGGAGAGCCTCATGCACAGAGGCAGGGGTGGTAATTGAAGATAAAGAAAGGACAGAGTTTCGGAGTTCCGGAGAGAGGCGGTGTAAGGAGACATAATTCGTCATCAGGTGAGCAGTAGAGATAGTTGTTGGATCTGCAGGCCGCAAAATATCATTGGTGGGCAGCTCCCGTAGAGTAGTAGAGGAAGTAGGATGACGAGTATACACCCAAATCAGAGGTGGTTTTGATGGGATTGGTGTAGGAAGGAGAGGGCAGTTTTGTGGGATTAGCTTGGGAAGTAGAGGTGAAAGATTAGAACTAACATTAACATCAGACCGTAGAAGTAGAGGGGGAGTTAAAGAATTAATTTGTTGAGAATGGTAGAGTTGGTCTTCGAGAAAGGTGACATCAGCTGAAGTAACAATCTTGCGATTCTTGGGAGAGAAGCGAACATAGCCCTTTTGAGTACGTGAGTAACCAACAAACATATATTTCGTGGCACATGGAGCAAGCTTGTTCGCGGACGACCCAAGATTATGAACATAACACACGCAACCAAAGACACGAGGGGTGATTGAAAATGGGGTGTGAAGGTAAAAAGAAGGTAGAAGGGAGCCGCAAAGTTGAGAATGAAGGAAGACACGCGGTTAATAAGATGGCAGGCTGCAGAGACCGCAAAATTCCAATAAAGTTTGGGAACATTCATTTAAATCATAAGAGAACGAGTGACCTCAAGGAGGTAACAATTCTTGCGTTCGGCCACATCATTTTGTTGGTGAGTATAAACACACGAGGTCTGATGGATAATCCCAAACTCAGTACATAAGTTTGTAAACGCGTGACTTGTGTATTCACGGACATTGTCGGTTTGGAGTGTTTTAATGGTGGTAGAGAACTGGTTGCAAGCTTCAATAATAAATGCATGAAAAACACGAGTCAGCTCAGAGCGAGCATGAAGGAAATACAAACATGTCATGCGAGAGGTTGAGGTCCCCGAGGGTACTCGCCTATACCCCCTTCCCAGGATTTCTCTATAAATAGACTCCCAGAGGTACTAAAAATGACACTTTTTGGAAGAGATTGATGCCCCCCAAGTGGATACTCACCAAGTCCATGCCTGCCTAGTACCTCGCCCAGTCTTTTGGTTGCGGAGTGGAAGTTTCTCCCAAACTTTCGGGTACGTGGTGAGACCTCCCTGCTGGAGCACTTTGGGTGTGCTTTTAGATAGTTTTCTCTCTCCCGCGATATTCATTTGAATTGTGGCGTCAGACCGTAGAATCGGTAACCTTAGGATGCCTTGATCCGAATTTTGGAGTAGAGATTTTCCCGGTTTCAACACTTTGTTTGTTCCTTTGGTTGATGACGATATACTTTGACGAATTCCAGACAGCGAGCTCCAAATCAACTCGCAGATATCCTACTCGCAGGTTGGCGAGTTCCCTTGTTGCTTGCCCATAGACGAGTTCCATATGACGATAACCCTAGGCAAAAATATGCAAAAGAGTTCATGGAGGAGAGTTGCAGACAACGATATACCGGCGAGCATAAGCGGGATTGACGACTTCAAAGATGCGAGCTTCCTTGTTGCTCACCCATAGGCGAGTATATGCAGGATTGGTGACTTCAAAGAGATGAGTATTTTTGTTACTCGCCCATAAGAAAGTTCTGCAAATGACTTACTCGCAAGGCCGGGAGAGCTCAGAATCTGGGCGAGTTGGGAGTGGAAAATGAAAATTTTCCTGGGACGCTGCCCCCTGACCCCACAAGGGGCGCTGCCCCTTTGACCTCTGTAGGAGTTCTAATGTCAAAAGTGACACTTACCCTCCGCCTAGTTCATCTCTTTTTTCAATAGTGGTGTTTTTCATACATGTTCATACTTACGGGTGATTTGGTAAAGCCCGTGCGTGCTTTTTGTATGACTAACAAATAAGGCGAATCACGACAAGTTCACCACCAAGGAAAACATACGAGGTGCTCTGCGAGCTCCTACTTGCGATGATCTCCTCCGACAACCTCATTCCATGAGACGACTTACTCATGACATCTTCAAGCTAGTATTTTACGAGCTCTTACTCGTGATGATTTTCATGCTTACTGGGTGCTCTCTTCAATTCCGCGAGTTCCATACTCGCGAGGTCATCTCTTCAACAGCTATGATGCTCTCCTTTAATTCCGCAAGTTACATACTCGCGAGGTGATCTCTTCAGTAGCTATGGTGCTCTCCTTTAATTCCGCGAGTCCATACTCGCAAGATCACTACTTCAGCAAGTATGATGTTCACATCAATTCTGCGAGTTTATACGCGTGAGACTATCGTTTCAGCAACCAGGCCGCTATGTTATTCATTTCATCTCCTCAAATACTTGGAGTTATGAGAACCTGAAAGGGTTCTACCCATATGAGGTAATGGTACGTTTGTTCACACTTATACATCCTGAAATATGAGGCTTTAGCTTCTCTTCTTGAAAGCGTCTCAAGCAGGCGTAGTAGACGAGAAGTGATCTCCATGATCGAATTGAGAAACAAGCCTCCGACTTTATTCTCCTAAAAAGCCTAGGGCGGACAATGAGGCGGTGTGTCAGGATTTAAAGCGTCCTTGTAAGACCGAGCCTCTGCATTGATGGTCGAGATCAACTCCCCCCTTGTATGTCGTCCTAGCTACCCTCAATTGCACCTCTCCTCCGACTGGAGGGACTATCTGGAACAAGTGTAGACGCCACCCCCCCCCCCCCACCTAAATTCGACAAAGAGAATGTCGTCGTGCCTTGAGGAAGGATCCTCCGCCATTAAAGGCGTCGTTGAGACCGCGAAAGAGCTAAAAGTTCGGCACGTGATTAGAAACTGTCTTAGAAGTTTAAAGGCTTAGTGTCACTTTTGGTTTATGATGGCACACAACTAATTCTCTTTTGATTATTAAGTAATAGGGTGGGGAACCTCCCCGAATGGAGCAGGAAAGGTGGACCAAAGGGTAAGATGGAGGCCTGAGCGTGTGCGTCCTATAGGACCCCCCAAGAGCCATTTTCCCTTCGCTTGTACCCTGACCTTCGTAGCCAGATGGCAGAGCGGGAGTTCATAGAGATGGGCAGGAAGCGATCTCTACGATTGGGTTGGGAGACGAGCCTCCGACCTGATTCTCCTAAAAAGCCCAGGGTGGACGATGTGTCGGGATTTAAAGCGTCCTTGTAAGACCGATCCACTGCATTGACGGTCGAGATCAGCTCCCCCCTTGTATGTCGGCCTAGCTACCCCCGATTGCACCTCTCCTCCGACTGGAGGAACTATCAGGAACAAGTCTAGACGCCAACCTCCCAACTCGACGAAGTGAAGATTGTCCTCTCCTTGAAGAAAATTTCCTTCGTCATCAAAGAAGTTGATAAATCTAACTCTTTGACAATCTCCTAAGTAACAGGGCGAGTGAACTCAACACTGATAGAAGTTCTCGAGTCGTGAAGTTGTCGTAATCCGAGTCCCTGCACGAGTTCCTCTCCTGTATATCGGCTACTAGCCCCCTCGGGAGAGATAAAGTACTCGAATGTGTTGTTGCCGTAGTTCGGGCCCCTGTACGAGCTTCCCTCCTGCATGCCGGCTACTTGCCCCTCGAGTCAACCTTCTCTCCACCTCAAGTTAAGCTCGGCTCCTGTGAGCTGTCGACTCTTCTCTCCACCTTCAGTTGAGCTCGACTCCTGTGAGCTGTCGACTCTTCTCTCCACCTTCAGTTGAGCTCGGCTCCTGTGAGCTGTCGACCTTCTCTCCACCTCCAGTTGTGCTCGGCTCTTGCGAGCTGTCGATTTTCTCTCCACCTCCAGTTGAGCTCGGCTCCTGTGAGCTGTCGACTCTCTTCTCCACCTCCAGTTGAGCTTCCTCCTGCTAGGTGTCGACCTCTTTTCCACCACAGTTGAGCTTGGCTTCTGCTAGGTGTCGACTATATTCTCCACCTTCAGTTGAGTTGTCGATCTCTTCTCCACCTCCAGTTGAGCTTCCTCCTGCTAGGTGTCGACCTCTTTTCCACCACCAGTTGAGCTCAGCTCCTGCTAGGTGTCGACTATATTCTCTACCTCCAGTTGAGCTCCTCTCCTGCTAGGTGTTGACCTCTTCTCTCCACTTGCAGTTGCGCTCAGCTCCTGCGAGGTATCAACCTCTTCTCTAATTCAGTTGAGCTCTATTCCTATGAGGTATCAACCTTCTCTCCACATCCAGGTAAGCTTGGCATGCGTGGTGTCAACCCTTTTCCACCTCTTCCAATTGATCTCGCTCGCCTAGCGAATGGCCTGGGAGGTGCCGACTCTTCTCCACCTCCTTCAGTTGAGTTCTACCTCTGGGAGGTGTCAACATTTTCTCTCCACATCCAGTTGAGCTCCACTACTAGGAAGGATCTCGCGAAACACATCGTCTAGCGCCATCTCTCCGAACTACAGGTTCAACATTGTTTTTCCAAGCTCGTGTCGAGCTCAAAAAAAGCAGGAATTGTGTATAAGTGTATAACCCGTAATTCGTCGAGATTAGGAGTACCCAAGAAGACGACTATTCACATACCATTGGGTGAGCAGAGACGAGCTTGGACGAGCAGAGACGAGCTTGGGCGAGCAGATGCGATCTTGGGCGAGCTTGGACGAGCAAAGACGAGCTTGGGCGAGTACCTCGCGAGTATGGGCGAGTACCTCGCGAGTATGGGCGAGTAGACCCTTGGAACTTGGTGGCAGAGGCTGGATACTCGCCTATACCCCCCAGGATTTCTCTATAAATAGACCCCCAGGGGTACTAGAAATGACACTTTTGGAAGAGCTTGTGGCCCCCCCCAAGTGGATATTCGTCAAGTCCATGCCTGCCTAGTATCTCGCCCAGCCTTTTGGTTCTGGAGGGGAAGTTTCTACCAAACTTCTGGGTACATGGTGGGACCTCCTTGCTGGAGCGCTTGGGGTGTGCTTTTAAATAGTTTTCTCTCTCCCGCGACAACCATTTGAATTGTGGCGTCAGACCGCAGAATCAATAACCTTAGACTACCTTGATCCGAATTTTGGAGTAGAGATTTTCCCGACTTCAACAACTTAGATATCTTCAGAGGAGCTCGAGAGACTTGCTCCGTGGCTACACAGCGAGGATGACTACTTGCACTCACCGAAGATGAGTGCTTTTAAGCCGGGGGGAGTTGACGACGCGCCACGACCAACACACATGTATTCCCGCAGGAGGCGGTGATCCGTTACCGGATGGACGATCAGAGTCCATGGTTGCGTCCGGATGGTCGCTCCGAGTCAGATTCATATGATTTTATATTTTGAGATGTATTTAGCCCCCGATCGTGCAGACATTTTAAGCCGTCCGATTCGGGTGGTTTGATTTCAGTTTGTAGTTATCGCTATTTTTATTGTATTTTAGGGTTATATAAACAACGGCTGGGGTTCCATGGGGGTATTTAGAGTTTTGGAGAAAGCCAAAATTGCCCGTCATTGGTCTTGGTGCGACGCCAAGTCTTCCGCCGGGAGCGACTCCCGGATTCCCCGCCGCCATCTCCTGTTCCGCTTCTATCCCCTCCGATCCCAGCCCACAGTCAGTCCCTTCTTCTCCCCTACATTTCCCTCGCTTGTAGCTTTCTGCCTTTCCGTCGGAGCCACGCCAACCTTCTTCCCCATTTTGTTCCCCTCCATCGTTCCCTAGCCCCTTTCCGTTTGCCCTAGATCTCCTTTTTGTTCATCTCCACCGCCCTCTTCGTGCTCTTTCCTCGTCTGCCCACCACCTCCCGCCGTCCTATCCCATCGACTACCACCCTACCCTCACCCCTACAGTAAATGCCTCCCTTCCCCACCAGCAACCCTCCCTCTCATCGCCTCCCTCTCCCCCTTTATTTCTCACTGTTTATACCCACCAAATCATAGCCAGCCCAAATTCCCCCATTCAGTCACCGTTATGCTCGCCAACAACTGCATTTGCCGCCATCTGCATACGTGAATTGTGGTATAAGTTCTTATCCTTTGTTGTTGTTTGTTTTGGCAACCTGTACTGTGGTGGATTTTCATATCGTATTATGTTATTAGTCCATTTTATGTACCACTTGCGGAACTCATTCTGTGCACGCTTAAAGTTACTTGCGCCTGTCATTTGCAAAATTAATATTGTGTTCTCCTTTAATTAATTAATTGTGACTACACACTTGCCCCTGCTGATAATTATATACTAATTAATTATTTGCTGCAATTTTGGAGCGTACCACTTTACACTTGCATTACACCGCAATGCATTTAGGGTTACATTTAAAACTCCTTTCGAGTCGACCTGCTACTGCATCACAAATACCCTGAGATCCATGTAGAAAAAATGTGAGGGTGTGTGGGGGAGGGTATGGGTAACCATTTTCAATAACATAACAAGTAAGATCTTCAACAAAAAGTGGGTAAATGATCCAACGTTCTTACCTATCATACTTGTAAATTGATGACTATACATTGATTTCTTTTTCATCGGAAAGAGTGTAATCTTACCTTGTTTCCCAAATAAAAGTTTATTCTTTTTCATTACTTCTGGATTTGTCAATTCAAACTCCACTTTCATCCAATTATTCGACGGGCTGTTATTATACCTTCCTCTAGCGTTTCATTATCTCAGGTGAATCCATTAGTTAGTTCCACTACTTTCATGTGATCGACAACCAGAGCAAGATTCTTCAAGACTAATTAACAAGATCACAAAGTGATCTGTTACAAACAAGAACCTTCGATGAGCGACCCATTCAATGCGATGCACGAGAGAGAGTACCTCAATGCTCAATGCGAGCCAACAAAATAATGAACTCAAGGCGATGAACATTGTATTTCATTCATAATAGCGATACATATTTGAGAGATAGAGATGAGTCCTAAGGAGAGAGGAGAGAGACAAAGAGAGAGAGAGAGAGACGAGCCTCCTCCATTATGCTAAACATTCAAGTCTCCCCTTTACATAAATGAGGGAGGCATACATAATACTTTAATTAATATAACTAACCAAATTAATATAAATTAATACTAATTAATTATTACTAATTAATACTAATTAGTTACTATTTGTTACAATGTGTTATTATGTACGATTTATTTTATGTGTCGTGTAATGTTGTATTGGTTAACCCGATCTGCCTCCATAGGGGATTAGGGCTCCTTTTAAGTAATAGTAGTCTATTTTCTTCTCTTACGACATGGTATCAGAGCCAGGGGATCAATGTTGTTGTTATTTGGTGACCTAAACGCCGCCCGCTCTGCTCGTGCGTTGTTCTACTCCCGCCTGCTCATCCCGCCGTCGATTCCTCTCTCGGTTCCATCCGTGCATCCATTTTCTCTCTTCCGGCGGCTCTTCTTCGTCAACTTCGCACAACCCCCGTCCGTCGGGTCTTTCCGCACCCTCCAGTCTCTCATTTTTTCCTCTTTCTTCTCCTCTTTCTTCTCCTTCTTCTCCTTCCTCTTCGTCTCTCTAGGGTTTTTCCGGCGTCGGTAATGCTGTGAAGCTTTTGCTTCCTTCCGGCGCCGCTTGTTCTCTCCGCCGTTGTATGGAGTGAATTTCTATTCCTCTCCTCTCCTACACTTGTATGTGTTCGACGTAATCAACTGTTCTTTGCAGCCCTAAGTGGAGTGCGGTCTTCAGATTTCTATTCTTGAGCCACTATGTCTTCTCTCAGTGACTCTACTGCCTCCTGCATGCTGGTTCCTCCTCCAGCAAGTTCACTTCGTGGGAGTAATGACCACAATACTCCGCAGATTACTACTCTCCGGCTAGATGATTCTAATTATCTCTCATGGTCTCGCTCTATCACCCTTGCACTTAAGAGTCGCCGCCTTTTTGGTTATGTCACTGGGCAAACTAAGGAACCGGAGATGACTGCCCGGATTAGCCTCAATGGGATTCAGAAAATTTTTTAGTCATGTCTTGGCTAACGAATTCCATGCAAGAGTCCATCGCTCGCAACTACTTATTTTTGGATACTGCTGTTGATATTTGGCGGCGTGCAGAGGCTACTTATTCTTGCAAGGGTAATGCTGCCCAGATCTTCCAGTTGAGACGAAAAATATCCTCACTCCATCAGGGTGATCGTTCTCTATATGTTTATTATTTGGAGTTTACTCAGTTGTATCAGGAATATGATCATTTTGATCCCCTCACCTTTGTTAGCATGGTGGATGAGGCTATGGTTTGTGCTAGGGAGGATTGCAACAACATATTTGTGAGTTCCTTCATGGTCTTCATCAGGATTTTGATCAGATTAGTGTCCCGATTTTAGGGCGTTTACCGTTACCATCTCTTTTGGATGTTTATAACATCATTCAACGGGCGTTTGATCGTCGCCAGGCTCTACTTCCCGATTCAGCTCCTGAGAGTTTTGCCCTTATTGCTGGTACACCTTCTCTGTTGGGTGCTTGTCTTACCCGTGATTCTAAGCTGAAGAGTAGTGATAAAGACCATCTCCTCTGTGATTATTGTTGGAAGATCCGTCATACCAGAGACACCTGCTTTCGACTCCATGACTTTCCTCCATCGAGGGGTGGTGCTCCTCCTCGTGGCGGTCGTGATTTTGGACGCTTCCCTGGTCGACATACTACTCCTCGCTCTGCCCATCTCATTGATGCTGCTACAGATGCTTCTCCTGCTTTGTCTGGTGCTGATCCGTCTGTCCTCCCTGGAGTTTTTTTGGGTGATTAAGTTCTTTGCCCTTCGTCGCATAATGCAAGGGTTTTCTGTGGAGTCTGCTTCCTTGACCTCGTATACCCACACATAGACTCCAGGTGCTCTCCCTTCAGTGGATCATCGATTCCGGAGCCACTGACCATATGACTGGCTTCGCCTCAGGTTTCATATCCTATACTCCTCTCTCTGGTCATGATAAGGTGAGCATTGCTGATGGGTCTCTTTCCTCTATTGCAGGGAAGGGCTCCATCTCGTGTTCCTCCCTCACATTATCATTTGTTCTCCATGTCCCAAATTTCACACGTAATTTACTCTCTATTAGACAATTGACGAATTCCATGAAACACTATGACGTTTCATCCTTCCTCTTGTGTTTTTCAGGACCTGAAGACGGGGACAATGATTGGCTCTAGTAGCTTGGCCAATGGTCTATATGTGCTCGACTCTGGCCCAATGACATCTTCTTTGGCTCTTCACTCCAGCACATTCAATTTATATTCCTGGCATTGTCGCTTAGGCCACCCGTCTATTCATGTTATGAAGTTATTGTTTCCTGTTATGCCTACTGCTACCTTTCATTCCTTTGTGTGTGAGTCTGTACTGCTATCAAACATTGTCGAACTACATTTAATAGTGTTTCGTTGCCTAGCTCTATCCCTTTTTTGTGATTCACTCTGATGTTTGAGGATCGTGTCATGTATCTTTTATTTCTGGCTGTGTTTGGTTTGTCACATTTATTGATTGTTTTTCTCGCACTATATGGTTATATTTAGCGATAACGTTTTTGGAAAGGTCTGCCACCTTTCCTTTTGTGCACAGGACAACTGACGATAGGGCTAGAAAGGTGTTGCACTAAGGAATTGCGATGAACTTCCTTGGCCAGGCAATACAAGAACTCGAACTTGTGGCTAGGAGGGGATCGGTTGCTCCAAACCTCCAGGGCAGTCCACTGCATTCATGAATTTGCTGATAGAGGATGCAGAAGCTCTACAATCAATCCCGACAAGCGATCGTCCCCAATTTCCCTCAGGAGAGTTCGATTCACACTGCAGGAGGAGCTTCCGGTTTCATTCCTAAATTGGATTGCAGCTAGGAGATCCATAGTGAATAGGAAGAGGTTGGAGGCTATGTAGAAGGAAGTCAGCCGTTGTTGTTTGCAAGAGAGGGGGGAGATGATGGCTACTTGGAAGGTTTGTGCCTGAGAGACACCTCAGTCCAGCTAACATCCAAAGGGATTCGTACAAAAGCCAAACAATGGTTTCTATCATGAGAGAACTACCGGCGCCAGCACTCTCGCACGGGGATACTTCCGGATCTAGACGTCGAGGAAGGATTTCACAGTCTCTAGATGTCAGGGTGTAACTGCAACTATACTCCTTTAGTCGAGGTTCCAACAGTGTTACGTGTGGTCGAACATGCAAAATGAGTAACTGGTAGATTTCACAGCTTCGACACTGTAAGGAACTACGAAAACCTGACATTTAATCCACGTTCTGCAATAATCGGAAAATAAACCCCGACAAGTATATATAGGCAATGGCACACAACGAACTACTGTGATTGATCGTGAGAGCATACACATAAAAAACAAATAAATAGGATATAAAAATAAGGTTAATATATAGGAAATATCTCGCCGAGGCTTTGAATACAATGACGGACTCGGATAGTCCATATAGCGCTCCTAACCCTTCCTCCTACGAGTAACCAAATGGGCTCCGATACGAGTCGTCCCGCTCGTGAACAATGATCCATCACTTTTTTGCTGTTAAATTTAACTATGCATTATTTGCATTTTTACAATTTTATGCAAGCTAGTTTCTTCTGTGAGTTTATTTACAAGTCTCTGTTTCTTTAAATAGACCCCTAGACCTTCCATGCTTTATGGTTTATTCTTCTTTTATGGATTCAGACTGTCATGGAATAGAAAACTAAGTCATGGATTCAGGAATATCACGGGTAATCATTGTTTTGCAAAGATCACTAGTTATCATTTGTGAAGAACCCATGTCAAGTGGTATCTGAACTTAATCAATTGGTGACCTAGTTGAAAGATCACAACACCCGCTCACGCTTCCACACAAGGTTTTTCAGTTTGACAATGCTCCTCCGACGCCTTTATGCTCCCTTCTTAGGCATTTGTGCAAAAATCATTATCACAGATCCCTCCTTCTATTGCATACACAGATTCATGTGTCTTCTTTGAAGACGACTGCTTTTGGACTCCAAACCTGACACCTATCAATATCGCAACCCTCATGTTTTTCAAACTTATCATTTCCATTTCTTCAACTCCTACCTACTCACTCATCTGCACATCAGTTTGACGTAAATCCGCAACATATTGACGTAGATTCACAATTTTTCATCTTCAACAAGATTCGATGACCGTGAACGAACGAATTCAATAGTGAACGCATTCCTTCACTGTTTGTTATGGTCCTATGGATGACCTTGACAACACATGTAGTTTGGTGTTCCCCTAATGACGACTGCGGTTTACACTACCTTGTTTCAACAATGCAATTCATCTCCTTCAGGTGATTGTTTTATCTGCTGAGTAGTTCCAGACTTCCTGTGAGCCAATATATGATTTCAGCATACTTCTTTGTGAAGGTACACTCCATCTCCGATTTCATCAGCAAACTGGGAAGTGAAGATCCTCATTTTTTCCCACAACAGTTCCAGAAATTGAATAGTGTAGTGGTTGATCAATTTTCTCTTGCGCTGTGGAAGGAAACCTCACCTATGAGGAATACTATGGCTCAAGTGATAATTTTGACATCTTCAATTACAAATTGGGTACTTTTCACCGTGAGCCAACACGATATACAGAGGTGTCTTTGTGAACACATCCCCAATGCAACATTGAATGCTACATGATGAATGATATTCCTTTCTCTTGAAATAAATCTCAAAGTCAATGATTTATTGGATTTGTTCGTTAAGGTTGAGATCTTCCACGCTGCCGAAGTTTTCCCTCAACAAATTCTATTGGTGGAAGATTAGAATACGACGACCCCTTAGAGTGGAAATACAAAAAAGAAAGCGTGAATTTCGAATATTTCGGGGTGAACATACGACCACAAATGGCAAATGACATCAGTGAAAAATATTTCTTTCAAAGAACTGGAGATACAACTTGTTCCTAAAATTACAACATTACACACATGGAGGACACTCTCCTTATCAACCAACACCTCATCAAATGAGTCTTAGTGCTCTGGAACACACTCTCATCAAGAAGATGAAGGATCCAGTTACACCCACACATTTGCCCAAACGGACCCCCCGCGTTAGAACTACTGGACTACTTGAACACACATATGGACACCGTGTGATAATGGTGAAATACAATATTTTGTAATTAATATTAGTTAATTAGTTACGATTAATTAATGATTATTAAATAATATTAATTTGGTTAGTTATCATAATTAAAGCATTATGTAAAGGGGAGAAGTTTGAGTGTTTGACATCTTAGAGGATCACTATTGTAATGAGGCTCTCTCTCCCTCTCTCTCTCTCTCTCAAGATCTCTCTCTTGTCTCTCCTTAGGACTCTCCTTCTCTCTATCTCTAGGATATGTACCCTTATTATGAATGAAATGTAATGTTCTTCCCATAAGAACATTATTTTTGTCGGACCGCATTGAGCATTGAAGTTCACTCACTCTCGCGTGCGCATTACATTGAGTGGGTCGCTCATCAAAGATTCATGCTTGTAACAGTTGGTCTGATCTGTTGTTTTTCGGTTGAGGTTTATGCCGCCAAATTTCCACCAGTGATTCCTTCGGACTTCGATACGAAACCTTCCGTTGGCCATGGCCGCCTCAACGGTCCATGGAATCCTTGATCAGCACAACGCTATGCACATAGAGATCCCCTGTCATGGCGCATCGTCTCGAGGCCAAACTTGATTGGCCGAGTGATCCTTCCATACCAACACCGTCGGCCAAGCACCCATCGTTGCTTCTGTTGGTTACCATTCCAAGCAACCACAACTCAAGTTCTTCCCCGGCCCCACCGCCCCAACACAACTCAGTTGGTTGCCCTCTTCTTGGCCCCGATTACCCACCAGCCATCCCATTTCTCATAGCCACCTCGGCCATTTCTGAAGCAGACCTCCAACCCATCCATCATTTGTCTGGACGGAGTGATAACGCTTCCATTGTTGTCGGCGCAGCCCCACATCTCCAGGCCACTGCCAGCCCATCCGAGTCACAAGCCGCCCAAAATTTGTGCTCCATGACGTCCTCACAATCTCCAAGTGCCCTGGCACACCAATTCTTGATTCCCTCATCATCCATAGGTCCTCTCCCGGGTCGTTGGCAACCATGAATGGTCCTGTAGAGGCTATCGACGATGGCCGACCATATTCCACGCAATTTTGGGAGCTCTTGATCTCGTATGCCGCATGTGCTCACCAACAATCTCCCACCAAAACCAGACCCCGCCTCTACCGAGCTTGTTCCGCAACCATGACCCGTGAGACCTCGCATTTTTTATTGTTTTTGTCCCCAACAGAAACTTCCTCTGCTCGAATGACGTCCCACCATCGATCCCCCCACCATCGACCCCTCTTGCATGCCTCCCACACTTCCAGCCCTTCCAAATAGGGGTCTGCATGCCTACGGGCGCCTTTTCCCACGACATGTAAGACCCACACAAAAAAAGCTCCTTCTTTCACACACCACTAGTGGTCTCTCTCCTCCAATAGTTGCCTCATTTTTTTGTCAGATCAACCTTTTCTTATTCTTAACTTTTTTTTAACAACATGAGCACATTTTCCCTCCCCCTAGCTGTCAGGGCCATCCCTTCTTTATACCCCTTTATCACCAGTTTTCACCCCCCACATCCCCCACCCACTCTAGCTACCCCATCCATTCTCCACACCCACTAATAACACCTAAAATTTCACTTATACCTTTTCTTCCATTTTCAGCACTCCTTCATTCGTTCTCCTCATTGCACGTGTGACTGCCACCACTCCTCCAATATCCTGTCAAAATATTAAAACTAGAGGTTGAGGACAAGGTCGATTCTCAAGGGCGTTATACTGTTATGCTTGCACATTCATCCAAGCAGCCCCCTCGTCGGAACCACTGGAGTGCGTATATGGAAGCCATCATTATAAATTCAGAGTCGTAGTTTGCAATGTTTTGTAACTGTTAGATAGTACTTCGTTATTGTTACTTTGCAATGTTTTTCCCTATATAAAGGGGACTCATCTATTGAATACAATAATTTTTCCTTTGCCCTAATTAACATGGTATAAGAGCAGTTCCGTGCGGCTAAGCCATCTCACGCTCCCGATCCTGATCTCGTCCCGCTCCAAGCTTCCGCTTTCGATCGGCTCCCGCTTCCGCCTCCCATCCCTCGCGGCTTCTCTCTTTCTATCACTTTCTTTTCCTTTCCCTTTTGCGTGGTTCACAGGCTTCTATAGCGCCGATCGGCGCTCAACGTAGATGTCGGCCGATCGGAGCTAGTCCTCCTGGATGCCGAGATCCGATGGTCCGATTGACTTCAAACTTTGATAAAAGTTTTGCTTTGCCTCCCTCATCCTCCCTCTCAAGTTTCATGGGATTCCAATGGTTAAATGTCTTTTGATCTTCGATCTAGGGTCTGTTTTGTTGACAAGGAGCATGACTCCTAACCCTCCATTGATACTCGTCCCCCTTCTTCTCTTTAACGAGGTGTTCTTCTCTCCGCGTCCAATCTTCTTGGCGGTATGGTTGCTTTTTTTGTCTACATGTCCGACATTAGTGATTCCCGTACTCCACGACCCCCACTGGATCTACCCGGGTTGGTCAAGAGCATATCTATTCTCTGCTTACTACCAGCCGCCTTGATGACACCAACTATTTTGCTTGGTCCCGCTCCATTACCCTTGCCTAAAAGAGCCGACATCTCTTTGGCTACATCAACGACACCACCACTGCTCCTGCTACGACTTATGTTACTTCGCCTAAATGGGAGTCAGAAAACACCCGTGTCATGTCATGGCTCATCAACTCCATGCAGGAATCGATTGTGCGGAATTATCTTTTTCTGGATAATGCTGCAGAGATATGGACACGAACTGAGTCTACCTATTCCCGCAAGGGGAATGCGGCCCAAATCTTCCAGCTTCGCCGCAAGATTGGGAATCTCCGTCAGGGGTCGTCCTCCTGCTTATTATCTTGAGTTTACCCAACTCTATCAGGAGTACGATCATTTTGACTCTCTCACTATGGTGGGCAATGAGGATGCAATCTTGTTGAAGAATCACGATGATCGAAATAGGGTATTTGAGTTCCTACATGGATTGCATAGAGATTTCGATCAGATTACTTTTAGATTTTGGGGTGTGTTCCTATTCCCTCACTTCATGAGGTTTACAATATTGTTCAACAAGAGTTTGATCGAGATAGTCCTGGAACACCTCCAACCTTCCTGAGGGATCTGCTTTGGTGGCTCATCAATCCAATTATGGCAGTCATGCTTCTCATGATTACAAGCCAAAGCCAACTGATAGGGATCATCTCACATGTGAATATTATGGTAAGCCTAGTCATACTCGGGATACTTGTTATAGCCTCTATGGCTTCCCTCCTCCTAGAGGTGGCTTGACTTCTTGCGGTGGTCGTGGTAGGACTCCTGGACGACCTCCTCACTTTGCTCATTTGATCGAGACTTTTGATGGTGGTTCTTCTCAAGTGTCCTCTGCTGAAGAGATGCAAACCCTTCGTCGTTTGATGCACGGTCTTACTACTGAGCCCACGAATGCCTTTATGTCATCACATGCTCTTGCTCATACAGGTACTTCGAGTGCCAACTCCGCTTCTACTGGTCCTACTCAATGGAATATCGATTCCGACGCCACCGATCACAAGACCGGTTCTGCCTCAGGTTTTGTATCATATCCTCCTCTTTCTGACAGAGATAAAGTGAGTCTTACTGATGGTTCCTTCTCTTCTATTACTGGTAAAGGCTTCGTTCCTTGTTCTTCTCTCACTTTATCCTTTGTCCTTCATGTTACAAAGTTCACCCGCGGGCTACTATCTATTAGTCATTTGACTAATTCTCTTCAATGCTCATTTACTTTTTTCCTTTCTTATTGTGTCTTTCAGGATCTGAAGACAGGACAGGTGATTGGCTCTGGTAGCATGAAAGATGTCTTATAGGTGTTTGACTCCTCTTTTAGATCCACCACTCCGCAAGCTCTCCACTCTTCGTGAACCTCCACCTTGCTCACCTGACATCGTCGACTTGGCCACCCTTCCGTTGCGACCATGCAACGTTTATTTCCTATTTTTCTCCTTCATGTTTAAAAAAATTGATTGTGACACTTGTGTTGTTGTCAAACACCATCGTATTCATGTTCATCATGTTTCGTTACCAAGTCAATTCCTTTTCATATTATTCATTCTAATGTTTAGGGGTCTTGTTCTGTTTCTTCTATTTCTAGATGTTTTGGTTTGTAACATTTATTGACTGTCTCCCACACAACTTAGGTTTATCTCATGAAAACTAAAAATGAGGTGTTTTCTATCTTCTAAAAATTTCATACTATGATTTCTACTCAATTTTTTGTCACTATTAAAATATTTTGTAGTGATAATAGTCGGTAATATGTCAACACCCCTTTGGAGGACTATCTTGCTACTCATGTCATTTTTCATCAAACCTCGTGTGTTCACTCTCCATCTCAGAACAGAGTCACTGAACGAAAGAATTGTCATCTCTTGGAGGTGGCTCGCTGCTTACTCTTCACTATGAACCTCCCAAAATACTACTGGGGCGATGCAATTCTCACCGTTGTTGATCTCATAATTCGCATGCCCTCTTCAGTTCTGGGATATCAAACCTCCCTTACTATCTTAGGGGTTACACCGACATCTCTATCACCCAAAACTTTTGGTTGTGTCTGCTTCTTTCACATACATTCTCCAGGTCGGTTCAAGCTTGACCCTCAGAACCTGAGATGTGTGTTCATTGACTATTCACCAACACAGAAGTGGTATAAGTATTGTCATCCTCCAACTGAACGAACTTTTGTCACGACAAATGTCACATTTCATGAATCTGAATCTTATTATATGCCCTCACTTCATAGGGAGCCCACATGTACGGATGAAGTGAGCTCATCTATCTTACCCTTATTGATTCCTTCTTTACATTCTTTACCTACTACTGAGACTCCTAATCAGGGGGAGCCTCCTTATAAAGATGGGGTGGAGCTAACACACAGGTTCATCGCACGCCATCAACTCCAATGCCAACTTCGTCAACGGATTCTTCTGAACCTCTCATTGTCCTTAGAAAAGGTATCAAATCTTGCACTCAACATCCACTATCTCACTATGTTTTCTATGAGGCGCTAACTTCTTCCTACAAAGCTTTTATCTCCTCCCTTGCATTTGTTTCCATTCTGTCCACATGGCAAGAGGCTCTTAGGCATCAACAGTGGAAAGTGGCTATGATTGAGGAAATGAATGCTTTGGAAAAGAATTGTACCTGGGAGCTAACTCATCTTCCGTATGGAAAGAAGGTCATCAGTTGTAAGTGGTGTTTACTGTGAAACAAAACTTTGAAGGTTTGGTTGAAGGATTCAAAGCAAAGTTTGTGGCAAGGGGGTATACACAAACCTTGTGGATTGGTTATCAAGACACTTTTGCTCTCATCGCAAAAATGAACTATACACAAGTTTTGCTATCATGTGTTGCGTGCAATTGTTGGGACCTTATCCAATTGGACGTGAAGAATGTTTTCCTTCATGAGAATCTAGATGAGTACATATATATGTCTCTCCCTCCAAGTTTTTCTCCTTCCGGATCTGAAGGGAAAGTGTGCCGGTTAAAAAGGCACTTTATGGCCTGAAGCAATATCTGAGGGCTTGGTTTGGTCGGTTCCAAGAAGTTATGATTTCACTTAGATACAAACAAATTCACGCAGATCATACTTTGCTTATTAAAAGGAGAGCAAATTGTTAATTGCGACC
This sequence comes from Platanthera guangdongensis, assembly GCA_039583875.1. NCBI lineage: Eukaryota > Viridiplantae > Streptophyta > Magnoliopsida > Asparagales > Orchidaceae > Platanthera > Platanthera guangdongensis. The sequence continues at coordinate 232,877,216 of CM077163.1, forward strand.
AATATGTACGTTGATGACATTGTTATAACAAGAGATGATATTGAAGAAATAAAAGCTTTGAAAATGAATTTGGTGAGAAAAATTGAAGTAAAAGATCTGGGAAAACGTAAGTTTATTTTTTTGGAATTGAGGTAGCAAGATCTAAACAGGATATCTTCATCTCCCAGAGAAAATACACCCTCGATTTGCTGGAACAATCCGGTGTGAGTGGCTATAGACCTATAGATACACCTATGAAGGTGAATCATAATCTTGGAAGGATGATGGTGACCCTATTAAAGATGTGACTGGCTATCAGCATCTTGTTGGACTTGGAAGATTGATCTATCTATTTCATACTCGTCCCGACATAGCTTATGTTGTTAGAGTCGTTAGCCAATATATGCATTTCCCAAAGACAAGACATATGGATGATGTTCATCGAATCTTGAGGTATTTGAAGATTTCACCAGAAAGGGGGATCCTGTTCACTCTCAATACAGACTTGAAGATTAAAGTTTTTACTGATGCTGATTGGGTCGGTCTGTTGAAGACATGCGTTCTACATCTGAATATTGCTCATTTGTTGGTGGTAACTTAGTCACTTGGAGAAGTAAAAAACAATCTATCACCTCAAGATTCAGCGCAGAAGCAGATTTTAGAGCTATGACACATGACATGCGAAGGATTATGGATATGCTCTTTGATGTGTGACCTGGTTTGAATGAGTCTAGTCCCATCTGATTATATTGTGACAACAAGATTGCAATCAACATTGCTAATAATCTCATTCAGTATGATCGCACTAAGCATATTGAGGTGGACAGACATTTCATTAAGGAGAAAATCGAGAAGAAGATTATTTGCATTACTTTTGTTCCATTAGAGGGACAACTTGTTGATATCTTGACTAAGAGTCTAAGGGGAAATATTTTTTTTGCTTGTATTGACAAGTTGGGTATGAACAATATAACATACCCAACTTGAGGGGGTGTTAGATCGTACTCGGTTACCGTTACTTTGCAATGTTTCTTCCCTATATAAAGGGGACCCATCTATTGAATACAATAATTTTCCCATTGCCCTAATTAATAGTGTCATAAGAGGGGAAAATAGACTACTATTACTTAGGAGGAGCCATAATCCCCTCTATATATGGAGGCAGATCGGGTTAACCAATACAACATTACACGCCACATAAAATAAGTCGTACATAATAACACATATTGTAACACTCCCCCTTAAGTTGATCGTGAGATGTTAATCATGTCCAACTTGACAACAATTCTTCTAAAGGTACTCCACTCAGTCCTTTCGTGAGTAATATCAGCAAGCTGTTAATCAAAGGGAACAAAAAGAGTACAAACAAGATTGGACCGGGTTATGAGAATTGTTGATAGCAGCCTTGTTATCGCAATACAGCTGAATGGGATCCTCTTCTGAGATACCCAGGTCACTTAGCAAAGAGCATAACTAAAGACCTTCACAAACACCATGGGCCAAAGCCCGAATCTCTTCTTTAGCGCTAGATTTTGCCACAACATGCTTTTTTACTTTTCCAAGTAACAAGATTCCCACCAACAAGAGAACAGTACCCTGAGGTAGATCGACAATCATCGATTGAGCCGACCCAATCAACATCAGTGTAGACTTCAATTTTTCGAGTTGACTTTGGGGAAAACAAGATCCCAGTCCCAGGTGAGGACTTGAGATACCTGACTGTGGGCAGCATCTGCATGACGAGTTTTCGAAACATGCATAAACTGGCTGACAACACTTACGACGTAAGCAATATCAGGACGGGTATGGGCCAGATAGATCAGACTTCATACCAATCTCTGAAATCCAGGAACATTTTCAATCTCCTTGATCATCATGACCCATCTTATGGTTCTCTTCAATTGGGGTATCGGTTGGTCTACAGCCACTCATTCCAGTCTTCTCAAGCAGGTCCAGAGTATACTTCCTTTGAGAGATGAAAATTCCAAGCTTGTACCTTGTCACTTCAATACCCATAAAGTATTTTAGTGCACCCAAGTCCTTTACCTCGAACTCAAAAGCCAATTTTTGTTTTAGGAGCTTGATCTCGTCCACATCGTCGCCTGTTATAATAATATCATCAACATAAACAATGAGGGTTGTGTGTTTACCGGTCTGATGTTTGATAAACAATGTATGATCGGAGTTGCCCTAGTGATACCCAAATGACAACATGGCTCTATGAAATCTCCCGAACCAAGCTCTTGAAGACTGTTTCAGCCCATGTAGGGCTTTCTTTAACTTGCACACATTTCCTATTGAACCTTTATGAGTAAAGCCTAGTGGAAGAGACATAAACTTCCTCATCAAGATCCCCATGGAGGAAGGTGTTTTTTACGTCAAGTTGCCAAAGGTCTCATACTTTGCAAGCAGCATGGGATAAAAGGACTCTGATAGTGTTCAACTTTGTTACAAGGGTCAACGTCTTCTGATAGTCAATCCCAAGGGTTTGGGAATACCCTCTTGCGACCAATCTTGCTTTACACCTTTCAACAACACCTTGAGGGTTTTGTTTAACTAAGAATACCCATTTGCATCCAACCGGTTTTTTTCCATGAGGAAGATTCACCAAATCTCATGTGTTGTTCCTTTCAAGAGCAGCCATTCCCTCGAGCATCGCCACTCTCCCCACGGGAATCTCCAGTGCACTCTGCCAAAATACTGGTACGGACAGGGAAGCTAGGGAAGACACAAAGGTCTTATGGGAAGCAGAGAATGAGTCATAAGAAACATAATTGGAAAGAGGATGTTGAGTACATGATCAAATACCTTTCCTGAGAGCAATGGGAGGTTCAGAAGGCCCTGAGTCAGGAGCCGGTGTTTGATCTGGTTGCACAGTCAGATCAAGTGTGTTGGTGAGCCTTTGTTTTCGCCTCGTGTACACCTGCAAACTAGGAGCGGTAGGAAGTTGTCAGGATCACGATCCAGATCTTAGGATCTTACGATCCTACGATCCTGATTTTGTAAAGCAATCCTCGATCCGATCATACTATCAGATCTGATCCTACGTCAAAACGATTTCATCTATGACCTCGATCCTGACAACCTTGGTAGGACGAGGAGCAGGAGTATCACTCACTTCCAACGATATAAGCTCCCCCTGAAGTGAAAAATAAGGTGAAGGAACGGGTAGCAGTACAGAAGAAGGTAGAGGAGAGGGCACAAAAGGGGTATCACCAAGGGCAGAATAATAGGTCTCAGATTCACAGAACGTGACATTCATGGCGATAAAAACATCCTTCGTAGGAGGATGAAAACATGTGTAGCACTTTTGTGTAGGAGAGTAACCGATAAAAACACATCTTAGTGCGTGGTGATTAAGTTTAGTTGGAGGGTGATGGATGTGAACAAAGCAGACACATCCAAACACCTTAAGAGGAAGCTGAGAGGAAGGGACTCAAAGAGTGCCCAGGGGTGTGGCATTGCCAAGAATGCGAGATGGCATGTGATTAATGAGATACGCCGCAGTAAAGACAACATCACCTCAATAGTATTTTAGAAGATGCATTGTAGATAAAAAGCAGCGACCCACCTCCAATAGGCGACAATTCTTACACTCTGCAATACCATTTTGAGCAGGAGAGTAAGCACACGTAGTTTGATGAATAATGTCATGGTCAGCCAAGTACTGAGCAAATTGCGAGTCCAGATATTCACGGTCATTATCACTGCGAAGAATCTGAATGTTGGTTTGAAACTGAGTGTGGATCATGTTATGAAAATTTTTGAAGGTAGTAAAACATCACTTTTATTTCGTAGTACCGCCAGCGAAGGTGCCATTCCTTCCATGTCTTCCCCTAAACACTACATGCCTCGAATTGAACTCGACGCATGCGTCGACTTCGTCTGGCCTGCGTCGACATGAACTCGACGGCTAGCTCCGATTTCTCCTGCATCGAGATGAACTCGACGCATGCGTCGATTTCTACTCGACGCAACGTCGACTTCTCTTGCTTGTGTCGACATGAACTCGACGTGCGTCGATATGCACTCGACGTAACCTTCCATGCTATCACCCACGATAGTACAAAATTTCGCCGTTCCTGAAAACTTCACTTGTAAACTTGCACACTATACCCAAAGTATGTATGATCAAATACAACGTGAGATTTAATATCATCAAACCTGAGAGATGCAGAAACGCATGTTCCAACATGAATTCTGTTTCAACGTTAAAACTGCAACGACATTGCTATCCTCGTTGCCAAACTGCAGTAAACCTTCTCATTTTGTCTCAATTACTTCTGCGGGTTCTAATGAAAGTTATTATTGTCTTTGTTGATCATTTGGATGAAATACATGTTATTAGAGATCTAGATTCGTACTATTTCGCCTAATTTTTTCCCCTTCTTGAAAGGCGTATTAACTGAGCTTTTCTTGGAAGCACTTTTGATTTTAATTCAACGAATTCCCGTTTGCTTATCTAACCCATTGTTTTTATGAATCCTGTAATTATTAACTTCAATATTCATTGTTATTTTGTTTGTCAGACACTCACATGAGCATTGCATCATTTTATGACCCCCACTTATTGCCACCCTTGCATTCATACATTAGAGTCCCATTAGATTATAATCAGCTCACTACCTTCATCTTATCCTATGTCAAATTTGGTATCAAAGCCCAAAATTAGGCCCATTTGCATGTTTCGTAGTGGTAAGGTGTTTAGACATATTATGTTAGGGTCCCTTTCTTAGATATCCAACCTACTAATTCCAACACAGTTATGTCAATGTCCGATTTCCAAAAAAATTTTAGCTAATCGCTTTGGTCAAATTGACGTACAATTTGACGACCTTAGAATAATTTTGGAGTCCTGAATACTAGAGTGGGGTGGTCTAGATCCCCATAAGAACCCTCAGGAAGCCATTAGGCCGCAAGTTACCCGCCATGAGGGACATCATGACATTGATGAGCAACCAAATCTTATGTTCATAAATAGTATTCCCCAGACTCCTCCAACCTTCTAAGGGGGATTGGAGCTAACCTATGAACGTTGTATGGATCCCACATTTGGTCGAAACCACCCTCAAGAAGAATGACCTCAATCCCATTACCTCTTTCATAAAGATCGTGTTGTACCCCATGCACAGTTTGACCATAATAGTGATGATGATTATATGGATTATCATGAGCCCCAAAGAGGTTATATTGGAGAGGATGATATCACCTTGTGCATCCATATCGGTGCCCCATCTTTTGATGGTTAGTTAGATCTGAAGATTTTTAGCAATTGGATTTTAGACATGGACAATTTCTTTGACCCGTACTAGATGACTGATGAGAGATGTGTTCGGTTTACCGTGATGAAATTACACGGGTAAGCTAAGATTTTTTGGACGAGTCTTGAGCACTCTTTATACATAGAGGGTTATTATCCCATCACTCGAGGGTATGAAGCAAATGCTCAAAGAAAAATCTTTACCTGCTTCATATTGATATCAACTTCTAGATCAGCTCCACGCCTTACGACATGAAACCATTTTTGTAGCAGAGTATATGAATCGTTTTGACGAGCTTGTTGTTAGGAGTGATATCACATATGAGCATATAACAACTTCCTGGTTTCAGGACGGATTAAGGATTGATATTTGTAGGGAACTTATTTCCCACTACCTGGCAATACCAACGTACTATTGGTTCAAGGCAACCTAACCCGCAGTTGGATGGTTCTATGTCTAGTAGGACTCACCAGCAGGGCCCCAATCCATCCATGTCTACTCGTGCTCCCGTCGACACGAAGGGCAGATCTACTGCCATTGCCCCCCTCCCCCCGCCCTCACCCCCAAACTTGCTATCAATGTCAGGGTATTGGCCATGCGGCGACCAAATGGCCCACAAAAAATCTACTTATTGAGGATGACCCCGACCTTAGTACTGAGTCAATGGAGCCACCTGAGGAAGATATTGTTGTGGCTATCAAAGAGGGTTGGGATCTTAAGGCTGACCTTTCTTTCAAGATGGGTGTTATTTGTTACTACATACACACGGATGAAGATTAGAGGCACACCACCATTTTTTATATATCCCTAGTGCAGGTGGTGCTTGCAAACTTGCTGTAGATGGCGAGAGTTATGTAAATATTGTTGCTCAGAAAGGAATAGAATGTATTAGGGTGAAATTCTAAGCCCCACCCGCATCCCTACTATGTTATTTGGGTGGGTAAAACCACTATTCAGGTCACTCAGTGTTGCCTCATACGGTCATACCTATTAACCTAGTGTCATTTGAGGATAGAGTTTGGTGTGACGTAATTCCTATGGACTTTGCACACATGCTTTTGGGTAGGCCTTGGTTATATGATAAATATGCCACCTTTTGCGGTAGGACAAACACATGTTTATTTTATGATGAAAGATTCAAAGGGTAGAGTTGACTCCTTGGTTGGTACATGCTCTACAAATCCTTTACATGTCATTAGAAAGAGGGATTTTCTACGTGAGAGTAGCAAGTCTGGCATTATATTAAGTGGCCTCCACACATGCATCCGAGAGCTCTACCGAGATTTTGGACATCCACCCAGATGTTCGACCTATTCTAGATTTATTTTCTGATAATACACCCGACAAACCTCCGGGAATGTTGCATCCACTGAGAGGCATTTAACATGCCACTAACTTAGTACCTAGGGCGTCCTTGCCTAATTTATCCCATTATTGTATGAACCCTATCAAAGGGGAGCCTTGGCGCACTGCTTGAGGCATTGTCGTGTGACCTTGAGGTCACTGGTTCGAGTTCTGGAAGCAGCCTCTTGCAAAATGCATGGTAAGGTTTACCTAAATTTCACCCTTATGGTGGGACCCTTCCCCGGACCCTCACTGCACGTGGATGCCTTTGTGCACCTGGCTTCCTTTTTACCGTATGAACCCTATAGGGCATGCCGAGCTGAAATGACATGTTTGTGATCTTCTACAAAAGAAGTTCATACGAGAGAGTTGATTCCTTGCGCTGTTCTAGTCTTTCTTATCCCCAAGCAGGGTGGGAGTTAGCATACATGCATTGACAGTCGCGCCATCAATAAAATTATTGTGAAGTACCGTTCCCCATTCCTCGACTAGATGATCTGTTGGATTCTATGACTGGTGTCCAAGGCTTTATTAAAAGTGATTTGCGTAATGGGTATCACCAGATTAGAGTAGGAGAGTGATAAGCGAAAAATGACCTTTAAACCAAAGATGGTCTATATGAATGGTTAGTAATACCATTTTGATTATCAACACTCCTAGCATTTTTATGAGGGTTATGCTCCTGCCTTATATAGGAAAGTATTTGATAGTTAACTTCGATGATAATCTTATCGACATCTTCATATCAGACTTGTATTTGAAGTTCTCACTTCTCAGGAAGGAGCACTTATATATCAATATGAAAAAATGTACATTTCTTTTTATGTACATTTTTTAGGATATATCGTGTCTACCATGGGTGTTTTTGTAGACCCCGGCCAAGTTAATCTATTTGTGAATGTAATGTACCCTTGAAAATTCATGAAGCATGTACCTAACTTCAATAAGGTCTTTGAGGTGGCTTGTGACGCTTTAGGTTTAGGCATTGACGGCATATTGAGCTAGGGAGGGCACTTCATCGCTTATTTCAATGAGAAGTTAAATGAAGCCCAACAAAAATATTTCAATTATGATTGGGATCATGTATGTCTTACGACATTGGGGTCATTATCTCTTGTCCAAAGAGTCATTTTCTAACAACTTTTAGACGATTTTTCTTCGTATAAATTACTTCAGATAAAAGAACCTTTCCTGCATAAATATTTTTTTGTCCCCATTTTTTACATTATTACATTCACACACTGCCAAGTAGTTACTAGCTGGTGTAAAACAATAAATTTTTTTTTATTGTGATTCCATCCAATTCTTCTGCACAGAACTATTTCCTTGATTTCAGGTTTTGGATGCCCAAAATAACAGTTTAGAGAAAGGTAGATAGGATAGAGATGGGGATCAAAAGGCCTTAGATATGTGAACCAGTCCTGCATAAATTATGTGCAGTCCCTCTGTTCATTACATTAACTCACTGCTAAGTAGCTATTTTCTAAGAAGCACAAGTACTTTTTTTCGTATTGTATCTGAAGAATTTCGGAACCCCACACCAAAAAATCTCAAAAACGTTCTTTTAAATAAAAAAAATCTCAGATGCTCGAAGATACTAGTGGATATTCCTTGGTAAGCACGTATATGCTTAAAATGCTCAAGAATTGTGTATTTTGTGATGATGATATGGAGATAGGCGTGCGAAAGAGAAAATGTTACTAATAAGTGAGGCTTGTCTGTCAATTACATACTTCATCCACAATTCCTATATATATATGATATGATTTTGTGACAAAGATAAGTCTTGCTTTCATTTGCTATATGACATTTGAAATATAATATTTGAAAAAAGGAAAACGGCGTGAATGTTACATATTAATTTGTATTTATATTTAAATCATAAAAAATTCGAAGGCATCCGTATCATAGGTTTTTTGGAAATTGTGAATTCCGTATCCATATATGTATCATGTTTTGTATCTAGTCCCTTGCAACAAAGGTTATTTGATGGTGTAAAGCTTTTTTGTAGGTACATTGCTATCCATCAATTCCTTTACATTCAGACATTTTTTTCATGATTTCAGGTTCGGTTTACAGAAGAAACACAGCTTCCAGTAGCACAAAAATCAGCAGGTAGCGATAAAATCTTATTGAAATCTCCATGGGAGATACTAGAAGCACCAACAGGATCTGGAGGAATTTTTGCTTCTCTTGCATCTCATAAAGGTGTAGAGTTTTTACAGGAAATGGGCGTGGAATATGTTCAGGTAAGAAAATTTTATTTTAAGTGCATCTACACCTTTGACTACTTGAAGTTAGACAAGATAATTTAAATATCTTTAATTGATTGAATTTTATCATCTGGTTTGGTTTTAAACTCGATTTATCCATTGTTTCTGATGGGGATCATGTCACACGATCTTTGAGGGTCTACTCGCGCCTACCACGGATCCAGTGATGATCGAGACCGCTCATGACGAGCGTAGTATTTTATGTTTATGTATTTTATTCGTGTACATTTTTGTTATGTATATTTTGGAGGTTATAATGTGCGGAGAATCACGACCGTTCATTGTCCCTCCTTAGGCTATAGATAGGAGTAGAATGTCTCATGTAAGGTGTATTCGAAGTTTGAGCAAAACCTTCTTTTGATCACCAGTGCCAAAGCTGGATTCCAAATACGAAGCTTGGAAATTATCCCCTTTCCCCCACACTCACTTAGCCGGCAACCTCCATATCCTATTTCCTTCCCCTCATACACCCAGCCGCCCCATATTCCATCTCCTCCCTTCCACATTCATCCAGCCAGCCACCTTGATGCGGAATAGAGATGAGGACGAGCTTTGTGCCCATTTAGGGCTGATTTGGAAGCTTACCATAGATGGCGTGTCCGGATCGACGATCCGACTCCGTGGATGCGTCTGGATTCGCGCTGCGAATCAATTTCTTATATAGCTTTGTACTTTTTGGATTTTATTTCCTGTAATTTTGGCCCCGAAACCAACGACCAATCATAGCAGTTGATTCTGGGTGCCCTAATTTTTATTTCTTATAAATAGCTGGTTTAGGGCTGCCTTCATGGCTAATTGCTGAATGTTTGGAGAAGAAATCGCTTCATTCCGGTGATCTCCTCCGCGGTGCCGACTCCGTGGAACCCTTTGATGACGGCTCATTGGATAAGGTCTTGTATCTTTGCATTTTTTCCTCCTCTCCCACCATCCAACTTTCCCATTTTTGTTGTCCGACCACCTCCTGCAGCAGCCTTCAGCCACCCTCCACAACAACCAAATCCAGCCGCCAACTTCATGCCCAAAAAATTCCTTTTTCCTTTGATCTCCCCGTTCATTAAATTTCCTGTTCAATTCCTATAGTTTCCAAACACCCCGCCCTTTCCTTTTGCTTCCCTCACTCCCCCATCACGCGGAACCACCTCCAAACAACCACCCACTATCGGATCTGCTCTGATCCGGGCAATCCAGCCCAGATCCATCCCCCCATTCCCTCGATCCAGGCCTTGCAACACCAACTAGCCATCCCCCCTTGCCCGTCCTGGCCTACCCATCACCGGAACCCTTCTCCAAGCCCTCCAACGTTAATATCTCTTTTATTGGCAGCAACCCTAATATTTGTGCGGTGTATTTTTATTGTTATTTGGTTGTAAGACATGAATATGATGTGATTATTACATGTTTGTTTGATATTTCAGTTTGTTATAGTGATTTGCTCCTGAACTAATCTCTAACTGCAGGAAAAATTTATTCGCCGCGCGCTCGTGCTTTGGCCCTACATGCGGAGGAAAGCCTAGATCCAGCCACCCCGCCCTTTCCTTTTGCTTCCCTCACTCCCCCATCACGCGGAACCACCTCCAAACAACCACCCACTATCGGATCTGCTCTGATCCGGGCAATCCAGCCCAGCTCCATCCCCCCATTCCCCCGATCCAGGATTTGCAACACCAACTAGCCATCCCCCCTTGCCCGTCCTGGCCTACCCATCACCGGAACCCTTCTCCAAGCCCTCCAACGTTCAGATCTCTTTTATTGGCAGCAACCCTAATATTTGTGCGGTGTATTTTTATTGTTATTTGGTTGTAAGACATGAATATGATGTGATTATTACATGTTTGTTTGATATTTCAGTTTGTTATAGTGATTTGCTCCTGAACTAATCTCTAACTGCAGGAAAAATTTATTCGCCGCGCGCTCGTGCTTTGGCCCTACATGCGGAGGAAAGCCTAAGCCTGTTCCGCTTAATTAATTTATTTTGTCTTGCTGTGGAATTGTCTGTGTGGGATGTTGTATTTATTATTCAATTATGATCTAACCGTCGGACATTTGCATAACATGTAGGGTTAGGTCGCAGATTTACCTCCGCCTATAGATTCGCCCGACGTCAATTGGTATCAGAGGGAGGTTGCGCGCAGCCAAGTTACGCGCTCTTTTGATACGCAGTCGTAGAGTCTATAAGTTTTCATTATGTTTAGATATCACCACTTGTCCCCACCTCACTTTGGAGGTCTTGAGTCCAGTTGCACCCGCTCTCAGAGAGCCCCGTCAGGGAGATCGTTACATTATTACGACAATAATTCTCGATCGCAGTGCACTACTTTCAGAGATCGTGTTGACCCACCGACACGACCCCACTATGCTAGAGACGATCAGTATGATGATTGTCGTCGTGCTTATCTGTACACACGAGCAGATCGTGTTGGTCCTTCGACATGGCTCAGTTACCTTAGGAATGATTATTATGAGGATAGTCGTTTCGAGAGAGATCTTGAGAGTCTGTTTCGTATTGCTTCCCCTTCCTTTGACGGCTCATCGAGTCCCGAGTCTTTCAGCTATTGACTTGTGGATATGGAGTATTATTTAGATCATTTTGAGTTATTCGGTGAGCGTCACGTCAAGTTTGCGAAACTTAGACTTTTAGATCAGGCGAGGGCTTATTGGGCTAGCGTTGAGAGGACCCACGAGCGAGACCGTCTTCGTCGCATCACTTGTTGGGCGGACATGAAGCGTATATTGTGTCAGAGATATCTGCCTTCGTCATATCGGAGTCGATTGCTCGACCAATTATTTTCCCTCCAGCAAGAATCCATGTTTGCCGCTGCGTACAAGGATTGCTTTGATGAGTTAGTTGTGCGGAGCGATCTCCGAGAGGACCCAACAATGGCCACTACTAGATTTCGGTCTGGACTTCGTTTTGACATACGTATTAATGTAGCTTATCATAGCTCGGAGTCCCTCGAACAGACATATCAGCTCGCCCTTCGTTACGAACAGTCATTGTGATCCGCAAGAGGTAGTCGATGGGATTCTCACCTTGACCTCCGCAGTACGAGTTCCTTCCATACTGAGGTCACCACGACGCCTACCACTGTCCTGTCAGCCACAACAAAAGTGGTACCTGATGCGGATTACTCTCGCCCCAGTGAGTGATCTATCTCTTGTTTCTGACCCGATTTTTGTGACCCCGACTGAGAGTGAGCCTGAGCGACCTATTGAGTCTGTAGTATTGTGTCTCTCACCCACACCTCCTCCTCTGCCTTACAACGGGTTAGTTAGCACCTCAACCACAGACCCATTTCCTGACACCGCACCCACAGATCCCTTTATGAGTGTCAGTCTTTGCCGTTCTCCCATTGTCATTACCCGGGATCACATCACGATTGAGAGCCCATAGCCTGGTGTTGATCTCGTAGTGACTATATCACCCATTCACGGGGACACTACCCCTCACGATGGTACTCACATGGAGGATTATGGCCCTAGTGATGAGTTTTATGATGACCCCCTTGTTGAGCCTCCTGACGAGCCGCCACATCCTGGTGAGGATGCGCCGCCACATCCTGGTGAGGATGCGACTCGGGTGAGACACTTGTCTATGAGTTTTGAGTTATTGACGTCTCTTTCGCAATCCCTATAGCCTTGCCCCGGAGAATTGATCTTGCGTGGAGCATAACGTATGTAGGGCCTTCCTTGAGTACGCTTGAGCATACACATACTTTAAGGACCGACCTTATGGCGCATTGCACCATCGATGAATTTTGGGACGCACCACCTGCTGACCCACCAGACGAGCTCTTTTTTTTCGGTAACACGCACCACACTCGAGAGTCACGTCTTCTAGTCGGTGTACACGACTTTCACTCAGGTGGTCGTCTTATCCGTGATGACTTTTCGTACACACCTTCTGGTGAGTCCCCTAATGTGCTACGTTCCCCGAGAGACATTTGGCTCTTTACGAACTCACATTTAAGTATAGATGTCTCTCATGGTCATCTGAGCACTCGTCACACACGGGATGAGTTTTTCTACTCCATCGAGAGAGCCCCCTGATAGACCACCTTATTTTAGAGACATCCTGGTCATTATTAGACTTTCCCGTAGTAGGTATGTCGTGTCGGTCATGTGTCATTTGCATCATTTGCATGAGTCTGTTGAGTCATTTCGTCATCTTTTGCATGAGTCTGTTGTGTTGTCTTTTCATCGTTTGCATGTGTATCATGAGTCGGTCCGACGAATAATCCATATTGGTAATAAATCTTGTAAAACACATGCGGATGTCCATTGACAAGTGCAGGTACTTCATGAAGGCGAGCAGGTGATGGTAAGAATCTGCGTTGTGAGGCTCCGTGCGAGGCTTGCTAAAAGCTTGAGCGTTAGGCGAATGAGTCCCTGCTCAGTCCTGAGACGCATCGGGACAAATGCTTATGAGCTGGACATCCCCGCGAGCATGAGTACCCATACTATGTTCAATGTTGAGGACCTGATGCCATACTTTGCACCTCACGAGTATTCATGCCCACATCTTGGCGCCCCTCCCGAGCCTTTATCACCGTTTTTATCACCCACCACTCAGTCTACCCCCGAGCCCTTGCCACCACATTCATTGCCTCGTGCTCAGCCCATTTCTGACCCCCACTTACCTGGGATCCAGTCCCCAACGGTTCCACCATTGGCACCTCAGGTCCCACCGGATCCTTTTGTTACTGTGTTGAGAGACGAGATTATCACTGAGATCTTTATTCATGAGTCTGTCCCCTTTACAGACGGTCTTGTGTGTCGCTACCTGGTTTGTTGGCGCGGACGACCCTTCATTGACGACATCTGGATGCTACCAGCGGATCTAGATTGATTCGCCCCGGACTTCGACTTCGGTACGACCGTCTCCATTCATTGGAGATGAAAGCTTTTCAGTCCGGAGGAGTTGATTGGTGATGACACTCTTCCATCGACGACACTTGGACGACCTCCGGTGGACCTCTTCGAGTTTTACCTGGCATACAACGAGAGAATTTTGATCCCTATTCATCGGGAAATGAATTCTTTCAAGACGGGGAGATTGATGCGAAGCAGAGACGAGGACGGGCTTTAGGCCCATTCGGGGCTGATTTGGAGACTTAACATATATGGCGTGTCAGGATCGACGATCCGACTCTGTGGATGCGTCCGGATTCGCGTTGGGAATCAATTTCATATATAGCTTTGTACTTTTCGGATTTTATTTCATGTAGTTTTGGCCCCGTGACCAACGACCAATCATAGTCGTTGATTGCGGGTGCACTAATTTTTATTTCTTATAAATAGGTGGTTTAGGGCTGCCGTCATGTATCATTATTGAATGTTTGGAGAAGAAATCTCTTCATTCCGGTGATCTCCTCCACAGTGCCAACTCTGTGGAACCCCTTGTGACGACTCCTTGGGTAAAGTCTTGTAACTTTGCATTTTTTTCCTCCTCTTCCACCATCCAACTCTCCCATTTTTGCTGTCCGACCACCTCCTGCAGCAGCCTTCATCCGCCGTCCACAACAACCAAACCCAGCCGCCAACTTCATGTCAGAACAAAATCCATTTTTCCTTTGATCTCCCTGTTCATTAAATTTCCTATTCAATTCCTATAGTTTCCAAACATTTTTCCCATATTCCAGCCTGTTGCCGTCCACCTCATGCAACCGCCTTAAGCCACCCCTCCTCCCTGCTCATCCAGCCACCGTCAGTTGCCTAATATTCTGTCCAACAGTCGCCTGTCTGATTTCAGCCCCAAACCAGCCCAGATCTGGGCATTCCAGCCCAGATCCAGCCACCCCGCCCTTTCCTTTTGCTGTCCTCACTCCCACATCACGCGGAACCACCTCCAAACAGCCAACCAATGTTGGATCTGCTCTGATCCGAGCAACCCAGCCTAGATTTAGCGCCCCCCCCCCCCCCATTCCCCCGATCCAGGCCTCACAACACCAACCAGCCTATGTTGCACCGACACTGACACGGGACACGCGATACGACACACGACTCGTCAATTCTCAAAAAATAACATACTCCGACACGCTGGGACACGTATATTAAATAATCATTTTTTATAATTTTGAAAATCCTAAAAAATTTAACAAGAAATAAAAAAATAACAATTAATAAATATTTAAATAAATTAAGTCATGTTTAAATATTACTCATCAACTATTCAAATGCAAAATTTAACAAATGATCAAAAAATGATAAAACATTAAAACATTACAATTATATATCGTCGGTAAAAATAATGGATTATCATGCAAATTTTTTTTCTCACTTTCAATCTTCCTTTTTCTAGAGAAAATATCTACGCCACTAGTAGATCCACTTTCACTACTTGAAATGCAAGAAATGCGTAACGACACTTCCAAGACAAATTGCCACCCGCCTCACCATGAGTAGTTAACTTAGGGACACGCGTGTCCGATTGAGCGGGACACACGTGTCTGATTGAGCGGGACACGCGTGTCCGAAATCCGACTCGAGTGTCGGATTTCTGACTCAAGTGTCGGAGAGTGCCGGAGAGTCGGACGAGTGTCGGACTCTCCGACACCGACACGCTGGGCATTTTGAAGTGTCAGTGCTTCATAGCAACCAGCCATCCCCCCTTGACCGTCCCGGCCTCCCCATCACCGGAACCCTTCTTCAAGCCCTCCAACATTCAGATCTCTTTTATTGGCAGCAGCCCTAATATTTGTGCGATGTATTTGTATTGGTATTTGGTTGTAAGACATGAATATGGTGTGATTATTACATGTTTGTTTGGTATTTCAGTTTGTTATAGTTATTTGCTCCTGTACTAATCTCTAACCGCAGGAAGAATTTATTCGTCGTGCGCTCGTACTTTGGCCCTCCACGCGGTGGAAAGCCTTAGTCTGTTCCGCTTAATTAATTTATTTTGCCTTGCTGTGGAATTGTCTGCGTGGGATGTTGTATTTTTTATCCAATTATGATTTAACCGTCAGACATTTGCATAGCATGTAGGGTTAGGTTGCAGATTTCCCGCCGCCTATAGATTCGCCCTGCGTCACACCCCATATTCCATCTCCTCCCTTCCACATTCATCCAGGCGGCCACCCCATATCCGTTTCCACCCCCACCCCATTCATCTAGTCGGCCACCCACATAGTCTAATTTCCTCTTCTCACATTCACCCAGCCGGCCATTCCATATTCCATCTCCTTTCCAAAATTCCACCACCACTTCCTTGTCAATTCTCCCTAATTTCAGTTTTCTGGCAATCGCCACCACCACCTCCGGCTACCACCATCACCTCCGTCGATCATCTCCAGCCACACTTGGCCGACCACCACTATCCAAACTCCCAAGCCACCTCCCCATTACTCCACTCATAACCACCTCCAACCTAAACTTGCTCATAGTGCACCCCCAATTCCTCACTTCCCCACAATTCCCTCTCCTCTACTCACTCAAAACCCTCTCCCACATCCCCATCGAGTCCCCCACTCAAGTCCCCAGCCGGCCACCTCCTCTCAACTCCCACAACCCCCTAATTCCCCATTACAGTCTACCTTCAGACCACATAACAGCCATCCCCCCTCTCTCCTCAAACAGCCGGTCCACCCTTGGTTCCCCTTCACGTAACTCACTCTATTCCCCACCCTATTCCATCCACCTCCACAGTTGAAACATCTCCAAGCTAATCCTAGGAATTCCAACCACCGGCCTGCACCCTAATCCCGCATCCTTTCTACAACCGATCCCTGTCCACTGCATTTTCAGGGCTCTCTCCACTGCTGACACCCTCCTCCACACCCCCCACATCCCTTCCAGTTCCCCTGATTCTTCCCAATATCAGCTGCCATCATCCCTGGCCGCCGATAACTCCCTGGATATCCACTGAACCTTCGACTCCATAGTTGTGCAAGTTTTAAGTTTGTTCTCCTTTATTTTGTATTGAATTAGTGTCAATTCACTGTATTTTTTTGTTATCATTGTCACCACGCCTTTGGTGATTTCGTTTGCCCTCATTTTACTTGTGTAATTTATATGTGTCATCTCACATTTATACTGCATTTCATGTTCTCCCATTTGTGGAGCTTTCTTAATTGTGACTTATCTTGCATAATTTTATAAATCTTATTATTGCAAGATAGATGTCGGATTAGTGTTAGCGCATTTAGAAGAAACCCATTAGTTTCTGTTAGAACCTACCCTGTGCCAGCTTCTTTGTTTGATATGTGCGATCAGTGACTAGTATGTCAGTGGTTTATAGCCATTGGACATTGATGTTTGAATTCACATACATATTTGCATGCATCCATTCATATAAAAGCTGACATTGATGTTTGACTTTATGACATTGATTCATGATCGAGAACGTTGTGGACGATCTTTGTAAAACTGCTTGCATGGTAATTTCATTCTCCTTTTAGATTGTTTCGATTTTCGAGTATGAGTATTGAAATGCTTTATGAACTTAGTGCATATGATACATAGGCGTACAAAATATTGTTTATAAATGGGAGAAGATAAAAAATCGTGATAACATGCTCACCGCAACCTGATGGTTCTCCTTCTGAAAGATCCTCTCCTAGAAAGCTTATAAAAAATTCACACAATGAAAACATAAGACACAGGAGTGAAAAATCTCATAGCTGAATTTCCAAAATGTCATTTAAATGATAAATTCCCTAAATATAATACCAATTTAAAAAATAATACTAATAGACTATAAGCTTGGAATGCTTGTCCAAATCTTCTCACATTGTGAGGAGGGTCGTTTGAGAGTGCATATACATATCCTCCATTCTAGGGAGCGTATGTATTAAGACATAAAAAGGGCAGCTTGGTGCACAAAATATCCCCACGCAGTGAGCGTCCGGGGAAGGGTCCCACCACAAGAGTGAAATGTAGGCAAATCTTACCCTACATTTTTGAATGTATTAATACATATGTACTGAAAAAAAACCTTAGCCTCAAGGTTGAGTAAAGAAACTCTACTGGAAACAATCTTTCAATGCAGTAGCGGAGAGGGTGAGAGAAATGCGTCCAGAAATGTTAGGATCGGACGCTTTCAAGATCGATTTTGTCCGGATCTGTAATAGTGTAATGGCATGAATAAACTAGACCATGGGATGGAACATTGGCGGTTGTTGTGAAATGGAGAAACCATGGGTAAGTGATATCATGGGGATAGGTGGACTCAGAACTAGGGCTGAGGGATTTGCTAAATTGAGATATTAGAGTTGGGTGAAGTTTGGTGTGGGTGAGTTTTGAAATGTTAGTTTACTATGAAAAATGCATGCAAATGAGGGGTGTTGGTGCTTTGTGAGGACCAACATAATATTAAAAAAAAATCAACCTCAAGAAAATTAGTGCATGCCTTAACAAGCATTGGGTGTGTGGTGGGAGTTGTGAGGTGGTTTAAATCTGTTTGGGAAATAAGAAAATGACATACCGAATGAATGCGGAACCTAATGAAAAAGAAAAGAGAAACTGTCATGGAATATAACAGAAGGTTTGTGACGAGCAGGGCCCCGCCAACTAGGAATTCGACAAAAGAGGCGGAAAGCTGCAGGAATGAGTGGAACTAGGACTGTGGTTGGGCAGGGTAGGAAGATTGATTAGGGTCATGGAGGTGCCCTTGGAACTTTGAAGGGCTGGCACGAACTCTTGGGGTTGGTCTTGTCTAGGGTTGCGACAATGGAGAATGAGATAGAAGCTATGGAGGTGAGTGTTCCGGTGAGTTGGGGTCGGAGTTGTGGATGAGAAAAGCATGGAAGTGGTGGTGGTTGGTACCGTTCATTCGGGAGTGGCTGTCAGAGATGGGGGACATGGATCCACTTTCCTGTAGGGGAGACGTTGGAGGGGTGGTGATAAGTATACGCCCTAACAAAAATAAGCACGTGCACTCGAACGGCCAACCTCACTCCACAAGAGTTCTCTCTCGAGACACGATTACCTTTATGGATAATAATGTACTCGTAATTAATTAGGTATTTTGGTTTTAGTATAATCCAATATATAACGGGCCTCCATTTATATAAGGAACCCTTAACATGAGAGTTATCTTATCTTTGGATATTAGGTATTTGACTCTCCCTCTCTCTCCCTCTCTCTCTCACGACTCACTCTCCCTCTTTCCTTCTCCCTATATCCCTCTCTCCCTCTCTCGCACTCCCTCTCCCCCTTTCCCTCTCCCTCTCCCTCTGCTTCTCTCCCTCTCCCTCTCCCTCTCCCTCTCTCTCTCCGAGAGAATGATCCTTAAAGGGAACCAACCTTCAAAAGTTGTGAGTATGTCCTGTGAACTGTATATTTCTTCCTCTCTATTGCAGTATTTTAAGTTCTTGCTTTCCTTCTTGATACAGGGTTGCTTATCTGTATGGACTCGTCCGACCTGCCGCCTCCGCCCACTGCTTTTTTGGCAGCCAGGATCCAATGCCTAGACACCGCTTGCCTTGTCGTTCAAACATCTACTGAATACCCATACAATCACATGGACGCTATACTCTCCGGCCTAAAAGAGATAGTGCATGACATGCGCCACCGACTTCTTGTATCTTCCCCAACCATTGTACCAACCAACACTTCATCTCCTTCCCCCATGTTTGGATCCCCCACAACTCACGATCGACCAACGTATGGGGGACAAGCTTCCAACATTCCAACGAGTCCTTTTGAATTTCCTCGAGCACATTCTGTTCTTGTCCAACGTTGATGGAACATGCATTCCTCCATTGATCCAATTCAACTAGACTAACCTTTTTACCCGCGCTTTCCTCCCTCTGCCGCACCTGCTTTGAGCCCATGCAGATCAAGTCATCGTCCAAACCACTGGAGACCACCTCCCCAACTCAAGGCATACCCCTACCAACCCTCTATGACTCCTCAACCTCACATCCATCATCTTCCTCACCGACTCCGACCCACAATGTTCCCCAAACCACAACAACAAACAATGATACCACCTCCTCCACCTATGATACCCATCCCCTCCACACGCTTTCTTCTAGGCCCCTAAATCTAGTTCTCTTTTTCTCCAACTGGCCAACACCCAACATCCGCCTTTTTCTTCCTTTGTCGATGTCGTTCGCCCCGTCCCATCCATTTTGCCTAGTTTCTTGAAAACCTCATGTCGCAACACTTTCTTGTTTCCCACACCATCCACCTCACACCCACATATCAAGCTCCTCAACACTCATTTCTATTTCTCTAGATTCATCCAATCACTCGTGCATGCCACTTACCTTTCCCCTCAAAGCATGCCCACCTATTACCATTTATTTGTATTTCTTCCTTATTTCCCTCCCACATGCCTCAACTATTCCTATCCAACTTTGACATGCCACCCGCTCCCCTCCTCTCCATCCTCATGGGGCTACATGTATGTTGCTAGGAAGTTTCTGATTAGTTTCAATTTTTCAAATCCCCCTTCCCTTAATGTTCGCTTCTCCTACATCTCTACCACCAACATTTTTAGCTGTTAGACCACACAACACCCATATTTTCTCTGTAAGCATGTTGCGACCTGCTTTAGCACTTCAACACCTCAAAACCCACTCAGTCATAATTAAGGATTCCGATAATTTAGTTCCTTCGATCTCTCTGCTTTGGGTCAACGACCCTCATCTTATGTGTAGGACGTCCATTTTTAACCGTGAGGCAGTGACGATGAAAGCTTCTACATCAATTTCAGATGGAATTGTCTCTAAACACTACAATCAGCAAGACACGAGGCATTTGTTCGGATGACGCAATAAACATGCTCATGGTCCTGACGTTATACACGACCCGTCCATAAGAAGGGACTACCAAAGATTACGATCAACATCAAAAATACATATTGCTCATCTTCATGACATTCGACCTAATGACGATCATTAAAAATCCCAAGAACCATGACCCAACTGGCATGTTTCCACTATCACAGAGACTGTCAGGTTCGCTCCACGTCGCTCGACCCTGGAGGCAAAGTCGATTTTCATGTATGCTTGGACGATCAGCCCAAATCCAAGAGAGTACTCTCAAGAAACACGCTACCTTTATGGATAATATTGCACTTGTAATTAATTAGGTATTTTGTCTTTAGTGTAATTCATCTTGTAGTAAGTATCCATTTATATAAGGAGCCCTTAACATGAGAGTTATGTTTGGATATTAGGTGTTTGGGTGTCTCACTTTGGAATGAATGGCTATTAGAGAGATCCTGCCCTCAAGAGTTGGGTGTTGGTTTATCTCATTAATTTTAACTTCCTTTCGCTCTATTACGGTACAATAAGTTCTTGCTTGCATTCTTGAAACATGGTTTCTTGTCCATATGGGATGGTCTAGGGGGGTTCTGTTTTTATGAAGTAGGACGGGTCGAGGTTGGGGATGGACTACTGTGGAGGCAAGTGTTGTGGCGATCCAGAGTCATTGTGGTGAACACCTAGTCTATGTTATCAATGATGGAGGGTCGCGGGGATTCAAAAATTTGTCAAACTTAGAGGTAGTATTCATGCTCGTGGAAGGTTGGGAGAGCTGTGATGGTTGTCATTGGCAAGTTGGGAAAGCTAGGTGGATTGAGGTGCAATGTTGGGAGTGTGCATGATGTATGGCATGTATCTAATAAGTGGTAGTGATGATAAAGTTTTAAGGAGAGGGATGACAGGGGTGGACAGGGGTGCAGAGTTAGTGAGGTTATCAAAGGAGTTGTGAGGAGCTAGTGATGACTTTTGCGGGCCATCGTGAGGATGTCGGTGTGGGCAGCATTCATTTGATCAAAATTTTTGTGCATCGTTGCCATGGTGGTGGATATGTTCAGAGAGGAAAGGTGCAACGTAATGATTATTTCCCGATTGCCGAAGGAGCGACGGTCGGAGGTAAAGCTAATCGAGCAAATTGGTAGGAAGACGAACAAAATATTGCACTATAAATGGAAAAGGTACAAGCTCGCTATACTTGCTGACACCAATGTTGTTGAGGGCGGCTTCCCTCTAAGAATTCCTCCCCAAGAAAGCTTACAAAGGATTTCACATGATAAAACACAACACTCCCTTTTTATGTTTATTGTTGTGAACACCCCTCTCTATATAAGGAGGTGGTATGAAAGAGTTCTCCTCATCTTATGTTATTAGGGTTTTGGGTCTCCTCATAGAGATAGGCTTCTTGGAGGAACCAACCTCCAGAAGAAGGGCACGAGTATACCTCATGGTTGTATCTAGTGATTTCATCTACTGAAGTATTTTCTCTTACTCGTACCATTAGTCCGACCTGCCGCCTGCCGCCCTGCCTGCATTTTGCCGCCAGGTTTCTTCCGTTTCAATCAAGCATCGCGTCTGCTCGAGTTCCTCCAGCGACGATTGACGGCGTCGTGCCATTCGTCTACCCCCTCGGCATAGCAACACGACTGTCCGACCGTGCTGTGCATCACTGACCCGTGTCCGACCCGCACGAGCCGCTTCCGTCGATCGCAACTACCCGACGATCGCGCCTACTTCTGCAAAATCTCAGGTTTCCGCCTTTTCTTCCGCCTAATTGAGCCTTCCTTTACGCCGCTCTGCCTGCTACAAACCAGATCCAGGTGTTCTTTCTTCTCAGCACCGCCCGACTCCTTTCAGTCCTTCCGCCATATCTAGTCTTTTGCTTCGTCAGCCACGGTCCGGCTCCCTGCTGTCAGTCCACCGCTGCACCAGATCCCTTCCGCAGCCAGTCCGTAGCCGTCCACTTCTACCTCCGGGCTCGTTTGACAGCTAGCCCCTCTGCCAACTCTGACGCTCTCCTACGGACCTCCAGTTCTTGTGCACTCTTTCTTATGCCAAAGAACCGAATGGAATCTCGCGTGGAAGCCCTCGAACAAGCGCTCACCACCATTAACTCGCATCTCGAGGCCCAGGCCGAGCAGTTCACCTTCATTATGACCATTCTTCACAACATGCAACTCGGCCAGAACTCTAGGCCGACTGCAGCTTCCGCCTTGGGATCCCCCAGCATAGTGGTCCCCCGCAGATCCCGCTTTGACGGGATTCCCTCCACAGCTCCCACGTCTCGACATTCCCACATTCAACAGAACTGAACCACTTGGGTGGATTTCTCGCTCCGAACAGTTTTTTGATATTCATCAGACTCCTCCGGTGCAGCAAGTCTCCACAACAATCGTCGGCATGGATGGGTTTGCCCTCCATTGGGTCCGCTGGCTCTGCCACGCCTCCCCTGACCTCACCTGGACAGCCCTCGTGGACGCCCTCATTCAGCGGTGCGACCGCCTCTACTCTGGTTCCATGATCTAGTGCCTTTGCGGAGTCCGCCAAACTGGCTCCATTGACTCGTACGTTGATACGTTTATTGAGTTGGTCACCCATGTCCCATGGCTTCCCCCCGATCACTACTTGGCATACTACATGCATGACTTGCAACCCCATATCTGAGCCCGCCTCTGCACCCTTCAGCCAGTCATTGTGAACTAAGCCATGGACTTCTCCTCATTGGTGGAGGCCGAATTCCTCGCGCTGTCTGAGGACCCTTCTTCCTCACTGCCTCCCTCCAAACCTCCATACTAGCCATACTTTCCTCCCCCGATGAAACAACTGCCACATCCATCTCCTCTACCTCGTCCACCCAATATGTGCCCACGCAATACTCGTCCTATCCCCACTAACCGCCTATCCACCCAAGAGTACCATGACCTATGGAGTAAGGACCTGTGTTTTTGTTGCTGACAACCCTACTCACCCACTCATGATTGTCTTATGAAGAAGCTCTGGTGCCTCATCGGGGAGGACGTGCACGAGCTCACTGCTGCTGACTTGGACGCGCTGACAATCATCGATGTACCTTCGGACGGCGCTCTGGGCACCTCTACATCTGGGCCCCCGCGGGCATATCACTACTAGTGGAGAGCGGCGCTCCGACCTTGAGGGCAAGGTCGTTTTTCTAGCGGGGTGTATTGTTACGCATGTGCGCGTAACTGCTTTTATCTTATCCTTTTTTATGTTTATTGCTGTGAGCCCCTGTCACAACCCGCATTTTCCCAGCATTTAAAATACTATCAGAGTTGGAGAACTACGCATCGTGATGCCACGTCACGTAGGAGCATCGTACCGGTGGCACCGCCAACATCGTGTACGACCTCCCACAGATTTATCATTTTAAAAGAGCATCGCACCGGTGGCACCGCCAACATCGTGTACGACCTCCAACAGATTTATCATTTTAAAAGAGCATCGCACCGGTGGCACCGCCAACATTGTGTACGACCTCCAACAGATTTATCATTTTCTGACTCAATCGAAGGCAATGGACAAGGCCCCCCGGATCATAATTTAGGATTTCAAAAAAAAAACAAGTTAATAATATTGTAATGAGCAAAAGAGCTAAGCGGAAATGGAACTTAACATTATAATAACTGCTAGAAGCATAAAGGAGAAGAGGCGTAGCAAAGAGGAAAAGAGCAAGATCACCACTTGCCTCAAACCACCCGAAACCGCACTCCGGAAGGCACCACGACGCAGATGGTCCCTAGCGAAGGCGAGAAATAGAAATCTACATTGACAAGGTCGAAACAGAAGTTAGGACCGAAAACCCTAACATGGAGAAATTCCATGATAGAAGAAATACTCACCACGATCGCGTAGAGCTCGGCGAGAGCTTTCCGAATCTATGCTCGGCTCGCGATTCCGAGCACCGGAGCTCCGTCGGCGGCGGTCGGGAGTTTCACGAACGGGAGGTTCTTGCCGTCACTGACGCTCTGTTTTTTTTCTTCGGTGGGGAGAAGATGAAGGTAAGTAGGGTTTTACTTACATATATATTCTAAGTTATATATATTTATAACAATTATATAAATATATATATAAATTTACTTTATTATAAATTTTTTTTGTGTCTAAATCTTTTTTTTACAGGGAAGAGGGAGATCTCTGAGCTCCGCTCGGAGAACTCTGAGCTCCGCTCGGAGATCTCTGAGCGCAGAGATCTCTGAGCGGAGATCTCTGAGCACAGAGTTCTCTGAGCTCCGCTCGGAGATCTCTGAGCGGAGATCTCTGAGCTCCGCTCGGAGATCTCTGAGCGCAGGGAAAAACTATAAGATTATATTTATTTATATTTGCTATCCTATTACGAAGACCCAAACGCGCGTCGAAACAGACGAAATTCGCGCCGTAGGCGAATGTCGACGCTACGAACCCAACGGCGAAGTCGGAATCAAAATCCGATGCACCGATCTCAAGTTATGGCCTAACAAAGTTACGATAATTTATAATTATCCGAATTTCAAACGCGCGCCGATGCTCCAAAAATGCTCGGATCGCGACGAAACTCGACGAGCAAGTCAAAAATTATATAACTTAGCTTCCCGATGTAAAATTTTTGGTTCTGACGCATATCCCAAAATCTAGCTGGTCAAACCTAACGGACGCCAAAAAAACGCACACACGGCGTCGCGCCGTCAACTCACGGACACGTAACGCCCTTTCGTCATCAGGAAAAAGAATAATACCAGAAAAAACAGGGGGCGTTACAGCCCCCCTCCCTATATAAGGAGGTGGTATGCGAGAGTTCTCCTCATCTTATGTTATTAGGGTTTTGGGTCTCCTCTTGGAGAAAGGCTTCTTGGACGAACCAATCTCCAGAAGAAGGGCATGAGTATACCTCGTGGTTGTATCTGGTGCTTTCATCTAGTGAAGTATTTTCTCCTACTTGTACCACACCCACACTCTCTTAGGGAGAGAACATTCTCATTGATATATTACCAAAATACAATCTAAAAGTCAATTTACATAGACACAACACCAATTACAAAGACAATATTAATAAGCCGTAAGCTTGGAGAGATGGCTTAGACTCTTTTCTCATTGCGAGGAGTGTCGTTCGAGAGTGTGTGTGCATATCCTCATCCCGAAGTGCATGTATACACATGACCTTTATGTTTTTTTCACATGACTTTTATGGGTTGCCTCTTTACACGATCATATTTCCATAATGACATGGGCGCATGTGATTTTAAATGTACTTGTAGATCTTGAATTCAACTTGAAAAGAAAAAAACAAATAAATTGTGTACAGGTAGTGATGAACTTCATTGATGTTGATGGTGCGGATGTTGAGTTTGAAGGAATGCGTAGGAAAATTTTTTGGACTCGTTCTTTGGGCTTGCCAAATGCACAAGGGATTAAATGTTGTGATGCACTCACGTTTTTTAATAAATCAACTTAGAGAATTCTTAGAGGCAACTTAAGTACGTGCAAAAAACGAAGTTTTATGATATGGTCGAAGTTGATGAGACAAACGATATCCTTCACAATAAATTTTATCTTATCTGCCAAGGTAACAATAGTTCTCCTTTTTAAAAGCGAAATGGATGAAAAGATACCTGTATTTCTTGTCATGTGTTTATACTTCTGAGTCGATAAACCCATGTTTGTAGAGTGATAGAGAGAAGCATTGAAATCGCCTCTTGAAATGTATGATGCATTGGAGGAAGAACCAAGCGATGGTCAAAAACTGATCTAATTCCATGCCACAATTATTCAAGACTTTAGGGCCTTTTTGGCGCAACATTTTTGCTTCTGTGAGTTTGAACAAAAACGACACCTTCATAAAATGTGTTTGACATGACAACAGTTACGACCGCTATCAAGAAAAAAAACCTAATTTTAAACATAAAAGTGGATGGAGTTTTATAGGCGAGGTCGGGCATTCATGAACGACGGTTCATAACCACTACGTTCATGACCGCCACCACTGTACTAAACGGACCCTTAGATACCTTATAGATTCCATGTAAAGCTATCATTGTTGAGCAATACGTGCCAAATCACGAACTTGTGTGTTATCGGCGTAACCCCTTAACACCGGTAGGAATGACGGAGGATGACCGGAGGATGACCGGAGGTGTGGATACAATGGATCCGGAACCGCGACTATCTAAGAGGGGGCGTGCTCAAGTGAGAGCTTCGAAGCTCTTATACACAGGAGGGTGGGAAATATAAATTACTTCTTGCTTACTTCATTCAAGCATACATAAGCCTTTATATAGGCTTACAAGACACCAAGCTCATAGTTACTAATTAACCGCTAACTCCTAACTACCACATAATTAAACCAATACATAAATAATAACAGACAATGATGACATTATTAAAAGACTGTGAAGGTAAGTAGGCGTGGATTCCGAGTCCCATAACACCTCTCCCGACCTTCAAATTGAGCTTGTCCTCAAGCTCGAACGAGACTTGCACAACTTGTTCATCTAGCTCTTTGATTTCCTGCCAAAATAGTTGATGGTATTGCATTGTTTTAGTAGAGGTTGCATCAAGTGGCATGACTTCAATGCACTCCCCAATGGTAGAAAAGAGGGCGATGAACGGGCGGAACGCGGGTGCCCGGCGGTTGCGGACAGTTGAAGGGGACAGTAGCTTGGGAAGACAAGGTCCTGCGGAGGTCAGAAATGTAGGCACCGACTTGAAGGCGGTTAGTGGAAGAATTGAATCCGCAGGGGCCGACAGAGCAGGTGGTTGTAGAGGAGGCAGTGAGGTGGCCGACAGAGCGGGGGACGTTAAAAGGGGCGGCGAGGTGATGACCGTTGGAACTGGCGGCGGCGGTGGAACGACAAGGAACAACAAAGTGCGTGAAAGCTTCTTTGGGCGGTGGCGGGAGTGGTGATGGCGCCTTGGCGGCCTGGTGGTATTCCCCATACTGCTTTAGAAGATCAATGATGCGTGTGCCAATAGTTTGGTAGCTAATGTTAGCATTCATATTGTAATTAAAAAGCCGAATTTTTAATTGCGGTGCGACTTCTAAAAATAGGCAGCTGAGATATTAATTGGGTTGAAAATAGGCCGGGAGGGGGAGGCGAATGTGACAGAAGGAGGCGTGATGGGCGTTAAAAAGAAAAAAGCTATAGGTTGTGTGATGAAGGTAAAGGACGGCTCAAGAAGCGCTGAAGAAGCATGCTGCCCGTGGAAAACGACATTAGCAGGGCGTGAAAAAAATGGAAAGCAGTGTTCTGGGACGTCGAAGGCAGTGACGACTTTTCTGGGATGTGCAGGCAGGCGTGCATTCAGGCCGCTGGAAGGAGACGATGCAAACAAATCCCTTGCGGAAGAGGAAGCCCGTCGGCGTGCGGGGAATCAACTTCAAGGAGCGCAGAAAGGAGAGGAATTGACGGCTCCTGCGATCTACTATAGAAGACGGCTGGTTCGTCAAAGAAGACTGTGATCAGTGGTTGTCGGTCTGTTTTGGTGAACAAAGAAAGAAAACTGTTGGCTTGTTTCTTGAAACTGTCGTCTGCTCTTTAAATCGTTGTAATAGTGGTTGTGGTGGAAGTGGAGAGGAGGAACGAGGAGCTCTGATACCATGATTTTATGGACCTAATCCCTTAACACCAATAGGGATGCCAAAAGATGGCTGGAGGCGAGGATGTCAACGGTGAGGATACAACGGAGCCGAAATCACGACTACTTATGCGGGGCATGCTCAAAAGAGAGAGCTTCAAAGATCTCATACAGAGGGGGGAGGGAAATAGAAATTACTTCTTACTTCATTCAAGCATACACAAGCCTTTATATAGGCTTACAAGACACCATGCTCATAATTACTAATTAACTGCTAACTCCTAACTACCACATAACCAAACCGTTAAATAAATAATAACGGACAATGATGACAATAATAAAAGACCTTAAATGATAACTAGGCTATGTGTCCAAGGTCCATAACATTGTGCCTTTGTACTATACCTCATTAGATTTTGACGTGTTAAGAAAACTTGTGTATTCTTGTCGACTTGATATGGATAGATCATGAACTCTTTCGCTTATAACCAATTGACATTTGGTTGGATGCTTAGATTTTAACAATTGTTATGTCCATAATTATTGTGATATTTAGATAATACATTTGAACTATTAAGACAGTGCTACCTATCATAGATAGCTTTTCTGCACCATTTAGAAGTGGTGTAGGGTATGGTAAGCATAAATTGAGGTTGCACCCTTCTATCTTTTGAACTTATAAAAACCTCCTCTATATGTACATTTCATAACACGCATGCATAAAATTTCCCCCCTAATGCTTGCCTCCAAGGGTATTTTTGTGCATGAATATTATGAAATGTAAACTTGCATGAGAGGTTTTTGTAATTTCAAAGGATTTAGTGGCACAACCTATAATTTTGCAAACTTAGAGGGGATCTATATGTCAATTCATGTTATTCAATGGTTTTCGTTCTTCCCTACAACCCCACAAGTTTTGCTCTAAAAATTTTCTCTGACATCAATATAGCTTCTTTGGTTTTTGTCTTGGCTACGGGATGGTCCTCGTTAATATCTAACATGAAGTTCCCATTAGAGAGCGAAAAATTAGCGAATAAGTCATTTATTCTGCCGGGTTTAAAAGCATTTGACTAGAAGCACAACAATATTCAAATTTAACAGTTTGTTTCGATCATCCTAATAAATTTCTTTCTCCAGGTATGCGCTCTCAGTGAAAAAAGTGCTTTCGGCAGCCCGCTATTTTTCGGTCAGGCCAGCTCTTGCAAAGCGGATATATCACTCAAAATCATCGAGGATGGAAAAGACGAGGATGTGTACGACTTGATCTTCTCCATTGGGCAAATGATCAAGATATGTAAACAAATGGATGCACTCTCATTTCAGGCTGTTCTTGAGCAGCATGAGCATGTTGAAATGGTTGATGGGGAATGGACGGAGATTAAGCCGTCCTCGCCAAATTCGTACAGCCTTCGCTGTTCCATTTACAGTGTATTGAACTCATGCAGCATAGATAAGATTAGTATCATGCAGGTCTATGCTTAGTTTTTTTTTTCTGTTCCCTTTAAAATAATTCAGTGTTTGTTGTAAATTAATTTGAAATTTAAGCGTCTGAGTTTGAAAGAATTCCTCCTATCCCTGTCTTTAACAGATAAAGTACAAGTCAGCCTTTTCTCCTATGATCATCATAGCCCGTCCTACGGATGTGGCCCTAACGATTATCGTAGGTCACCCGACGATCATTTTTGCCGCCCACTGCCTTTTTTGGTTGTACTATTGCGATCATCTACGTGTTTTTACTTCTCCTGGCTAGGAAATGATTTCAAAAGGATGGGGCTTTCTTTGGGCTGGGGTATGTCCGTGAGGCACGGACATAAAACAATTTGAATTTGATGTGGAGCTCAAACTGATTCAAATCATGCGAGCTTGATTCGAATTTACTTGCTTTTGGGTCATAAAAATAATTGTAGATCCCATATATTAGATATAATTTTAATTTTTTTTAAAAGCCACGATTTCGAGTGGATTTGATCCCTGCTGTTTACAATTTGATTTCGGTTTCGGATTCATTTTGATTCGCGATGTTACCCGCAATTCAATTGTTTCGGATTTGGTTCGAGTTACACAATGCTTACTTGTTGCTCCTTTCTCGCGGGTGATAAATGGTTAGACAAACCATTAGCCAACCTGTGGACACTCAAAGAACCTCAACACACACCCTTGGGAAAAAAATTAGGCAAAATGCTAAACTATGAAAAATAATTCTAGATAAACTCTTTAATAAATCTCTGGATAAGCCATAAATCAACCATTAGGTCAACTCTTAGATCAACCTTTAAATAAATTACTACATTAAACCTCTAAATAAATCTTATGACCCTAGAATCTAGATAAATTATTACACAAATTAGGTTTATCTAAGTGATTATCCAGGGTTTATATGGGGTTTATTTAGCATCTCATCATTTATGGGTGTTTATTTAGGGGTTTATCTCGAGGTTTATATAAGGTTACCTCTAAAGATTTATTTAGGGGTTCATCTGCGGTTTCATATAGGGGATCATCTATGGTTTTATCTATGATTTTATCTAGGGATTCTTCTATGATTTTATCAAGGGGCTCATCTACAGTTTCATATAGGGGTTCATGTACGATTTCATCTAGTGGTTTATCTAAGTTTTCATCTAGAGGTTTATCTAAGACTTTTCTTGAGATTCCTCTAGGGGTTTATCAAATGGTTAATCCAAATGTTATAATTTAGGGGTTCATCTTGGAGTTTATTTAGAAGTTCATTTAGGGGTTTATGTGGGGGTTCATCTATGGGTTTATCTAAGAGTTTATCTTGGGGTGATCCTAGGACTAATCTAGGAGTTTATTTAGGAATTCATCTAGGGGTTCCTTTAGAGGTTCCTTTATGTATTTCTCTAGGTGTTAATCAAGGGTTTTATCTAGGTGTTCATCAAAGGGTTTATCTATGAGTTCAACTAGGAGTTTATATTGAGGTTTATTTAAGTGTTCGCATAGGGGTTCTACTAGGAGTGTATGTTGGGGTTTATCTAGGAGTTCATCTGATGGTTTATCTATGAGTTCATTTATTAGTTTATCTAGGGGATCATTCATGGGGTTATCTAGGGTTTCATCTAGGAGTTTATCTAGGGTTTCATCTAGGTTTTACTTAGGGTTGTACCTAGGGTTTCATCTAAGGGTTTATTTATGGGTTAATTCTGAGGTTTATCTGGGGATTCATATAATGGTTTATCTAGTGATTCATCCAGGGGTTTATCTATGGTTTCATCAAGTGGTTTATCTGGGTTTTAATTCATGAGTTTATCAATGGGTTCATCTAGGGGCTTATCTTGGGATTTATCTAGGTTTTTATCTATGAGTTCATCAAGAGATTTATCTTGGGTTTCATTTAGGAGTTCATCTATGAGTTTATCTAGGGGTTCATCTGCAAGTTTATTTATGAGTTCATCTAGAGGTTTATCAAGTGGTTCATCTAAAGGTTTATCAAGTGGTTCATCTAGAGGTTTATCTAGAAGTTTATCTAAGGGTTTATCTGGGGGTTCATTTATTGGTTTATCTACAGGTTCATCTAAGGGATTATATGGAGGCTTATCTATTTGATCATCTATGATTTCATCTAGGGGTTCATCTACGGTTTTATCTAGTGATTCATTTGCAATTTTATCTAGGGGTTCATCTAAGATTTTATCTAAGGGATGATCTACAATTTCATCTAGGGGCTTATCTATTGTTTCATCTAAGGGTTTATTTAGGTTTTTAGCTAGGAGTTTAGCTCTAGGTTCATCGAAGGACTTATTTAAGTGTTCTTCTAGGGGTTTATCTAGGTATTCATCTATGAGTTTATCTATTGGTTCATCTAGATGTTCATCTAAGGTTTATCTTTGGTCTCTTCTATGTGTTTATCTTGGGGTTCATATAGGGGTTTATTTTGGGGTTCGTCTTGGAGTTTATTTAGGGTTTTATCTTGGGGTTTTTCTAGAGTTTCATTTAGGGGTTTATCTAGCGTTTCATTTTGGGGTTTATCTTGGGTTTCATCTAGAAGTTTATCTAAAAGTTCATCGAGGTACATCTAAAGGTTTATCTAGGGGTTCATCTAGGAATTTATCTAGGAGTTTCTTTGATAAACCCCAAATAAAATCATTAATATATCCTGAATGAAACTATAGACCCAGATGAAACCATAAATAAAATATGGATGGAAACAAAGATAAACCCCGAATTAAGTCGTAGATAAACCCCTAATTGAAACTGTATATAAATACTTGGATTAAATCATAGATAAACCCTAGATGAAACCATAGATAACCCCTAAGGTGAAATCGTAGATAAACCCCTGGATGAAATTGTAAAGAAACCCCTTGATGGAACCGTAGATAAACTCTGGATGAAATCAAAGATAAACTCAAGATTAAGTCATCGATAAACCATAGATGAAACCACGGATAAACATTGAATGAGACTACTAATAAAATCTGATTGAAACTGTTGATAAACTCTAAATGAAATCATAGATAAATCTCTAAATAAATCTCTAGATAAGTCCTTAGATGAAACCCTAGATAAACATCTAGATGAAACCCAAGATAAACCCCAAAATGAAACCCTATATAAACTCTCAGATAAACCTTGATGAACTTCTAGATAAACGTCTAGATAAACCACTAGATGAAATTGTAGATGAACCGTTAGATGGACTCTTAGATAACTCCTAAATAAACCCATAGATGAACCTCTAGATAAAACTCTAGACAAACCTCAAGATTAACTCATAGATAAACACTTAGAGAAACCCATAGATAAACACCTAGATAAATTCTTAGATTAACCTCTAGATTAACACCTAGATAAATTCCAAGATTAACCTCTTAACATCAAGATGAACTCATAGATAAATCCCTAGATGAACTTATAAATGAACAACTCGTAGATGACCCCCTAGATGAACCCTGAATAAACCTCTAGATGAAACCCTACATAAACCCCTAGATGAACCACTAGATGAACCCCTAGAGAAACCTCTAGATGAACTAGTGGAGGATTCAAGAAATTGATAATGGGGGCGAACAAATTTTTTAAAAAAATGAAATAACAATGTAGTGGTTTAGATCTAACAATGTAGCGGATTGCGATCGATGCACTCAGCTCATGTGCGTCGAGTGCACAATATAATCTAAATCCACTAACCATTTTGAAAAATAATAGAGGGTCAGTGCCCCTCGAGCCCCCCTCTGGATCTACCCCTGAGATGAACCCTCTAGATGAAACTATAGATTAGCCCCTAAATGAACCACTAGATAAAGGAACCCCCATAAAAGGGGTTGATCCATGGGTTTATCTAGGGTTTAAATAGGGGTTTATTTAAGGATTTATCTAGAGTTTCATTGAGGAGTTCATCTATTGGCTTATTTAGGGGTTCATCTAGAGTTTATTTAGTTGTTCATCTAGAGATTTATCTAGGGTTTCACCTAGAGGTTTATCTACGAGTTCATTTATGGATTTTTGTTGGAGTTCATCTAGGGGTTTATCTAGGAGTTCATCTAGCAGTTTATCTAAGTGTTTATTAAGACGTTCATCTAAGGGTTCATCTAGGGAGTTTGTCTAGGGTTTTATCTATATGTTTATTTAGGATTTTATTTAGGGTTTATCTAGGTTTTTATATATGGATTCATCTAGCGGTTTATCTAAGTGTTCATCTAGGGGTTTATTTATGAGTTCTGTAAGAGTTATTCCTCTAAGGATTTATATATGGGTACTTATAGGGGTTTATCTGGGGGTTCATCTAGGGGTTTATCTAGAGTTTTTTTATAGGTTCATCTGGGAGTTCATCTAGGGATTTATCTAGAGGTTCATCTAAAGGTTCATATTGGGGCCTATCTATGGGTTAATTTATGTATTTATCTAAAGGTTCATCTTAGCATTTTTAGGAGTTTATCGGGTATTCATCTTGGAGTTCATCGAGTGGTTCATCAATGAGTTTATCTAGGATTTAATTGAGTTTTATCTTGAGGTTTATCTAGGGGTTCCTTTAAGGATTTATCTAGGGTTTCATCTAGGGGTCCATCTAAGGGTTCATCTAAGGGTTTATCTATGAGTTTATTTATGAGTTTATCTAGGACTTTATTTATGAGTTCATCTAGGGGTTTATCTTGATTTTATCTAGGGGCTCTGTTGGAACACCCTATTACTGATTTGGGCAAGGATCACTATGTCCTTTAGGAAATTTGTTTTGACCTCCTTGTATAGATCTAAAGGTCAATTAGTTTAAGTCTAAGGGTTAGTATTTAGGTTTGTAAGCTGCCCTCAAGACCCTCAAGACCAGATATTTTAGTTCAGGAGACTAAGTCATTTTGTCGAGCTCAGGACGACAAATCGTCGAACTCCATTCGACGATCTCTGAGCTCACTTCGACGAATCGTCGAACTCCATTCGACGATCTCTGAGCTCACTTCAACAAGTCGTCAAACTCCATTCGACGATCTTCGAGCTCAGATCGACGTTCCTGTCTCTAGTTTGTTTCCCTATCTCTGAGCTCAGTTCGACGATAGTTGAGCTCAGATCGACGATTTCTGTTTCAGTCTAAGACCAGTCTCTGAGCTCAGTTCAACGATAGTCGAGTTCAGGTCGACGTTTTTCTGGAGAGATCGACTTTTTTCAAGATTCAAATTCAGACAGTTATGGAATTATTCCCAGCATTTATTTCAAGGATCTTATAGCCGTTTCAATTAATCTGGAGCAAGTTTCAAGGGAATTTTAAAGGAATGTTTTAGTGGACTTTCCTCTTGAAGACAAAATGCAGTTAAGGAAGTCATTTATGACAGGCTAACGACTATCTTGGACAGAGAATTATTCTATTCAGATCTAAGGAATAAAAGAATTATTCATATTCTGTTGGTTAAGAAGAACAAAAAAAAAGAGAAAGAGTTGCAGATATTCACAGACAGAATTCATACAGGAACACACATCACTGAAGGAGATTAATATTCTGAAATTTCTAGATCCCTTTTGATTCCAGTGTTCAAAGGTCATTATCATTCAAGACTCCAGACAACACACATTTCAGCTGCTGCTGGAATCATCTTTTGCTGGAGATCAAATCTTCTGAAGGCCTATCATCCTACTGCAAAGCTTCACTTCCTGAACAACTATAGATCTCAGGGGGAGCTTTGACAACATCCTCTATCTTCTCTCTGATTGTTGACAGAGAAGATCATCTCACCTCTCTCTCTCTCTGTAAAGGGTTTATCAAACTCTCTTCAAAAGTTTGTGTTGGTTTCTGAGACTTTATCAAAACTCAGTGGTGGCAAGACACCTGATCAAAAAATCTGGTTTGGTTTTTGAGTACCTTATCAAAAGCTCATTGGTGCCCAAGACACCTGATCAACTCATCCTGCAGTGGATTCCTACCTAGGGTGGTAGAAGAGTGGATATACGCAGATTGGTTGGGGAACCACTATAGCTCCTTGTGTCATCTGGTTGCTTATTTTCTTTTGTTTTCTGGCTGTGGTTTGTGATTGTTCTGTGATTGCTTTGTAATTAGATAGTTGCTGTGTTTGTTGTATTTCATTTGCTTCCCTGTTCACTTAGGAATACAACAAGAGTTGTAAAAAGTTTTTAGCAAGCACCATACTCTATTCACCCCCCCCCCTCTAGAGTATATCAGATCTAACCTGCACTTTCAATTGGTATCAGAGCGAGGTTGGTTTAAATACCACACCTTAGTGGTTGCACAGGCTAACACCTGAACCCAAAGATCCCTCTAGTTAGATCTGCTTGTTTTAAGTTTGTTAGTAGAATTATTTCTTCACAAAATATGGCCCAAAACAAAGATTATGCTAGCACCAGACCTCCAGTGTGCAATCTATCTAAGTTTGCACTTTGTAAGGCAAAGATTAGATTGTACATGAACTCTATTGATGAAGACATTTTCAATTCTATCTTGCCAGTGTGTCCAAGACCTCCTGGAAAATACAAGTACAAGTGTTGTTCCACCTCCTTCAGGAACAGATGCAGAAATCAAGAAATGGAAAGTGGCAGATGCTAAGGCAATGAATATTTTAGCCCAGACTATGTCTGATGAAATATTTCAAAAAGTAGCTGACTGCAACTCAATAAAGGACATCTGGGACAAGTTATCTGAGATAGTCTCAGGATCTGCTGATGAGAGAAAAGATAGAAGATCTCATCTCATAACCCAATATGAGAATTTCAAGAAAGGAGAAGCTGAGTCAGTAGCAGATATGTATAATAGACTCAGTCTCATAGTCAATGAGCTGAAAACATTGGACAAAGAGATCTCATTGACTGAGCTCAATGATAAAATCCTAATGTGCTTCCCAAGCACTTGGGACTCAAGGATCTGGCCAATCAAGGATGCCAGAAGCCTAAATGAGATCACAACTGAAGCTCTCTTGGGCAAGCTCAAGTCTTATGAGCTGCTCATCAAGAATAGAGAAGAAGAGCAGAAGGCTGCCTCACCAGCTACAAGAAAAGAAAAATTAATAGCTTTCAAAGCCATTGAAGATCAGCCTGAAGACAAGGTCACGGGCAATGAAGAGTTGCTAAGCCTACTGGCCAAAAGGTTTTACAAAATGGCCAGGAAGGATTTCAGGAAAAGATCATACAGAGAGCATGACAAGCCAAGGTATGACAAATCAAATAACAAAGAGATTATTTGTTTTGGATGCAGGAAACCAGGCCACATTATGCCTGACTGTCCAGAAAATAAAAACAAGGACAAGAAGGACAGGAAAGAAAGGAGAAAAGAAAAGGACTTCAAGAAGAGCAGCAATGTCAAACCCTCCTCCACCAAGAACAAACATACAAGGAAGGGATTTGTTGCTGAAACTTGGAGTGAGACAGAAGAAGAATCTGAAGCTTCATCCAGCTCTAGTGATGATGAAGATGATGCTGATGAAAAAGAATTCTGCATGATGGCTATCAATGCCTCACAACAAAATTCTAATGTAGAAGAGTCAGAGTCAGAATCAGAGACTCAATCTGAAGAGGACCAGGTAATAAGTTCTTTTGATTTTAATTCTAAGGACTTCAAGTGTGAGTTTAAAGCATTGTGTTTAGATTTATTAAAATCTGAGAAAGAAATTATTTCTCTCAGAAATCAGCTATCTGAACACAGCACTTTAAAATCAGAAAACCTCAAACTCTCTGAGGAGTTGGAATGCTGTAGGGAGCAGATAGCCTCACTGAAAGGTGAGCTATCAGAGGCCAAAAAGTTTGAAGAATCCCTCAATGGGAGAAGTATCAAGCTAATGGACATCACAAGCATAGTGAACTCAAGATTCAATAGTACACTGGGCTTGGGTGCCTCATCTAGCCAACCTATAGTATTAACAACCCCAATCAAGTTTATCTCTGATAAAGGTAAGGGAGTTGTAGAGGTAGCTAGGAAGAATTCTGACTTATCTAAGAAAACAAGAGTTCAACAGAAATCGTCGAACGGAGCTAGACGATCGTCGAATGAAGATCAACGATCTCAGGCTAAATCGTCGAACTCAGGTCGACGATTTCTGAACCCTGAACTCTGCCACAGTCGATCTTCGAACGGAGCTCAACGATCTGACCCAAGATCTTCGAACTCAGCTCAGCGATCGTCGAGCAGAGATCAGAGTTTTGAAAATTTTTTTAAAAGTAAATCAAATTTCAAACCTAGGGGTCCTTCATCCCAAAGATTTAACTCTTATACTGAATGGATAATACCTCCTAGGAGATATCATCCTGAAGGCTATAAGAGTCAATCAGGGATGTCTTTTATTTCTGAATTCAAAGGTTATCAACCTAGGCCCAAGGTAAACTGGGTCAAAAACAAATAAATTATTTTATGTGCAGGAGAAGACCTATCCAACATCAAACCAGCAATGATATCTGGATAGTGGGTGCTCAAAGCACATGACAGGAAACAAGGACAATTTCACATCCTTCAAAGCCAAGCTTGGACCCAAAGTAATATTTGGTGATTCAAACTTTGGACTAACAAAAGGATATGGTGCAGTTCAGATTGGCACAGTCACATTCAAGAAAGTAGTCTATGTGGAAGGACTGAAGCACAATTTGATCAGTATCAGTCAACTGTGTGATGAAGGCTATCAAGTGACTTTCAACAAATCCTCATGCAAGATCAAATCAAAGGACAACACAATTGTGTTGACAGGTAAAAGGAAAGGTAACATCTATCTTGTAGATTTTCTTTCAACCAAGGTAGATATATGTTTGTTCAATTTTATTTGTAGACCTAATGAATTATGGCATAAGAGACTAGGGCATATAAACCTTAGAACCATTGCTAGGCTATCCAAGGACAACCTTGTTAGAGGACTACCTTCTGGCCCCTACAAGAAGGAAGGACTTTGCAGGGCTTGTCAATTAGGCAAGCAAACCAAACATAGTTTCAAGTCACTTAATAAGAGTGATTCACCTAGGATTTTGTATCTGTTACACATGGATCTCTTTGGACTCATTACAGTACAAAGCTTAGGAGGAAAATCTTATACTTTAGTAATTGTAGATGACTTCTCTAGATTCACATGAGTGTTCTTTCTGAGGAAGAAGTCTGATAACTTTAAGTGTTTGACAGAGTTTCTCAAATGCATACAAAGTGAGTTCAATACTCACGTTGCCCTGATCAGAAGTGATCATGGGACAGAGTTTGATTCTCTTCTTATGCAAGAGTTCTGTCAGAGTGAAGGGATCAGGCACACTTTCTCAGCTCCTAGAACTTCTCAACAAAATGGGGTAGCTGAAAGGAAAAATAGAACCCTTATTGAATCTACTACTACATTGTTGTTAGATGCTCACCTTCCTCTATCCTTTTGGGCAGAGGCAGTGAACACCTCCAACTATGTGTTGAATAGAAGTTTAATACATAAACTGAAGGGCAAGACTCCCTATGAATTACTCAAAGGGAAGAAATCTAAAGTAGATTATTTCAAAATCTTTGGTTGTATTTGCTACATTCATAATAATGACAAGAAATACTTAGCAAAATTTCAAGCTAAATCTGATGAAGGAGTATTTCTGGGATACTCCATGATCAGTAAAGCTTATAGGGTATATAATAAATCTACTCTCAAAATTGAAGAATCTGTTCATATATCTTTTGATGAATCTAACATGTCTTTCAAGGAGAAGAATACTTCTACCATAGAACCTTTGCAGGTACACTCTCTTACTGAAGACTTGGACAGGTTACAAATTATTCAAAAAGATGAAAGCAGTGAAGATGAAGAAGACATTCAACATCTTGAAGAGAATCTTCTTGAAGAGCCAGTTGTTGTACCACAAGAGGAAACAACAACACAGGTTAGTGAACAATCAACATCTCCTGTTGATCTAGTAACATCAAGAGACCATCCAATCTCCCAAGTGATTGGAGACATCTCAGCTGGTGTGCAAACCAGAAATCAGGTCAACCAAAACCTGATGCACACTTGCTTTCTCTCTCAAATTGAACCTCAATCCATTCAAGATGCAGAGCAAGATCCACACTGGATCATTGCAATGCAAGAGGAGTTGCATCAATTTGAAAGGAACAAAGTTTGGGAACTAGTACCAAGGCCAAAGGATCACTCCATTGTTGGAACAAAGTGGGTGTTCAGAAATAAATTGGATGATCAAGGAGTCATTGTAATGAACAAGACAAGGCTAGTTGCTCAAGGGTACTCTCAAGAAGAAGAGATAGATTATGACCAGACCTTTACACCAGTTGCAAGGTTAGAGGCCATAAGAATCTTCTTAGCATATGCAGCACACAAAGGTTTCAAAGTATACTAGATGGATGTAAAGAGTGTTTTTCTCAATGGAGATATATATCAAAGAAGAAGTCTATGGCAGACAACCCCCAGGTTTTATCTCTTCAACTCATCCTGATCATGTTTTCAAATTGCATAAAGCATTATATGGTCTAAAGCAAGCTCCTAGAGCATGGTATGAAACCCTAGCATGCTTTCTTCTGAGTCTCATACACTACTAGTACAAATCTATGTAGATGATATTATATTTGGTTCTACTGATTCAAATTTGTGCAGAAGGTATTCCAATCTAATGCATTCTAAATTTGAAATGAGTAGCATGAGTGATCTATCCTTCTTTCTAGGATTGCAAATCAAACAACATGCTGAAGGCATATTTATTTCTCAAACCAAGTATGCAAAAGAATTGGTTAAGAAATTTGGTATGTCTGAAGCATCATGTATGAAAACACCTATGCCTACTAATGCTGTATTAGATGCTGATGAATATGGGAAACCTGTTGATCAGACAACATATAGAGCAATGATTGACTCTTTATTGTACCTTACAGCTAGTAGACCTGACATAATGTTTGCTACATGCATATGTGCTAGATTCCAAGTGAGCCCTAAAAAGTCACACTTAACCTTAGTAAAAAAGATTCTTAGGTATGTAAAAAGTTGTCCAAATCTAGGTCTCTGGTATCCAAAAGATTCAGCATTTGACTTAACTGGATTTTCAGATGCTGATTATGCTGGATGCAGAATAGACAGGAAAAGCACCAGTGGAACTTGTCAGTTTCTTGGTGACAGACTTGTCTCCTGGTTTTGCAAGAAACAAACATCTATGTCAACTTCAACTGCTGAAGCTGAATATATGGCTGCAGGTAGTTGTTGTTCACAAATCTTGTGGATTCAAAATCAGCTCCTAGACTATGACTACAACTTAGAG
Source organism: Platanthera guangdongensis (assembly GCA_039583875.1). Taxonomy (NCBI): domain Eukaryota; kingdom Viridiplantae; phylum Streptophyta; class Magnoliopsida; order Asparagales; family Orchidaceae; genus Platanthera; species Platanthera guangdongensis. The sequence continues at coordinate 232,918,001 of CM077163.1, forward strand.
AAGTCAAAAATATTTTGTGATAATACTAGTGGTATTTCCATAGCACAAGTCCAGTCCTCCATAGTAGGACAAAACATATAGAAATTAGGCATCACTTTTTAAGGGATAATGTTGAGAAAAACAAAATTGAACTTCAATATATCTCAACTGATTTGCAAAGGGGAGATATTTTCACCAAACCTTTGGATGAAAAGAAACATACATTCTTCCTGAATCAGTTAGGAATGTTAGATGGAGGAAGTCTAAAATAATATCCAAGATTTAAAAAAAATCTAAAATTGACCAAGACTAGGCAAATCAAAATGCTTTTTCTAGTGTATAGAGTGTTTCTGGTTTCTGAACTGCGCTCGACGATTTTCCTCAAGATCGTCGAACGGAGATCGACGATTTCAGAAATCGTCGACCAGAGTTCAGCGCTTCTCAGATAGTGCTAAACAATCTGTCTTCAGGTCAGCGATCGTCGAACGGAGCTCGAAGCTCTCCGATATCGTCGAACGGAGATCGACGATGTTGATGACCTTTCAGTTTCCTTTAGAAGCCCAGATCGTCGAACAGAGTTCAACGATCTTTCCTTTTCTGCGTCGAACCCTAATATAAAACTCATTTTTCGGCCGTCGTTCTGCCTTTGCGCTTTCATACTCTCTGCAAAATTTCTCTTTCCCTCCAAACTTTCTGCACTTGCTCTCGTGTTTGTTCATTTTCTTTGCAGGAATCAATGGCAGTTTCAGTCGCAATCTTGACAGCTATGAAATTTGATACAGGCTTTGATATAGACATGGATTCCTTTGATAACAGCAATCAAATCTTCAAGGATATTCTGGAACTTTTCAAGGACCAACACTTAGTTACCATAATGACTACAAGGATCAAATTGGCCGCAAATGAAATAAAGGAATGAGTGTATACTGCCCACAATCTGGATCAGAACACAGTGATTGGAACCATCTCAGGAACTCAGGTACCTTTAACACCTGTTGTTTTGACAGAGGTTTTTCAATTGAATTCTGGAGAAGATTCTGTTGAGCTTTCTGGAGAAGAGTTTTCCCTTATGCTTGAGAGGATGGGACATTTAGAAGCTAACCCTAGTAAATTGCTTAAGAAGAATCTGTCAGTTGAGTACAGATTTCTTGCTGATGTAGTTGGGAAAGTGTTGTTGGCAAAACACTCAGCTCATGATACCATATCTAGGTATCAGCTCTGTTTGATGGGTGCCCTGGTGGACAAGAAGCAGCTGAACTGGGGAGAAGTGTTCTTTGATTTAATCAAGAAGAAAATTAACAAGAACTTTGTTAATTTTGGGAGGATTTTAGGGTTGTTTCTTCACAACAAATGCCCTGAACTGCTTGTTTCCAGTGGGATGCACATCAATGCCTCCAAGAGGCTTACCTGTGCCCTATTTGGGAAATGGGACAGGCAGATTGTAAAGCCCAGCAGACCCTCTGCAATCTCTTCTTCAAGCACAAGGACTACTTCAGTCTCTTCCCCTCAGATTTCTGCCCCTGCAGAAGATTTGCCTGCTTCATCTCCTCCTTCTCCACCTATTGTTTCATCTACAACAGTCACATCCACCATCACAATTTCATCCCTCATTTCCATCTCATCTCCAACTTCAATCCCTTCTCCAACTCCACCATTAACTGAAGAAATCTTCCATCCACTACATCACTACCCACACATGGACATTGACTCATCATCTCATATTCCATCTTTCACTCTTCTAGATGATTCCTATATAGATGATTCTCCTTCATCCCCTCCTGAGCCACCATCATCATCCACTTCTTATCAACAGTTACTTCAGGACATAATTGCTCAACCATCATTCACACCATTCATTTCCATTTCACTATCTTCCATCTCCACAATTCCAATATCTCAACCATCACTTCCACCATCCATAGTCTCTCCAACAACATCTCCTGCTGCTCCAACCCTCATCTCTACCTCATCCATCTCTACCTCTACTCAAGTCCCTCTTGAGCAAGTAGACCTTCCAGCTGTTGCAGACAAGCTATATGAGCTGATAGCTCCAAGGCTATCACTACTGCTGGAGACCTCTTTGGCTCCACTTCTGAAAACAGTTCAGGAGCTGTCTGTCAGGCTATCCTCTTTTCTTCCTCCTCAGGCAATTCCTTTTATTGGGTGCCTTGATCCAGTTCTCACTGAATCTAGGCAGGGGGAGATGCCTTATGAAGCTGAGAGATTGCCTGCTGCAGTAACTTCAGACCAAGCTCCAGTTGCTCCAGTTGCAGTCATTACAGTGGACCTCAGGTCACTATTATCAATATTTGATTCTGTGTACTTTAGATGTCTTCCAGTCCAGCATACTGAAGATCTTACTAAGGCCATTGTGTCTATTTCCAGCTGTGACCCCAGCTTAATAAGTTCTTATGTAAATTCCTTCAATTACTTCAATGCTGTGGACAGTGCTCCTTCTATTTCTGTTTCTGTTGCTCCTACTGCTGCTGTTGATGTTTCAGCTAGTTCAGTTGCTGTTGTTTCAGTTTCTGAAGATATGCATATGACAGAGGCAATTGTGTTTGAGCCTGCTGTATCTGAGCCTACTGTTTCTGAAATTTTTATATCTGAACCTGCTGTTATAGGTTCTTCTGCCAGTGTTGCTTCTACTCTAATTCATGCTACTGTTGTTGCTCCTGTTGATGTTTTTGTTGTCTCTTCTGCTCAGTCTCAACAACAGAAAGAATATATCAAGAGGATTGATGCAGTGTATGATAATCCACAAAGCTCAGACAGTGATCAGTTTAGGACTGACTCTGATGATTCCTCTACAACAATTGCAAGGAAAAGGAAAGCAAGAAGCAAGGCCATGAAGAAAGTTCCCCCAGAGAAGGTGAAAGATACAAATGATATTCCATATTATATATTACATGATTGCCCTATTACAGAACCATGGATGCAGTACTCCAGGAATCAGCTGAAAGCCATGAAGAAGAAAAGAAAGTATGACAAAGGATCATCTCATTTCAATCCTCCTCCTCCTCCTCCTTCTCCTGATGCAGGTACAGGTGGTAGTTTTGCCTTTCAATCTACTGCTAGAAGCCAAAGTTCATATCAATCTCAAGGAAGATCTCAGTACAGAGGAAATCAGTCTAGAGGTTACCAGTCCAGAAGAGGACAATACAGAGGAAATCAAAGAGAACTCAAAGTGTATTCTAAAGGATATTCCAGGCAACATCCCTATCAAAGGGAAGGACAAGGTCCCTCTGACACTACTTCTGGTCCTTTCCCTTATAAGCTTAAAAATCTAGTCTCTTACAGAGCTCCTCCTGATAATTCTTCAAACAGATATGAGCCTCCTATTCCATTTGAAGACCCAGAAAATAATCTCACTTCATGGACTGCCAGAATGAAAGAGTTGGCTGCACTAAACCAAATCAAGAAGGCTAGAGAACAAGGAAAAGATACATCTAATATCACTACTCTATCAGATCAAAGAAAGAAAGAACTTGAGAGATACTCTTTCAGCAAATTCTTTGATTCAGAAAGTTATATGAAGCTGCACCCAGAAGCTGTAGTCCCCAGGCCAAAGCATCAAACTTCTCTAGGTGCAGCTGATGACAGAAGATCCAAGAAAGAAGCTTTCAACCCTAACAGAGAAATAGTTCTCATAAAGAGCAAGGAAAAGGAATGATTCTGTAAGATGACAGTAAATTTGTTTTCTGACTATCTGTGATAATGTCTGTGTTTCTGCAATGTTTTGTTTGTTACATTTCTGCATTGTATGTTTTTATTTTTCCAATGTCTATAAATAGTAATCCTAACCCAAATAGGGGGAGATTGTTGTAACACCCTATTACTGATTTGGGCAAGGATCACTATGTCCTTTAGGAAATTTATTTTGACCTCCTTGTATAGATCTAAAGGTCAATTAGTTTAAGTCTAAGGGTTAGTATTTAGGTTTGTAAGCTGCCTTCAAGACCCTCAAGACCAGATATTTCAGTTCAGGAGACTAAGTCATTTTGTCGAGCTCAGGACGACGAATCGTCGAACTCCATTCGACGATCTCTGAGCTCACTTCGACGAATCGTCGAACTCCATTCGACGATCTCTGAGCTCACTTCAACGAGTCGTCGAACTCCATTCGACGATCTTCGAGCTTAGATCGACATTCTTGTCTCTAGTTTGTTTCCCTATCTCTAAACTCAGTTCGACGATAGTTGAGCTCAGATCGACGATTTTTGTTTCAGTCTAAGACCAGTCTTTGAGCTCAGTTCAACGATAGTCGAGCTCAGGTCGACGTTTTTCTGGAGAGATCGACATTTTTCAAGATTCAAATTCAGACAGTTATGGAATTATTCCCAGCATTTATTTCAAGGATCTTGTAGCCGTTTCAATTAATCTGGAGCAAGTTTCAAGGGAATTTTAAAGGAATGTTTTAGTGGACTTTCCTCTTGAAGACAAAATGCAGTTAAGGAAGTCATTTATGACAGGCTAACGGCTATCTTGGACAGATAATTATTCTATTCAGATCTAAGGAATAAAAGAATTATTCATATTTTGTTGGTTAAGAAGAACAAAAAAAAGAGAAAGAGTTGCAGATATTCACAGACAGAATTCATACAGGAACACACATCACTGAAGGAGATCAATATTCTAAAATTTCTAGATCCCTTTTGATTCCAGTGTTCAAAGGCCATTATCATTCAAGACTCCAGACAACACACATTTCAGCTGCTGCTGGAATCATCTTTTGTTGGAGATCAAATCTTCTGAAGGCCTATCACCCTACTGCAAAGCTTCACTTCCTGAACAACTATAGATCTCAGGGGGAGCTTTGACAACATCCAGTATCTTCTCTCTGATTGTTGACAGAGAAGATCATCTCACCTCTCTCTCTCTCTGTAAAGAGTTTATCAAACTCCCTTCAAAAGTTTGTGTTGGTTTCTGAGAACTTATCAAAACTCAGTGGTGGCAAGACACCTGATCAAAAAATCTGGTTTGGTTTTTGAGTACCTTATCAAAAGCTCATTGGTGCCCAGGACACCTGATCAACTCATCCTGCAGTGGATTCCTACCTAGGGTGGTAGAAGAGTGGATGTACCCAGATTGGTTGGGGAACCACTATAGCTCCTTGTGTCATCTGGTTGCTTATTTTCTTTTGTTTTCTGGCTGTGGTTTGTGATTGTTCTGTGATTGCTTTGTAATTAGATAGTTGCTGTGTTTGCTGTATTTCATTTGCTTCCTTGTTCACTTAGGAATACAACAAGAGTTGTAAAAAGTTTTTAGCAAGCACCATACTCTATTCACCCCCCCCCCCCCTCTAGAGTATATCAGATCTAACCTGCACTTTCAGGCTCCTTTATGATTTTTTTTGTGTTTTTGTCTAGAGGTTTATTTAGGGGTTCATTTAGAGGATTATTTAGGAGTTCATTTAGGAGTTTATCTAGGAATTTTTCTAGGGGCTCATCTAATATTTCATTTAGGGGTTTATCAAGGAGTGAATCTAGGTGTTTATTTGTGTGCTCATCTAAGGGTTCATTTAGGAGTTTATATAGGGGTTCCTATAAGGATTTATCTAGAAGTTCCTATAGGGATTTATCATAGTGTTCATCTAGGAGTTCATCTGTGTATTTATTTAGGGGGTTAATCTTGAGGTTCATCTAGGGGGTTATCCAGTAATTTATCTAGAGGTTTCTTTAGGGATTCATCTAGGAGTTCATCTATAAATTTATCTATGGTTTCATATATGGGTTTATCTTGGGGATAATATAGGGTTATCTAGGGGTTCATCTATGGGTTTATCAAGGTTTTTATTTATGTGTTTATCTAACAGTTCATCTAGAGGTTTCTCCAAGAATTCATCTAAGGGTTTATCTGGGGGTTATCTAGGGGTTTCATATAAGGGTTTTTTAGATGAACCCCTGAATAAACCCTTAGATAACTCTCTAGATGATCCCCTAGATGAACTCCTAGATAAATCCTAGATGGACCCATAGATGAACACCTAGATAAACCCTTAGATGAACCCCTAGATAAACCCTTAGATGAACCCCTAGATAAACCCATAGAGGACTTCCTAAGTAAACATATAGATGAACCCGTAAATAAATGATCATCTGGGGGGTTTATCCATGAGTTCATCTATGGGTTTATCTAGGGGTTAATTTAGGGGGTTCATCTAATGGATTATCTTGGTTTATCTAGGGATTTATCTAGGTGAACCTAAGGGATTATCTGGGTTCATCTAGGGGTTCCTCGAAGGGTTTATCTAGGGGGTTCATAAATGGGTTCTTTTAAGGGTTCATCCAAGGGTTCATTTAGATATTTATCTAGAAGTTCATCTACGGGTTTATCTTAGGGATCATCTAGGGCTTCCTCTAGGGGCTTATGTAGGGTTTTATCTAGGGTTCATCTAGAGTTCATCTATGTGTTCATTGAGGTTTATCTAGGGTTTCATCTTCAATTTTATTTAGGGGTTCATCATGGGTTTATCTAAGGTATTATGTAGGGTTTTACCTAAGGGTTAATCTGCGATTTGTCTATGGGTTCATCTTGGGATTTATCTAAGAGTTTATCTAGGTGTTCATCTAAGATTTATCTAGGGTTTCATCTCAGGCTTCATCTAGGAATTTATCTATGGATTTATATAAGTGTTTATCTAAGGTGTTCCTATAAGGATTCATCTTTAGGTTCATCTAAGGTTTTATTTAGTGGTTTATCAAGGTGTTTATCTTGAAGTTTATCTAGAGGTTCATTGAGGTTTATCTAGGGATTCATCTAGGAGTTCTTAAAGGGTTTTATCTAGTAGTTCATCTTGGAGTTTATCTAGGTATACATATAATGGTTTATTTATGAGTTTACTAGAGGTTTATCTATAGGTTTTTATATAAAATCCCCTTGATAAACCCCTAGATGAATCTCTTGATAAACCCATAGATAAACCCTTAGTTGAACCCCTAAATAAGGCACTTTAAGAACTACTAGTTAAACCTCATCGAAACCCTAGATAAACTCTTAGAGAAACCCTAGAAGAAACACTAGATGAACCACTTAGATGAACCCCTAAATAAATGATTAGATAAACCACTAAATAATAATTAATATGTTTATCTAGGGATTTATCTAGGAGTATCTAGATTTTTCTCTTGAGGTTCATCAAGGGGTTCCTATATGGGTTTATCTTGGGGTTCATTTAGGGGTTCATCTTTGATTTATCTAGGGGGTACCCCTAGATAAATCAAAGATAGACAGGATTTATTTATGGGTTTATCTAGGGTTTCATTTGGTTATTTATCTAGGGGTTTATCTAGTGGTTCATCTATGGGTTCATTTTATCTAGTGATTTATCTATGGGGTTTATATAAGGATTCATTGAGGGGTTCATCTAAAGGTATATCTAGGGGTTCATCTAGGGATTTATAAAGGGTTTCATCCAAGGGCTTATCTGGGAGATCATCAATGGATTTATCTAGGAGTTCATCTTGGGGCTTATCTAGGAGTTTGTCTACGTGTTCATCTAGGAGTTCATCTAGGCGGTTCATCTGGGGGTTCACCAATAGGTTCATCTAGTTGGTTATCTAGGGAGTTCATCTAGGGTTTTATCTATGGTACATCTAGAGTTTATCTAGGTTTTCCTCTAGGAGTCCATCTAGGGGTTTATCTAGGGATTTATCTAAGTTTTCATCTAGGGGTTTATTTAAAGGTTCCTATAGGGGTTCCTCTAAGAATTTCTCTTGTGGTTCTGATAGGGGTTTATCTAGGGATTCATATATGGTCTTATAAATGGGTTTGTCTAGGTGTTCATCTAGAGGTTCATCTACAGGTTTATCTAGGGATTTATTTAAGAGTTCATTTAGAAGTTTATTTTGGGATTCATTTAGGGTTATCTAGGAGGACGTTCCTCTAAGGATTTATCTAGGGATTTATTTAGGTGTTTATTTGGAGGTTTTTCTAGGGATTTTCCTTAAAGTTTATCTACGAGTTATTATATGAGTTTATCTATGGATTTATCTAGGGGGTTCATTGCGAGGTTTATTTAGGGGTTTAGCTCAAGATCTATATAATGGTTCATCTATGGGTTTATCTAGGATTTCATTTAGGAGTTCATCTAGGAGTTCACATTGAGTGGCTCATTAGGAGTTTATCTATGAGTTAATCTAGAGGTTTATCTAGGGATTTATATATGGGTTTTTTATAAGTTTATCTAGGTTTTATCTAGGGGTTTTCCTAGGGGGTTCATCTAAGTGTTTATTTCGGGATTTATCTGAGTGTTCATTTAAGGGTTCATTTAGAGGTTTATCTAGAGATTTATCTAAGTGTTCATCTAGGAGTTAATCTAGGGTTCCATCTAGGGATTTATCCATGAATTCATATAAGGGTTCCTTTAGGAGTTCATCTAGGAGTTTATTTAACCCCTAAAGAAACCCTAAATAAACCCCAAGATAAAACCCCAAATAAACCCCTAAATAAATCCTAGATAAATCCTAGATAAATCCTTAGAGGGACCCCTAGATGAACCCCTATAAGAATCCCTAAATGAACCCCAAGATAAACCCCAAGATAAACCCCCTAAATAATCCCATAGATAAACCCCTAGATATACCCCTACACCTCAGGATAAACTCCTAGATGAATTCCTAGATAAACCCATCGATAAACTCCTAGAAGAACCCCTAGATAAACTCATTGACGAACCCCTGATAAAACCCTAGATAAATCCATTGATGAACCCCTAGATAAATTCATAGTTAAACTCTAAGGGTTTATCTTGGGGTTCATCTAGGGGTCATCTAAGAGTTCATATGTGGGCTCATCTTGGAGTTTATCTAGGGGTTTATCAAAAAAACTTATTTAGGGAATTATCTAGTAATTATCTAAAGAGTTTATATAATGGGTTTATCTTTAGGTTCATCTAGGTGTTCATCTATGAGTTTATCTAGGTGGTTCATTTAGGGTTTCATTTGAGGGTTCCTATAGATGTTCATCTAGGGTTTCTTGTAGGGGTTCATGTAGTGGTTTAATTAGAAATTCATTTAGGGGTTCTTATAAGGGTTCCTCTAAAGATTTATCTAGGATTTCAACTGGGGTTCATCCAGGGGTTCATTTAGGAGTTTATCTAAAAGATTATATAGAGGTTTATATATGGGTTCCTATACGAGTTGTCTAAATGATCATTTTGGTGTTCCTCAAGGGGTTTACCAAGGGGTTTATATAAGGGTTTCTTTAGGGGTTCATCTATTGGTTTATTTATTTATTTATTTATTTTGGGGGGCGGGGTTTATAGGGGTTCATCTAGTGGTTCCTATATGGGTTCCTCTAAGGATTAATATAGGGGTTTATCTAGGGTTTCATTGCATGGTTTATCTAGTTATTTATCTATAAGTTCATTTAAGGGTTTATTTAGATAATTATTTAGGGGTTCATCAAAAGATTTATCTAGGGGTTCATATAAATTTTATCTATGGGTTCCTCTTAGGTTCATCTAGGGGGTCATGTATTGGTTTATTTGGTGGTTTTAGGGGATCATCTAGTGCGGTTCATCTTCGATTTCTTCTTGGGATTTATCTAGTGGTTCATTGAGGGGTTTATCTAGGTATTTATCTAAAAAATAATTCAGGGATCATCTAGGGGTTTATCTAGAAGTTCATCTGCGAGATTAATCTAGAGGTTTATCTAGGGTTTTACCTAGGGTTATCTATAAATACATCTAGTTGTTCATCTTGTGGTTTATCTTTGGGTTCATTTAAGGGTTTATCAAGAGGTTTATCTAGGAATTCAACTAAAAGCCCCAGCTCCTAGATAGAACCCTAGATAAACCCTCTAGATGAATCCTTAGATAAACCCCAACCCCTAGATAAAGCCTTGGGAAAAATCCTAGATGAACTCCTAGATGAACCCTTACATAAATCCTTAGAAGAACCACTAAATGAATCCCTAGATGACCCACCTAGATAAACCCCAACCCATAGATAAAACCCTATATAAATTCGTAGTTAAACTCATGGATGAATCTCTAGATGAACTCTTAGATAAACCACTTGATTAACCCCTTAGATTAACCCCTAGTAAATGAATCACATAGATGAACATGTAGATGAACCCCCTAGATAAATCCCTAAATGAACCACTAGATGGACCCCTATAAGTTCATATATAGGTTAATTAAGGGGTTCATCTAGGGGTTTATCTAGGGGTTTATTTAGGGGTTGATCTAGTGGTTTATTTGAGGGTTTATCTAGGGATTCATTTAGGGGTTCATCTTGGGAATCATCTAGTGTTTATCTAGGCATTTTATCTAGGGTTTATTTAGGGTTTTATTTAACTGATTTATCTAGGGGTTTATCTAGGGATTCATCTAGGGGTAAGTCTAGGTGTTTATCTAGGAATTCTTTTTAGGGTTTATTTAGTGGTTCCTTTAAGGATTTATGCAGGTGTTTATCTATGGTTCATCTAGGGGTTTATCTTGAGGTTCATATAGGGGTTTATTTAGAGATTTATCTATGAGTTTATTTATGGGTTTTTCTAGGAGTTTATCTAGGAGTTTATGTAGGTGTTTATCTAGGGGTTAATCTAGGAGAATATCTAGGGATCCATCTAGGGGTCATCTAGGGGTGCATCTATGGATTTATCTAAGTGTTTATCTAAGAGTTTATCTATAGGTTCCTCTAAATATTTGTTTATTTGGGGGTACTTATAGGGGTTCGGGTTCATCTTAGGATTCCTGTAGGGGTTTATCTGTAAGACCCCCCCCCCTCCCGGAACACAAAACACGGCCGAGAGCGAGTCTTATGCCCAGAACAGTCGTCTTGCGGTAGCGTTAGTACACGGGCTAATGTGTACTACAAGACTCCAATCCTGTCGGCTAAACATATCATCCATGCCAACCCAATATAAAGAATATAAAACAGAAGTCAAAATTGCACACTAGTATAATAGTCCAGAAACAAGTACATCAAATAAAAGAAGCAACCATGACTTTCATAATATCAGAGTACATAAATGTCAAACAGCTACAAAATGAGTCTCTCTACAACTCACATCAGTCACTGATGGCAGCGACGACACCATCACTTCAGGCCCTGTCCCCCTGGCCTGGCTGTTCTCCTATAGAACCTGCTGCTGCTCTGTCTGTGGGGTTTCCTCCTAAAAAGGAAGATGTAGCAATTGTTACTCATAAAGATTAAGTGGCTAGCACATCCACTCCCCCGGCGACTCCTCGACACAGGAGGAGGAGAAAGGAACAAGGATACAATATAAGTATGTAACAGTAGTACAATCAGGTGAAGAGCATATATATATCAAGCGAGTAGAAACAACAGTGAAGTATATCAAGTCTATCAACATTCTAATCTAGCAGTTATATTCATTTGTATCAGTCCAAAAGCAAGTAAAGTATAATAGGAAAGTAACTTAACTTATATGAATGTATATACAAACATATAAGTTAAGGATCAGCTCAATAGTAAAGTAACTCACCATATAAGAGTGCTCATACAAACTTATATGATGAGGGTCCAGTGTATGCAATGAAATGCGATGTTATGAATGCAATGCAATGACTCACCCATGCTAGCACACATGCAATTGCTATGTCGACACGGACTTGACATTCCCTATTTTCGAGCAGGTAGCTAACCTATCAGGCATCATCCGTCGTGGCCAGACGGTGATAGTAGAACGGGCTTCTCCACTACTAGGCGGACATCCACACTACCAAGCCTAGGCCTTCGTACACCTCAACGCTAAGAACACAACAACGGAGCTCCCTGTATACTACGGCTCAGAAGGAACCTCGGGTAGGTGTGCACCGAGGACCAAGCCCAACTGGCTTATCATCATGGCATGAAAGGAGTCTGTGGGAGCGTATCACCAAGGACCAAGCCCAACAATCCACTTGGCACGGAAGGAGCTCGGGAGTGAGCACCGAGGACCAACCAACCGCCCAAAGTTTATCTGTCAACTCCCGTCGGTGTGACGACTGGCGAGCCCGTAGACCTGTCACACTATCCTTAACCCAGAATTATGACACCACGTGTCAACTCGCATCGCATGCAATTTCACGTAGGCATTCCATCAACATACAAGGGCTCCAACTGAGTCCCTTCTCATCGTTACCAAACTAGTACTCAATAACACTCAAGGGCTCCGCACTGATACCCTTATCAGCATATTATTCCAGTGCGGCAAACACACGCACTACCAACCCTTCCATACTTTCATGCATCCTAGCACTCAAGGGTTCATTGAAGCCTATGTGGCAAGCTACTTTGTACAACATAACAACACACACTGTTACCGTAGGGTGACACAACTCTACGTAGTGGACCATGATACGCCTGAAATAGGTATACGTAAACTACGCAAGTGCACGTGCCGGATCAAGTAATAAAGAGTGAGTAAAGATCATTTCCACGGAGAGGTGATTAATCTAAGGCTCACAAATACTAGCTAGTCCTTTTCTTTAAATCCAAGTGAGTAGATTTAAGTGGGTTTAAAGACAAATAAAATTTTAAATTAAAATTGCTAAGAATTTATAAAATAACTGTTTATCAAGTTTAGGAAAAACGGTCTTTTATTTTGATTTCCTAAGCCTATAATGATGGATCAAAAGAAGATGATGTATGAGAAATCTATGTGTACTTTACTGCAACGATTTTACGGTAGAGATCCGTATCTCTCGATATCGGAAATCACTATATCACTTGCTCCCTTGTCATCTCTAACTCAGGCGAACAAAAAATACGATTAATAATAAAAATCAAAGTTGCTAACGGAAAGGTGAAATCTCTGTCCCCCTCTCCGCTATATCGAGTTGATGATACACTTACGCCTCTCCTCTCTCGAATCTCGAAGCGCAGTAAAACGATCCGAAAACTTTGGTTAAAAACTTACGTGACTCCTCTCTCGAATCTCGCCACGTAGTAAAATATGTTTCATTCAAATACTCACACTTCTCCTCTCTCAAATCTCGAAATGAAGCATTAAATAAAACAATAATCCAAAAGTTCTACCACAAGATCATCAACTAAATAAGGAATTCATATAAATCTTCTCATAAATTAAAATAAAACAAGGATCACATCAAAATAGAGCAAAGTACTTTCAAAATACAAAACCTAGGGAATTTAGTTCATGATTTGAAAGGAGAAATACAAGATTGAATAGATCTTACAAAACATTATGCATATAGTTCAAAAACGTTGTAGAAAACTCTACTCAAACGCATGCAAGATCCCTCCTTGATGAAGTTCCGGTGCGGTTCCTCCTCCTCTCCCAAACCTAGATCTACCTTTTTGAAATTTGAATATTATCAAGCTTCTCCTCTTCTCTCTCACACACCCCTCTTTATATTCATCCCTTCGAAAAAGAAGTATTTTAATTGCTGAAAGGTTGCCATCTATACACTTGTAACTGCCAAAATTAAGGAGGAATTCGGAATTCAAAATTTGAATTTTCGCAACTTGTTATAACAAATTTTCTGAACTACAGAAATTTATTATAACAAATTTCCTGCAGTCCAAAAATGCAAATTGCACCAAACAGCTCCAAAACTGCTGCAATAATGCTGTAATTGCCTTGTTGGACTTCCCATGTGCTTGACCCATGCCGCATCGAGGTGAATACATTGTGTTTCCTAAGATAAAATCATATTGAAACGACGTTAATTCCATCAATTTTAAAAGTTGTCAGCATGTGTAAATTTAATACTTTTTTATAAAGATTTGATAAATCATTTCATCAAAATATGGTATTTAAGACACAAGATAACTTCTTTTTGAGAAGTTATCACACCCTCACACCTAAACCTTTGTTAGTCCCTAACAAAGATGAATCATTGCAAGCTCTTTGAGTGCACGATTATTTAGCAACATAATTAATCCGAGTTTCCTTACCTTTTGCATTTTGAATCGAAACTGCACAAGTGATTTCAATTGGTAAAAACTTCAGCCATTAAAAATTTCAATTATGCATAGATTCATTAGTGTGATACAAGTAAAAGCTCCATAATGATTTCTTTGTGGTGTGTGTGCTCATCCTTAAACTCACCTATTCTCATTCAAATCAACTCATTAATCCTCTCATAAGAAGGAAAAGGTAACAATAGGATGAGTCTTTGAGTTGGCCTCCACAAGGGTTTTGCAGTTAACAGAAAATCAAAAGGACTTGAAATTTGATCGGCTTTGGCTTGATTTTGAATTCATCGTTTCATTTCTGATTGGGTAAGAGTATTTCCTAACTAATATTCTTAATAAATCTAACTACTATGGGGTTTCTTTCACAATTCTAATAAGTATTTTTAAAGTTCATAGTTGGGATCATTCTAAGTAGGTGTACACACACTTAGACCACATATCACTATGTTATCTATGCAATTATTTGATTTTGAAATCATAGTTGGGATCATTTTAGGTATGAATACACATACCTAGGCCGCATATCACTATGACACCCTTTTTATCCTCTCATTTTTTTATAATCATAGTAGGGATCATTCTAAGTAGGTGTACACACACTTAGGCCGCATATCACTATGACTTTTCACATATTTTCCTCTATTTTTTTAGAAACACCCATAATTGGAAGACTTATTAAGAAATAACTAGTAGGAATATAGGGAAATTATACAAGTAAAATTTGTACCAAAATGACAAGGCTCAAGCTCAAAAGGCTGTGGATGATATAAATAATTGGGGACTTCGTGGGTTGAACAGATTCAAAGATGGCATTAATGATATTTATAAATTAACTACTCAACCTCATGTCTTAGCTTCTGTCATTGACCTAGTTCTTATTCCCCCTTCCCTCATTATGTTTGAAAATTAATAAAATTATTTTGTAGGGTGCAAGTAAATTTAAGGAATGGTGTGCAAAATGGAAATATAAAATGGAGCTCTACATATCTTACTAACTTCAAAAGCAACCATTTGGAATTTTTAAGCTTAACGAATCTGCCAATTAAATTATGTAGATATAAAAATTTGCTAGAGGTTAGACTACACAGATTAATCATCAATATATATATATATATATATAAATCGCCACTCAAAAGGTGAAGGTTACTTCACATCACCCCCACACCTACACCTTTGCTAGTCTCTAGCAAAATGCACATTAAAATTGACACTCTAATACTCTCAAGTGGCGCCTCTCACAAGATTTAGATCATGTAAATGAAGGCAATAAAAATAGATGCACTGAAATAAAATACTCCCCTGAAGTCCGTTGTTTCGAGCATCATTCATTATCAAACTGAGTGTCACTTGCCGAATGTCATGGTGGAGGGGGTAACTTAAAACTTGGGGCATCCCAAATAAGTTGCAAGAAGGAAAACTGGTACAGGAGAAAAGTAGTCTTTAAGAGTGGATTAGTACCGATATAGCAATGACATTCATGTACTCCCATAAAGTTATGTACTATTATAAAACTTACAGATATGATCAAAATATTGCACACTATGCCCATGAAAAATAACATATAACGGATCATCACAGCACATGATTAGTGTTGAAATCTAAAAATACATATGAGGGTGAAAATGCAGTAATAATCAGCTGATAAGAAAACAGTTAACAACACAAAATAACCATGCAATCCAAACAATACAGAAATAAGCAGTCTATGGCCATAGTGGCCTCTCAGCATTGTTTTAGATTAATACAGACATAATTAGTTTATGATAAAATAAGTGGGGGAGAGAGCGTGGAAATAAGTGCGAAGAGGTGCTAGAGTATTCAGTCGTCGCCGATTTGCACGATGTCGCCGCTCGTGAGCTGCTCGGGATTTGCCCTATGTGAGTTGGCTGGAGATCAGGAAAGAGTTTAGGAAGGGGAGAGGGAGAGGCGGACCGGCTTTCAGCGGAGAGGGGGAAAGAGTTTAGGAAGGGGCAGTAGAATGTGATCGGGTTTTAGGAAGAGGCGGACCGACTTTAGCTTTTAGGTTTCCCTTCGCTAAACCGGTTTGCTCCAGTTTTGACGCCCCGGTTCGGTTGGACCGGCGGTTCAGCGAGAATTTCAAGATGCGGACAGCAAGAATCATGTCATGACATCTTTTTTTTCACTAGCCAAATAAGTTGTAACTTTTTCTTTGCTGTCCAGAACCCTTGTAGAAATTTTTTTTTGTTTATTTTTATAATTTTTATTACTAGTCAATTATTTAAATGATTAAAAAGCTGCAAAAACATAATTAGTGCTTAAATAAAATTCTTAAATAAATAAATAATGATAATAAATATATTAAAGTTAATTAATAACGGAGATTCGAAATTGGGTTGCCTCCCAAGCAGCGCCTAATTTTAAGTCCCAGCAGAAATTTGCCGACTATTGGATTTTATTTCAGCACAATGTACGAGACGAGTCGATCACTCTCGTCTCCTCGATAATGCTTAACTCGTTGTCCATTCACTTTGAATTCGGTGCTGTTTTCTTCATTCTTCCAATTCATTCAGTTGCAATAGTCGTTGCTTGCTTGCGTCTTGAAAATCGAAATTTATTTTTTTTATCGCCCAATAAGCTCGATGTTCCAACTCTAGGGGAAGGTGACATGCCTTTTCATATACTAGTCTATACGGCGTTAAACCAATCGGTGTTTTAAAAGCCGTGCGGTACGCCCATAGTGCATCGTTCAGCTTTTGGGACCAATCCTTTCGGTTGGCGCTAACGGTCTTCTCTAAGATTTTCTTGATCTCGCGGTTGGAAACCTCCGCTAACCCATTTGTTTGGGGGTGATATGCTAGTGCAACTTTGTGCTTTACCCCATATTTTTTTAAAAGAGCCGTAAATTGGGCATTGCAGAAGTGACTTCCCCCATCACTGATAATTGCCCTGGGGGTCCCATACCGGTTAAATATAAAATTTTTCAGAAACTTTAAGACCACTTTTGCGTCATTTTTAGGTGTAGCAATTGCTTCCACCCACTTTGATACATAGTCAACCGCTAAAAGAATGTACATGTCTCCCTGTGAATTCACGAATGGTCCCATAAAATCAATTCCCCATACATCGAACAGTTCAACTTCTAGGATTGTATTCATGGGCATCGCATCCGTTCTCTTTATGTTTTCAAACCTCTGACACCTATCACACTGTTTAACAAAATCTCGGGCGTCGCGAAATAAATTGGGCCAGAAGAATCCGGCCTCTAAGATCTTCATTGCTGTTCTATCTCCCATAAAATGTCCGCCATAAGGAGAGTTGTGACACTTCTCCAAGATGGCTTTCATTTCCGATTCGGGGACGCAACGCCTCACCATCCCGTCGGGGCCAACCTTAAATAGATATGGTGCGTCCCACAGATACGAACGAACTTGATGCGGAAATCTCTTTTTCTGTTGGTAGAGTAGATCCGGTGGAAAGACTCTACTAACTATATAATTTACATAATCGGCATACCAGGGCACCATGGTTTCAGATACCGCTAATAGCCATTCATCGGGGAACCTCTCATCAATTTCAGATCGCAGCAGTGATGGTGGGCTCTCAATTCTTGACAGATGGTCAGCTACGGGGTTATCCACTCCCTTTCTATCCTTAATTTCAACGTCAAATTCTTGTAGAAGGAGTACCCATTGGATTAATCGTGGTTTAGCATCCTTCTTCTCCATGAGGTATTGTATAGCCGCATGGTCGGTGTACACTATGACGTTGGTACATAAAAAGTACGATCTGAATTTTTCAAAAGCAAAAACTACGGCCAGGAACTTTTTTTCAGTGGTTGTATAGTTGACTTGGGATTCTATCAAAGTTTTGCTAGCGTAAGCTATCGTGTGGAAGACCTTCTCCCGCACTTGCCCTAAAACAACTCCAACGATGTAATCGCTGGCATCGTACATCAAAACGAATGGTTCCTCCCAATTAGGAGTTACCACAACAGGAGCAGAAGTCAGACGACTCTTCAATT
Source organism: Platanthera guangdongensis (assembly GCA_039583875.1). Taxonomy (NCBI): domain Eukaryota; kingdom Viridiplantae; phylum Streptophyta; class Magnoliopsida; order Asparagales; family Orchidaceae; genus Platanthera; species Platanthera guangdongensis. The sequence continues at coordinate 232,935,857 of CM077163.1, forward strand.
CATCAAAAGCACGTAAGCAAGCATCATTAAAATCAAATCGCACATCTTTCTCTAACAGGCCACTCAACGGCTTGACAACCTTTGCAAAATCTTTGATAAATTTTCGATAGAATCCTGCGTGGCCTAGGAAGCTTCGCAACATCTTCACGTTCTTCGGGGGTGGGAGCCTTTCAATCACATCGAGTTTGGCCTTGTCCACACTTAATCCATTCCTAGATACATGATGTCCTAGCACAATTCCCTCGCGGACCATAAAATAACATTTTTCCCAGTTCAAAACCAGGTTGGTCTCCACGCATCGAACTAACACCTTCTCTAGGTACTCTAAGCAGACATTAAAATATTTCCCAAAGACAGAAAAATCATCCATGAAAATCTATATACCATGATCCATAATGTCAGAAAATATCGCAATCATACACCGCTGAAAAGTAGCGGGAGCATTGCATAATCCAAATGACATCCTCCTAAATGCAAAGGTGTCATACGGGCATGTGAAAGTGGTCTTCTCCTGATCTTCAGGATCCACTGAAATATGATTATATCCCGAGTAACCATCCAGAAAACAGAAAAAATCATTTCCGGCCAGCTTATCCAAAACTTGGTCGATGAAGGGTAGAGGAAAGTGATCTTTTCTCGTGGCTTTATTCAGTTTTCTATAATCCATGCAAATGCGCCACCCTGCAATCGTCCTAGTGGAGATCAGCTCATTCTTCTCTTTCTTCACCACCGTCATCCCTCCTTTCTTCGGAACACACTGAACCGGTGACACCCAAGCGCTATCTGAGATGGGGTAAATATACCCGCGTCTAACCACTTAATAATTTCCTTCTTGTCTACTTCCTTCATAGGTGGACTTAGACAGCGTTGGTGCTCAATAGAGCTCTTTAAAGGTTCATCTAATAGAATTTTATGCATACACAGCGAAGGGCTTATCCCTCGAATGTCTGCTATGGTCCAACCTATAGCCACTTTATACTGCTTTAATAATTCAGTCAGCTTCTGTTGCTGCTCAGGTTGTAACCTTGCGTTAATAATAACGGGCAAAGTATTGTTCTCTCCTAAGTACACATACGTGAGGTGCTCGGGCAGAGGTTTCAATTCTAATTTTGGGGGCTCAATAACTGACGGCTTGACCGCCAAGGATTTCTCTGGCATCTCCAGGGGTTCTGGCTTACGAGTCCAACTAGTTGGCCTCTCACATACTTGGAAGCACGCTTGACTATCATCATCTTTATCGGATGCGCCTTCTTCAGTCAATAAGCTGGATAACAATTCATTCTACTCTTCAGTTTTATTTATCAATTGATATTCACAAACAGATATGGTGTTAACCATCTCGAGATTATCCTCCTCTCTATCAATAAACTTCATAGCATTCAATATATTGAATGTAATCTGCCCATCGTTGACTCTCATCGTTAACTCTCCCTTTTGTACATCTATCAAAGTCCTTCCAGTGGCTAGGAATGGTCGACCTACAATAATAGGTACTTCCCTATCTTCCTCCATATCCATTACCACAAAATCCGCAGGGAAGATAAACTTGTCCACTTTTACTAATATATCTTCCACTATCCCATTTGGGAAGGCTAACATTCTATCTGCCAATTGCAAAGTGATGGAGGTCTTTGAAATCTCCCCTAGCCCTAGCTTCCTATAAATCGATAGAGGCATCAAGTTAATACTTGCTCCCGAGTCACATAATGCCTTGTCCTCAAACTGATACCCTATGGAGCACGGTATGGTAAAGCTTCCCGGATCTTTTAATTGGGGGGGATGCTTTTTCTGAAGAATGACACTATACTCTTGAGTAAGTGCTACCGTCTCGTTCACTCCAAATCTTCTTTTGTTGGACATGATATCTTTCATGAATTTAACATAGCTGAGCATTTGCTCCAAGGCTTTCGCAAACGGGATGTTTATTTGAAGCTTCTTGAAAATTTCAACAAACTGCTGGAATTGTTGATCCAGCTTGCTTTTCCTTAACCTTTGGGGGAATGGTGGAGGTGGGTAGACTACCACATTGTCTTTCTTCTTTGCCACCTCAACACTAGGTTCCACCTTCTTGTCCCCTATTATTTCTACTTCCTCTTCCTTTTCATCAATAGTTTTCTCTAAGTCATTGTCACAGTCAACAGGGCTAACATCTCTCAAGTTCTTTTCTACCTCATCCTTCTTAATTGGGTCACGACCCGCTAATTCTCTTCCACTACGCAAGGTGACCGATTTACAGTGTTGATTATCCCCTTTAGGATTTGGGGTCGTATCAGATGGGAGTGACCCTTGGGGTCTAAGGCTCAACGCATTGGAAATTTTCCCCAATTGCAACTCAATAATGCGTAAGGACCCCTCTAGGCTAGTAATACGAGCATCACTCTTATGCATCGATTCAATGAGAATCTCATCGGATAGCTTCCTGGATGAACCTTGTTGATTAAAGTTATTGTTGTGATGCGGCTGCAGATTCGAGTTGAATCCGGGTGGTTGTGATATGCCGGAATTGTTCTTCCATGAAAAGTTGGGATAATTCCGCCATTCCGGACTATAATAATTTGGAAAGGGGTGATTGTTATTGTGTCTTGGTTGACCACCTATATAATTAACCTCCTTATTGTGCCCGATCAGTTGTTCAACTGTGAGTGATGGGTTCAAGGGGGCAGGAGGGGTAACTATACTATTCACTTGCGGATTCAATTGGGATTGATTTAAGCTTAAAGCATCTAACCTCTTATTCATCGAATTGAATTGAGCAGTCATTTGTGCAGCGAAGGAGGTTAGTTGATCTACTTGGTACATACCACCCGTGGAGGTGGAAGGACCTTGTCGATCGAAAGATTGATAATTATTGGAGGATAAGTCTTCAAGGATAGCGTAAGCATCCTCAGGATACTTGTTCATAAGTGATCCTCCTGCAGCTCCATCTACTTGAATCATAGTAGAAGTCTGGAGGCCATTATAGAAGGTCCACACTTGTTGATGGATAGCTAATCCATGATGGGGGCACTTCCGTAACAATTCCTTAAACCGTTCCCATGCATCATACAACGTTTCACTATTTCCTTGCAGAAACGTAGTTATATCGCGCATTAGCTTGACAGTTTTAGCCGGTGGGAAATATTTCGCTAAAAATTTCTCAACCACTTGTAACCAAGTGGTGATGCCATATTGGGAATCGAGCCACTCTTTTGCTCTTCCAACTAGGGAGAAGGGAAACAAACGAAGTCGTATTGCTTCATCAGACGCACCATTGATCTTGAATGTGTCGCATATATCTATGAAGGTCCGTAGGTGAGAATTGGGGTCCTCATGACTAAGTCCACTCAATTATCTTTGTTGAACTTGTTGCATAGCCATGGAATCGATTTTAAAATTATTCGCCTCGATGGCGGGCTTAATGATGCTATAATGCAATCCTCCCATATACGTCATGTTATAATCACGACACGTTCTCCTAACTTCCGCAGGTTGTACATTTTGTTCTACCTGACCCTCCTGCTCCTGAACCTCCTGATTATTCAAATGGTCGATGTTTTGATTATTAGAGTTCATGATCATATGATTGTTATGTTCTCACCGAAATGCTCTTCTATTTAGTCTACATGTCCGTTCAATTTCCAAGTTTAATGACAACAGTTCAGGTGATCTATAACGGGACATGCACAAATAGAGCAGTAGAAAAAAAAGTAAAAGTAAATGAAGTGAAATAAAACAGGAATTATAACTTGAGCTCTAAATACTAAAGATTACTAATATTGCAAGAAATAAATAATAAATTAATGCACCTCCCCGGCAACGACGCCAAAAACTTGATACGCCCGAAATAGGTATACGTAAACTACACAAGTGCACGTGCCGGATCAAGTAATAAAGAGTGAGTAAAGATCGTTCCCACGTAGAGGTGATTAATCTAAGGCTCACAAATACTAGCTAGTCCTTTTCTTTAAATCCAAGTGAGTAGATTTAAGTGGGTTTAAAGACAAATAAAATTTTAAATTAAAATTGCTACGACTTTCTAAAATAACTGTTTATCAAGTTTGGGAAAAACGGTCTTGTATTTTGATTTCCTAAGCCTATAATGATGGATCAAAAGAAGATGATGTATGAGAAATCTATGTGTACTTTCCTGCAACGATTTTACGGTAGAGATCCGTATCTCTCGATATCGGAAATCACTATACCACTTGCTCCCTTGTCATCTCTAACTCAGGCGAACAAAAAATACGATTAATAATAAAAATCAAAGTTGCTAACGGAAAGGTGAAATCTCTTTCCCTCTCTCCGCTATATCGAGTTGATGATACACTTACGCCTCTCCCGCTCTCGAATCTCGAAGCGCAGTAAAACGATCCGAAAACTTTGGTTAAAAACTTACGTGACTCCTCTCTCGAATCTCGCCACGTAGTAAAATATGTTCCATTCAAATACTCACACTTCTCCTCTCTCGAATCTCGAAATGAAGCATCAAATAAAACAATAATCCAAAAGTTCTACCACAAGATCATCAACTAAATAAGGAATTCACATAAATCTTCTCATAAATTAAAATAAAACAAGGATCACATCAAAATAGAGCAAAATACTTTCAAAATACAAAACCTAGGGAATTTAGTTCATGATTTGAAAGGAGAAATACAAGATTGAATAGATCTTACAAAACATTATGCCTATAGTTTAAAAACGCTGTAGAAAACTCTACTCAAACGCATGCAAGATCCCTCCTTGATGAAGTTCCGGTGCGGTTCCTCCTCCTTCTCTCCCAAACCTAGATCTACCTTTTTGAAATTTGAATATTACCATGCTTCGCCTCTTCTCTCTCACACACCCCTCTTTATATTCATCCCTTTCAAAAAGGAGTATTTTAATTGCTGAAAGGTTGCCATCTATACACTTGTAATTGCCAAAATTAAGGAGGAATTCGGAATTCAAAATTTGAATTTTCGCAACTTGTCATAACAAATTTTCTGAACTACAGAAATTTATTATAACAAATTTCCTGTTGTCCAAAAATGCAAATTGCACCAAACAGCTCCAAAACTGCTGCAATAATGTTGTAATTGCCTTGCTGGATTTCCCATGTGCTTGACTCATGCCGCATCGAGGTGAATACATTTGGTTTCCTAAGATAAAATCATATTGAAACGATGTTAATTCCATCAATTTTAAAAGTTGTCAGCATGTGTAAATTTAATACTTTTTTATAAAGATTTGATAAATCATTTCATCAAAATATGAGTATTTAAGACACAAGATAACTTCTTTTTGAGAAGTTATCAGAAGGCACTGCCCATTTTAAGGATCCCATCGTGAATGAATCGTCTGATGCTGACAACTTCATGCACCTGCAATATCTGGTGGGCTTCCTAGGCGCACGCGGGGAAACTTTCATGTGATGAAGGAAGCGACTGACAGAAGAATCATCTCTCTGCTAGCTCTGTCGATCCTGACGTATCTCGCTCCACCTGGGATCCAACTCCGTGACTTCGAGATATTTGATGGATAAGACGACCCTTTGGAGCATGTCAGGCACTTTGAAGTCGTCATGCACATCTACAACGCCCCGTGCCCGCTCTTATGCCAAGTGTTTCCAACAACACTAATAGGAGAAGCTCACATCTGGTTTCATTCTCTGAAGGAGGGAGAAATCAAGAACTTCGTAGAGCTCACCCAACTTTTCACGAATCAGTTCATCTACAACCAGCGAATCGTTTGAGGCCCCTCGCACCTTTCAGGGATCCGACATATCGAGGGAGAATCACTCAGGGATTTCTTTCGTCGCTTCACCACAGAGGCACAACAGATTATGGGGGTTAACCCCGAGCTCATATGCAGAAATTTCCTCAGAGGACTCAGACTAGGAAAATTCCACTCCATGATGTTGAGCGAAACGATTCCTAGCTACATTGTCCTCATCTGCCGAGTCAAGGCTAAAATCACGGCAGAGGAGGCAATCAAAACACGTCGACAACAATTTAAAGAAAAATCGAAAAGGAGGAGACATCAGGAGCCACTGCTAAGTCCTAGGGGGAGCAACGAGCGTCACGACGACTCCCGCCGAGTCGAGGACATCACCACAATCAAACCTTCAATCCCCCCAATGCTTCACGAATAAAAGTATTGCTCGCCGTCCGCAATCATCCCTCTCTTTAGAGACCAAGGGGTCTCACTCCAAACTCAGGGGACCAGTCCAAGTACTGCAACTACCACCAAGGATGCAGACACAACATAGAGTTGTACGCGACTAAATGTGGGAATTGAATGATTTGTTCGTCTGGGACGCCTCGAAGAATTTTTGTAAGACAAGAGCCCTGAATTAACCACTCTAAAGTATGTCTGCATGGAGGCAGCCCCCGGAGCAACTATCCCAAGGGAGAATTTGTTCTCTCCCCATGGAGCTTATGCACTCGACACTTATACTCGTATTTTATACATCAATGCAATAAGACTCAAGTCTCCCGTGTGCGCAGACAACATAGTGTCTAGATCTCCCATGCGGAGACTCCGACCTCTCTCAAACAGAGTGCCCGGATATCCCAAGTGAAAACTTTGACCTCTCTCAAGCAAAGTGTTTAGATATTTCAAGTGGAGACTCCGACCTTTCTCAAATAGAGTGTCTGAATACCTCAAGTGGAGACTTCGACCTCTCTCAGACAAAGTGCCTAGATGTAACACCCCAATTTAGACAGCAGAACTTTTGGTCGCTATCGCTAGACGACAGTGGGTATCGCCGACGGCGATAACAATAGCACTCGATGCCATGAAGCGTTGAGCAAGCTCAACACACTCGACGCCTTTTGACGAATCGTTGAGTAAGGGACTATCGCGTGACGATAATGTGTATCGCGCAGTGATAGCCCCAAATCTCAACGCTCTCGACGCCTTAAAGCGTTGAGGGAACTCAACGCACTAGACATCATAAAGCGTTGAGTGAGCTATCAGAATGACAACAGTGGATATCGTTAGGCGATACTACCGCGTATGTGTGGACATGTGTCAGATGGCCGGGCGACGATCGAAGAGCGGTGGTTGACAGGGGCAAAACGGCTATCGACGCTATCGCCCAGGGGATAGCGGATATCGCCAGACGATAGCGTTAATGTTGACTTTTCAACCGAAACTGTGGCCTTTGCTCCCTTTTGATGAAATGATCCCGTGGTTGGGATTAACCCCAAGGCCACTTACGCAGAGGAATAGAGGAATGAGAATTCATTCTCTTTTTCTTACTCTCTACTTCTTTCATCCAAGTTCTTGAGAGAAAGAACAAAGGGTTGGAGCTGAGCTTGAAACGCTTGGTGAAGGAGATCCAGTATTCAGAAGCAAGGTCTGAGGCTTGGACAGTGAAGAGGAAAGCACGGTCCTCCTTTCCAACTGGACAAAAAAGCGGCCATGGCTCCGAAGAAAACTATAAGGGTAATGATCTTCATTCTTGGACAAGTGAAGTCCTTATTGTGGTATATACATGAAATCCCCCACCAAAAGGTGAAAAAGCGAAGAGAATTCCTTTGAGTTTGATTTGTGAAATCTCTAGTGAGTCTTGCATATAGATCCGGAAATGTGTAGTACGGAATATGCATGTTGTGTGAAGCTCATCTGGACAGGTTGGTTTGGATTGGTGATATTTATTTTGCGTGTCGGAGAAGATTTCGAGTATAAACGAGTAGTTTACGGGATCTACGAGGTTGTACCTGTGAACTGAAAGTAACAGGAAGTACTGAAGTTGTACTCCAGGAAAATAGCCACGAATTCCATAGTTTTAAGACCTATTGGATATCGTCGGGCGATAGTGAGTATTGCCGGGAGACAGTGACTATCGCCAATGGCGATAGCACTTGGTGAGCTATTTGTGTTGGGTGTTGTGAAAGTCGAATATTTCTGGCACTGCAGGTTACTGCAGGGTTTTGGCTGGGTCTAGTACAGAAAGTGAGTTCTGTTGTTAACGCTTGACGACAGTGAGTATCGCCGGTGATAGCTCCCAGATACCCTTTTGATTGTAAAGCCAGTCTCTTGCAGACAGTGTGGCTTATGTGAGCTACGAGCTCTTAAGGCCATCGTGCCGAACAGGCAAGGGGAAGCCAACCAGCATAAGTCTTTGCCTCTGAAATGACGATTTGAGCAACGGGCAAAGACTGAACCGTACCCGTGCTATGTCCGACCGACTCGAAGACCTAAATTATCAGTCTCGTTGGAGCGCATAATGAGAGTCTTAGGCCCGCGTGTCGTAAAGACTAGTAATGCTCAAATTTGATCGTCATGTCTTGGACCTCTGAACGGTGGTGCAATCCGGGAAACTAGCGCACATGAAATGTGCCCTCAGTGCGCGGAGCGTCGACTGTTAAGACCGGCATTTGTGATATATTAAACTGTGTATGAGTGTAAGTTCTTGTGATATATTTGCTTGTAATAATGTTATGCCTGCAGGGAAGGAATACCACTGCCCCGGGAAAGGGGCAGGGTCGTTATAAATTGGTCAGCTTAATACTGACCGTTGCCTTGTTTTCCTGCCCTTGCAATGGATTGTCATCGTGCAGGTGCTGGAGAGACAAGCGGGAAGTAGCAGTTATGGCCCCGAAGCTAGGCCGGCCCTCGAAGGGCAAATGACGTTTTATTACTTTCATGTGTGGTCGAAATGCGTGTCGATGTCTGTAATCTACACCTTATAAAGAGTAAATGTAAGGCCTTAAGGCCAGAACAGTTTTAAGCTACTGTTGACTGTCGTCGGACGATAATGACTATCGCTGAGAGATAGTAACTTTTGTGTATTTTTATAATAAACATTCCTGTATTTATATAGTGGACATAACTGTTGTACTTGAGTTCAAATCTTAACCCTCTGAAGCTTTCGCTAGAATGCTCTGAGTTAGGATGCATGTAGTCTTTTGATATTCAAATGTAATCCCGCTGTCTGTTTGTGGAATATGATGTGGGCCCCAGCCGGACCCTCTATTATATTTAATGTGACGGACGGAGGTGTTACACAGAATATCCCAAGCGAAAACTTTGACCTCTCTCTAACAGAGTGTACAGATATCTCAAGCGGAAACTCCGACCTCTCTCAAACAGAGTGCTCGGATATCCAAAGTGAAAACTTTGACCTCTCTCAAATAGAGTCACTACTAGAAAACAGACCTTTAGCCACGTTTTTTTTTGCCACGGGGGAAAACCGTGGCTAATAATAAAGTATTAGCCACGGTACCTATTCCGTGGCTAATAAGTTAGTATTAGCCACAGATGACTAATTCGTGGCAAATAAAACAGTTTTTTGCCACGGTTTGCCTATTTCGTGGCTAATACTTTTAGTATTAGCCACAGAAGCCTAATCCGTGGCAAAAAAGAGCATTTTTTGTCGCACACCGCCAGTTAAAAATTTTATTTCGGGTTTATATTACCCATTTCGCAATGAATATTTGAATTAAGCTGGGCTCGCGGCCGGCCGGCGGCCGGCCGGCGGCCGGCCGCTACGGCAGAATCTTTTTTATGTGAGGAAAGAAGGAGCTTTTAGCCACGACAATTGAACCGTGACAAAAAAGGAACTTTTAGCCACGGCAATTGAACTGTGACTAATAATTGCTGAAAACAGGCCCTTTAGCCACGATTTTAATTCGTGGCTAAAAGTCGTGGCTAAAACTTATTTGCCACGGATTCAGCGTGGCTAATACTATTAGCCACGCTCGCATTGCCCACGCCCATTTGCCGTGGGTAAGCCGTGGTTAAAAGTCTTTAGCCACGGTTTTGGACTTTTAGTCACGACAATCTGCTGTGGCTAAAAGTTTGTTTTCTTGTAGTGAGTGTCTGAATATCCCAAGCGAAAACTCTGACCTCTCTCAAATAGTGTGTATGGATATCGTAAGCGGAGATTCCGACCTCTCTTAAATAGTGTGTCCGGATATACCAAGTGGAAACTCCGACCTCTCTCAAACAGAGTACTCAGATATCTCAAGTGGAGACTCCGACCTCTCCCAACAGATTGTTCGGATATACTAAGCAGAAACTCTGACCTCTCTAAAATAGAGTACTCAGATATCCTGATTGGGGACTCTGGCCTTTCCAACAAAATGTTCAAATATCCTGGAAAGAGACTTTGATCAAGCGGTCGGATCCCTTTCAGGCGAGATCAGCGAAAGACCTTTTGCACCTTCCAAGCGAGATGTATAAAGGTCCGTCTGCACCTCTCAGGCAAGATGGACAAAGGTCCATCTACACCTTCACCCAGACGGACCCCGGACCTCCTGAGGCACACACGAAAAAATATTCTTCATTACATTCACCCAAACAAACTAGGTCCTCCTAAAGCATGAATGAACAAAGGTTCTTCGTTATTTCCACATGGACATACCAGATCCTCCTAAAACACGAACGAACAAAGATTCTTCGCCACCTTCACACGAATGAATTAGGTCCTCCTAAAGTACGAAGGAACAAAGGTTCCTTACCACCTCCATATGGACGGACCAAGTCCTCCTAAACACGAACAAACAAAGTTACTTCCCCACCTCCAACGAACATGCCTCGGGTCCCTCCAGAGCATGCACAAACCAAGGTCTGTCGTTGTGTAACACTTCCGTCTGTCACATGAAATATAATAGAGGGTCCGGCCGGGGCCCACACCATATTCCACAAACAGACGGCAGGATTATAGGTTAATATCACAGACTACTCGAATCCTAACTTAGAGCATTCTACCGGAAACTTTAGGGTTACTTGAACTCAAACTCATTTAAATGTCCACAATATATAAACCACCATTTATATATATAATACAGGAATGTCAATTACAAATACACAAAGGTTATGGTCTTAAAGCCTTACAGTTACATTTCACCGGTGTGGATTACAAATATCGGCACGCATGCTGACCACACATGAAAAATAGTAAAATTTCTTCATTCGGCCTTCGAGGGCCAGCATAGCAGTAAAAGGGGCTTTAGCCTGCTATTTCTTGCTCAGCTCTCCAACACATGCACAAGGACAATCCACCGCAATGACTGCTAACAAAGCAACGGTCAGCATTCAACTGTCCAATTTATAACGACCCTACCCCTTTCCTGGGGCAGTGGTATTCCTTTCCTGCAGGCATAACATTAACACAAGCAGATATATCACAAGAACGTGCACTCACACACAGTTCAATATATCACAAACGAATGCCCTGCAGTCAAATGTTCTGTGCACTCAGAGCATATTTTTGGTGTACATGTTGCCAGGGTCCCACCATCGTTTAGAGGTCCCAGACATAACCGTTAACATTGAGCATTCACAGTCTTTATGGCCCCCGACCTGAGAATTTAGTTTTTACAGCGAACAACTTAAGACTCTCATTATACGATCCTAACGAACACCAATAACTTAGACATTTAGGTTAGACATCCATAACGCGAATACAGTTCAATCTTTGCTCGTTGCTCAAATCATCAAATCTAAGCCTAGTCTGATGCGGGTCGGCTTCCCCTTGTCCGTTAGGCTCACTGGCCTTTAGGAGCTCGCAGCTCACAGATTAGCATCACAGTCTCCCAGAGATAGGATTTACAATCAAAAGGGTATCTGGCAGCTATCGCCAGTGATACTCACTATCGCCAGACGTTAACCACAGAATTCACTTTCTATACCAGACCCACCCAAAAACCATGCAGTAACCTGCAGTGCCAGAAATACTGGTCTTTTCATAGCACACAGCACAAATAGCTCACCAAGAGCTATCGTCATTGCCGATACTCACTGTCGCCCGGTGATATCCGACAGTCATTCAAACTGCAACACTTCTTGGGTATTTTCCTGGAGTGCAGCTCCAGTACTTCCTGCTACTATCAGTTCATAGGTACAACCCTGCAGACCCCGTAAACTACTCGTGTATTCTCAGAGTCTTCTCTGGTACTCAAAATAAACATCACCAATCCAGACCAACCTGTCCAGATGGACTTTACACAGCTTGGCTATTCTGTACTACATATTTCCGGATCTATATGCAAGACTCACTGGGGATTTCATGAATCGACCCAAAGGAATTCCCTTGATTCTCCACCTTTTGGTGGGGGATTCCATGTATATTCCAAAAGAAGGACTTCACATGTCCAAGAAGGAAGATCGCTACCCTTGTAGTCTTCCTCGGAGTCATGATCCGTTGAAATTTCACAAGTCAATCAACTGGTAGTTCTGGTATCAAGCAAACACTTCCAAAACTATTAAACTGATCACTTGATCAAGCGGAAAACGAGAACTAGGCGTAGGAACACTCCAACCATAAACCGAGCTATGTATCAGAGACAATGAAGAGCAAACACATGTCTTGCATTAATCAACTATCAACTTTACAAGGCCAGGTATACATGGCTAGACATGATTTTGCCAAGTACAAAGAGAAGTAAAGCAAAAGAAAACTTCAAGCCGGGCGGCCTGCCTCAGAGACCGCTGAGTCCACCGAGACCGCCAAGCCGCTGCTGCTACTGTGATTCTACGGAGTCCGCACAAACTGCGGACAACCCGTTATTTTGCTGACGCCCGCTCTACAAGTCGCCGCCGAACTGAATGAACAGACAGCCAAGCTCGCCGAGATCGACGACCTGGTTATTGAACTTAGACTTCAATTGCTGGAGAGAAAACTGGTTGGCTGCTAAGTGCGACCTGCTGTAACCGCTGATTGTAAACCGCAAGCTTCACTGCTTCCAGACCTTGATCAGAACCAGACGGTCGGCTTCACAGTGCTACCCGCACAACCTGCAAATATCAACCAGTTAAATCTTAAACAGCGCGACCTGGAAAATCGAGTCCGCAACAATTGATTTGCGCTCAACTTACTATTCACTCCACAAATATAGACGTGCCGGGGGGGGGGGGTCTATTTATAGGTGGGGTGAGGAGTGGCGTCACCGCCCTAGTGAATAGAGTCACCACCCCAGCTCATAGCTAGCACAACCTAGTCCACCGAGTCCGCAAGGACTTGGCCGGACTCCAGCTAACTCGCCAGGCGCCAAGTCAAGGTCAGTCCAACATCAGACAAACACCGCGCCAGTCCACACACATAGCAGCACGCGGACACAACAACATCCCCTATACTGCGTCAGCCCGCACGCTACAAGCGTACACGACACCAGCCCACACTGCCCGCAAGCACTGCACCAGTCCGCCACACTGCACAGCACACAGACACAACCACATCCCATACTACATCAGTCCGCACGCCATACGCGGACATGGCGACAGTCCGCACAGCTCGAGAATAACGCCTCAGCCCGCCATATGAGTCCACGACCAACAGGCAGACCGCCCGGTCAACAGCAGACTCTGCGGACACTACGAACACCCTGGACTTGTCATAGTGTGACCAAGTCCAGCAACCCACCAAACAACTGGCGCGAGCTCGTCGGACACGAAACCCAGACCGCTGAGTCCGCCGAGACCACCGAGACCGCCAAGCTGCCGCTGCTACTCTGATTCTACGGAGTCCGCACAAACCACGGACAACCTGTTATTCTACTGACGCCCGCTCTACAAGCCGCCGCCGAACTGAATGAATAGACCGCCAAGCCCGCCGAGACAGACAACCTGGTTATTGAACTTAAACTTCAATTGCTGGAGCGAAAACTAGTTGGCTGCTAAGTGCAACTTGCTGCAACTGCTGATTGTAAAACGCAAGCTTCACTGCTTCTTGACCTTGATCAGAACCAGACACCCGGCTTCACAGTGCTAGCCGCACAACCTGCAAACAACAACCAGTTAAAGTTGCTGCTGCTACTCTGATTCTACGGAGTCCGCAACAATTGATCTGCTCTCAACTTACTGTTCACTCTGCTACTGTAGACGTGCCATGAGGGTCTATTTATAGGCGGGGTGAGGAGTGTCGTTACCGCCCTAGTGAATAGAGTCACCACCCCAACTCGTAGCTAACACAACCCAGTCCGCCGAGTCCGCAAGGACTTGGCCGGACTCCAGCCAACTCGTCAGACGCCAAGTCAAGGTCAGTCCACCACCAGACGGTCACCGCGCCATTCCGCACACATAGCAGCACGCGGACACAACAACATCCCATATACCGCGTCGTCCGCACGCTACATGCGGAGACGACACCAGCTCGCAATGCTCTCAAGCACTGCACCAGTCCGCCACATTGCACAGCACACGGACACAGCCACAACCCATACTGCATTAGTCCGCACGCCATACGCGGACATGGCGACAGTCCGTACAGCTCGAGAACAACGCCTCAGACCGCCACATGTGTCCATGACCAACAGGCAGACTGCCCGAGCAACAGTGGACTCTGCGGACACTGCAAACACCCTGGACTTGTCACAGTGTGACCAAGTCCAGCAACCCACCAAACAACTAGCGCGAGCTCGGCGGACACGAAACCCAGACCGCCAACTCCATGGATAGTTCGCCACCATGAATGCAGCTATCACCCACCGCACACCGGAGAACTCGGCAAGGACCAATGCCGATCCCCAAAACCAGTCAGCAATAGCGGACTCCGCGGACTCTAACCGAGTCCGCCACATCTCCGCGGATTTAATCTCCAATCCTCCATGTTACTTCAAGATCTGGCTAACCGCAGAACCGCAAACTGAGCTGAGCGCCGCCCCCAGACCGCCATAAACAGGCCGCTCAGGCCGCTTCACTAGACGCCCAAGCCACCAAGTCTACCCTGGTCATTGATCACCCAGGCCGAAACATCAGACCGCCCAGGCCGCGGACTCAGACCACCCAGACCGCATGGTCTACTCCATCACCCACTTTCACTTCATAATTTTCAACATGATCTTGATCTGTGATCTGGATGGAATTGATTGTCACAACTTCCCTTCCGCGGATCTAGCGTCGACTCGCGATTATGATCACAAACACACCTTGGATCGATCTCCTCTTGAGCTCTTGGACCTTTCCTCATCTTCCCTCTCCAAAACTAAGCAAGAGAGTGTGTGAGAGAAAATGAGAATGCAATCTCAAGTCCAGCCTTTATATGAAAGCTACCACCACGCGATAACACCTACCGCCACGCGGTATCAGAGGCGGTGACCGCTTTGACCAGCCGGCGCCGCTATCCAGAGCTATCACCCAGCGATAACTATCTATCGCGGCGCGGTAAGATCTTTCTCGAGAACTCAAATATTCGTCGAGAGCATTGAGTAGTACCGCGGCGTGCTAGCTTCCTACCTTCAGGCGGCAACAACCAGAGCCCTGGGTCTTTTAATTCACTGAGCTATCGTCGGCGATAAGCCTATCGCCGCGTGATAACCTCCAATGACCACTTCTCCTTTTTGGGGGGTGTTACACGCTGCCTCCCAAAGATCCTTCAGTCCATGTGTGTTGCCAAGGCAAGGAGGGAAAGTGTCCTCCCTCATTGCACTTAAGCAACAAATCCCCAACACTAACGCTTAACGACAATTGCCAGAGATAGCTTGCAATGCGCAAGGAACGTAAATCATCAGATACTGCTGGACCACCGTATTGCGAAAAGATCAAAGTGCGAGGACTTTCCCCCTATAAGGTCCGAAATAGCGCAAACGCAAGCTACAGGCCGGGCCAAGTCACGCCCGCGACAATAGGGGCAGAACACTAATAGAAGTGACAAAGCATGCACACGACGCAGATACGATTAAGCACTCCCCCATCGTCAACACCACCTTCCGAGGCATCACTTGTTCAGGGGATGGAGTGCCCCTGCATCCTTCACATTGCGTGAAGCCCCTTGCCAAGTACAAGGCAGAGCCCAACAACACACTCGTCCCACCGTAACTGATCTACCCTCGTGGTTGTTATCTCAAGACCGACTCAGCCATCCAACACCACTCCATTACAAGGCCATAGGACACCATGTATTCTACACATGTCAAAGCTCGGATCATTCCGACATCCTGAAGCACAGACGTCATCAACAACTTCCGCCTAAAAAAGCACTACCTCAACTTTTGATGAGAACGAACATCAAGTCCTTTTATGCTTCCACGCAAAAGCGGACATAGAGTCCTTCCAAATCTTCTAGTCGGAATGGAACCACTGGCCCCTCCGCAAAATCAAGACAAAGAGGGCAGGACATCCCTCCGCGTAGCATCTAAGAATACACCATCAGCGCTAGCCTTCCGCGGCAACCACACAAGCTAGCGCGCATCGTCGTACTCGCATATTTATACAAGGAGAATGTGTGAAAAGTGACATCCTCTGCAGTCTGCACCAACGCAACACACGAAGTGCACAACAGAAGGATGTACCTGCAATGCGCCGTGAGTGTCGCACAAAGAGCATGGACAATGCATGGGCAATCAACCCGCAATACTTGCAGTCTAGCCATCCACCACAGATCCTTCAAAGCCGACATCAAGTCATGCCAATACACCACGACTCTCGCAAAGTGCCACAAATAAAGGGCAATCAGTCCAACGCAGAATCACAATCCTCTGACAAAGTGACCAAGTTTGGAAATTTTCGAGCTCGACACTTCATGGATCACGACCCATGAAAATTTTCAGGAGCGTGCTAGCTCGTGCGCGCAATGCGCACGCCGGCGGCCCACGCCGCCCCGGCTGCCCCTCCGCCTCTGATCGCCTTCGGCCTCCTCCGGTCGTCGCCGACCGTCGTTGACCATCGCCGGCCATCGTGGACCGTCGCCGGCCGTCGTCGACCGTCGCCGGCCGTCGCTGACCGTCGTCGGCCGTCGCTGACCGTCACCGCTACCGGGCACCCTGCTCGGGCCTTTTAGACCGCCCAGATGACACTTTCATCATTTCGTTAAAATTGACGATCCAGGTAACCGAAACGAAGCGACATCATTCACCAACACAAATTCTGCCCCGACGCAATTACCAGGATATCACTTCAGAAAACTATAAATATGTCTACATGCCTTCATTTGGAGGCAAACAACTTCCGAGGCTATGGAAAGTTCTGAAGTTTTCCAGCGAGAGCGTGTGACTTAGATTGTTTCTTAACTCGGAATTCGCTACGCTCTCACTCTAGTGCGAAGACAACTCAAGACCTCTAAAACGAGACATTTTCTTCGTAGGAGCGCTTTCATCAAGGCTCTGACTCAGCAGAAGCGCTTCCATCGAGACTCTGAGGAATTAGCGATTTTTCCAACTGGAGCGCTCCCATCTAAGCTCCAATGAGTTTTTGTTCCACTATTTTCACAATTTAAACTTGTAACTGATAGGTGATATGTTACTCTCTGAGAAATTGTCTCAACTCGTGTGCACTCCAGCGAAAATAGTGCATTTTGGACCGACACAGATCCGAACACGTGATTTTTCATCATTTCCGGATTTTTTACGTCAAAAAAAAACCTTTGTCATTTGTTGAAGCTTTTCATTGACTGTTTGCACGTCCGGTCTACTTTCAAGCTAAGTTAGTCTGATTCTCCGGACAGAAGAAAAACGAATGTTCCGCAACAAATTTAAATGTTTTTTTGGTGAAGTGGTTACATTGATGGATTGTGACAGTTTTCTATTGACCTTAAGGTTTTGTTTGGGGGAACTTATTTTTACCGGTCAAACGGTTACGATCGCATGAACCAAATCTTAATTAAGGTCCGGTTTATACAGTCGTAACCGCTTGACCGGTGAAAATAAATCCCCAAACGGAGCCTAAAATTAGTCATCAGTAGACCGTAGGCTCCAAATTAATAAGATTATTCCATTAATTATTTAATATTTATTTTATAATAGCTGTGGCATTAAAAAATGATTCCGGATGAAATATTCGCATTATTTTACAAACACCAATATTGTTGTGAGGGTATTATTATTTAAAATGGCATTTTCCACGAAACTGGTGGAAAATCGAATCACAAGGAAAAAATTAAAAACAATGAAAAATTCCAAATTCTATTTTTTTTTGTTAAAAAAGAAGGTGATTGTTAACTGCACATTTTATATGATTATCCGCACCTCATATTTGTTTTAAAAATATTTTTCTAAAATTTTACTCGCACGCCATCTCCTTCATTTCGCGGAAGCTGCACTCTGTCTTATTCTTTGCCGAGCTGCTCCTGTCTCTGACATCTTTCTCGCGCCATTTTACTCTATTAGCTGTCACACACACATCACTAGATGATATTTTCGGGTGCATCAAAAAATATCAGGGTGCGACAAGAAAAAATGGGGTGTGTTTATATTTTCGGGTTGCGGTTAACAATGAGATGTGAATTGCCAAAACCGGGTTGCGGTTAACAATTGTCAAAAATAATCATTATATTAATAAATGAGAATTGTTATTCACACCCCACAATTGGATATTCATACACAAAATAATACAAATTTCCTCTAAACCTACCTGATATTTGTACCCAACACAAATTTCATTTTGATTTCTCTCAAGCTCTAAACTCCCGCAGCTGAATCTTCAACTCTCCGCTCGCAGTCT
Source organism: Platanthera guangdongensis (assembly GCA_039583875.1). Lineage (NCBI taxonomy): Eukaryota > Viridiplantae > Streptophyta > Magnoliopsida > Asparagales > Orchidaceae > Platanthera > Platanthera guangdongensis. Next base: position 232,954,202 of record CM077163.1, read on the forward strand.
CTCGCCGGCGGTCCGATAATATCTCACCGTCCGTGACGCCCTCTATTCCGTCGCGCCTTCCGCCCATCTCATATCCGTCGGTCAACCTATAAATAGTTTGTTTTAGGTCGTATGTGTTTGAAATTTCCCGCAAGGTGGACTCGATTCATTGAGACGTCCCGGTGAAGTCGTACGCGAATTTTAATCTGTTCGGACTTCTACGAGCGTGTGTTAATTCAGACGCGCGAACGACCGAAGTCTATGATAGGTGGACAAGATCGTCTCGTAATTTAGTTGCGCGCGAACTTGGTCTCACCCTTGACACGAGTTTGACATTGTCATGAATGTAGTTTTATAGAATTTATATGGTGTTTTAATGGAATTTATTTCATTCATTAAAACAAAATTCTTGTAACTCTTATTTTGAGTATTGTCTATTAATACCCAAAATTAGGTCTCATGGTGGGCTATTATTTGGTGTGAACAAGGCGTGAAACCCGGCTCCTTCTTCCTCTCCAATTTTGGGTAACCGCCGTGTTGAAGCCAAAAATGACCTCTGTGGAGTTCGGGGTCCCTAGAAAGGGTGACCTCACACCAACTACACTCAGGAGAACGTCACAGACCAAAGGATCAAGAAGCTAGGAACAGACCCTCGGCTCTAGCGCGGAGGTCCCACCTCACACACGAAAGACCTTTGAGGTCTCCCCCTCCCTAGCCAATGCTTGAGCTAGGGTGCCTTGAAGGATGAAGAAAGAGTGAAGAAGTGATGATCTTCAAGGCACCCCTAAGGGTCTATTTATAGTTTTCCAAATCTCATGGACCAAAAAGTCAACAATACCCCTACGCCAAATATGCCTCGGGCCGATAGAAAACAGCCACACCGGGGGGCAAAGAGGTAATCCCCCCCCCCCCGAGGGCAAAACGGTAATTATACGGGCAAGGGCGAGACCCCTGGCCTTGACCGGTCTCGCCCCGCTAGGCCGCGGGCAGGGGCGAGACCCCCGGCCACTGGCCGGTCTCGCCCCGCTAGGCCGCGGGCAGGGGCGAGACCCCCAGCCACTGGTCGGTCTCTCCCCGCTAGGCCGCGGGCAGGGGTTCGAACTGCTCAAAAGCTCATAAAACACATCTGGTCCTGCACCTGCCGGGAGGACCCCCACTCTGCGAATACAGAGTTGTACACAATCCCTGCTCTTTGCGAGGTTGGCACAAGCTCGGAAAGAAACATCCAACTCAACGTATTCGCTGAGTGTGAGTTTCTTGCGCGGTCGATCTGTCATGCCAGCTGATGGGAGCCTGGGTGGTGAGACCCCCTCCGGGTAAAAAACACTTCACCCCCCGGAGGGGTCAACCTGTCATGCCAGCTGATGGGAGCCTGGGTGGCGAGACCCCCTCCGGGTAAAAAACACTTCACCCCCCGGAGGGGTCAACCTGCCATGCTAGCTGATGGGAGCCTGGGTGGCGAGACCCCCTCCGGGTAAAAAACACTTCACCCCCCGGAGGGGTCAACCTGTCATGTCAGCTGATGGGAGCCTGGGTGGCGAGACCCCCTCCGGGTAAAAAACACTTCACCCCCCGGAGGGGTCAACCTGCCATGCCAGCTGATGGGAGCCTGGGTGGCGAGACCCCCTCCGGGTAAAAAACACTTCACCCCCCGGAGGGGTCAACCTGCCATGCCAGCAGAAGGGAGCCTGAGTGGCGAGACCCCCTCCGGGTAAAAAAAAACACTTCACCCCCCCCCCCCCCCGGAGGGGTCAACCTGTCATGCCAGCTGATGGGAGCCTGGGTGGCGAGACCCCCTCCGGGTAAAAAATACTTCACCCCCCGGAGGGATCAACCTGCCATGCCAGCTGATGGGAGCCTGAGTGGCGAGACCCCCTCCCGGTAAAAAACACTTCACCCCCGGAGGGGTCAACCTGCCATGCCAGCTGATGGGAGTCTGGGTGGCGAGACCCCCTCCGGGTAAAAATACTTCACCTCCCCCGGAGGGGTCAACCTGCCATGCCAGCTGATGGGAGCCTGGGTGGTGAGACCCCCTCCGAGTAAAAAACACTTCACACATCGGAGAGGTCAACCTGCCATGCCAGCTGATGGGAGCTTGGGTGGCGAGACCCCCTCCGGGTAAAAAACACTTCACCCCCCCGGAGGGGTCAACCTGCTATGCCAGCCGATGGGAGCCTGGGTGGCGAGACCCCCTCCGGGTAAAAAACACTTCACCCCCCGGAGGGGTCAACCTGCCATGCCAGCTGATGGGAGCTTGGGTGGCGAGACCCCCTCCGGGTAAAAAACATGTCACCCCCCGGAGGGGTCAACCTGCCATGCCAGCTGATGGGAGCCTGGGTGGCGAGACCCCCTCCGGACAAAAAACACTTCACCCCCCGGAGGGGTTAACCTGTCATGCCAGCTGATGGGAGCCTGGGTGGCGAGACCCCCTCCGGGTAAAAAACACTGGACATCCACGAGAGGCACGCCTGCCCTGCCAGCTAGTGAGAGCCTGACAACGGAAACCATCTCGAGGTGAGACCTACCCACCCTCCGAGAGATCAACCTGCCCTGCCAGCTAGTGAGAGCCTAGCAGCGGAATCCATCTCGAGGTGAGACCTACCCCACCCTCCGAGAGATCAACCTGCCCTGCCAGCTAGTGAGAGCCTGACAGCGGAATCCATCTCGAGATGAGACCTACCCACCCTCTGAGAGATCAACCTGCCCTGCCAGCTAGTGAGAACCTGGCAGCGGAATCCATCTCGAGGTGAGACTTACCCCACCCTCCGAGAGATCAACCTGCCCTGCCAGCTAGTGAGGGCCTGGCAGCAGAATCCATCTCGAGGTGAGACAACTAGGCATCCACGAGAGGTACCACCGGCCCTGCCCGGCTAGTGAGAGACTGAGCAGCGGGACCGTCTCGGAGCAAAAGGACTAGGCATTTCAATAAAACCTTACCAAATACTACATCCTCAAACAGGGAAAATATTGGTTACATGGTCCCTTGACTCAGCTGGTCAGGGGTAGCACTTGTTACAAGACAAGAAAAAGGAAAAAACTTCCGCAGGGCGAGGCACCTTCAGGGGGCCTGGGCATGATGGTCGTCTTCCGCTTCTTTCTCCTCGGACACTTCCATCTTGCTCAAGCTCTCCATGACCTTCTCCATCTCCTCTGCCTTGGCCAACCAAGAGATGATGTTGACGGCCATGACGTAGCACTGCCTTGTCATCATGGAGTCTCCCTTGACTCTGACCTGGATCCCTCCTGAGCTGAACTTGAGGCATTGGTGGAAAGAAGACGACACGCAATGGAAGACGCTGATGAGGGGCCTTCCGAAGATGGCGTTGTAGCTGCTTGGAGCGTCAACAATGACGAACCGGTAGTTCCTTGAAGTCCCTCCCAACTTTACTTGGAGTCCTACTACACCCTCTACCTCTTCCTCTCCCCTGAAAATCCGAACAGGGGTCCGTCCGAGGCCAACACCCTCCTTGGCTCTACCTTCATCTCGTCAAACGCTTTCTTGAAAACGACGTTTACGGAGCTGCCGTTGTCAACCAAGATTCGAGAGACGGTGTAGCCCTCGATGGCCGTCTGGATGACCAGCGCATCACAAATGGATCCTCATGATCCGGCAGGTCCTTCACCGAGAAGGTGATCTTCTCCTCCTGGGGCGGTGTCTGGGATGTTGAGGCGACGCTCCGTCGGTACATGATATGGAGGCTTGCCTTCCGAGTGGCCTCGATCCCCACTCCACCATGGATCATGGTTATACCAGCTCGGGGTCCGACATCGACCTGGTCCTCACACACATCATCCCCCCCTTCTCTGGGCAGAACCTCTTCAACCCGCACTGGTGGCTGTGGCTGGGCAGGGCCTCTCGCCCCCCTCGCTTCCAGGAACTCGGGGCAGGTAGCTATGACGTGTCCCTCCACCTGGTCCTCCCTGCTGCCTCCAACCTGGTTCTGGACCCTTTTGAGCTCTCCGCTCCTCTCTCCTTATTCCTTCCTGATGTCTCAAGCCACCTTGTTCCTTTGACTCCATCTCTGTTAGCTTTGCCAACTTCTTGGCAAATGCCGGGTTGGCCGCCTCCATGGCTATCTCCTCAGCCTCCCTTTCCATCAGCTCCTCAAAAGAAAGGGGGGCCTTTCGAGTCAGACTCATCTTGAAGAACCCCTTGCGCAACCCCACCGTGAATGCCATCTGGAGGGCATACCCTGACATCTCTTGGACCTCCAGGATCTCCTCTTGGAACCTGTCTACGTAATGGGTCAGCGACTCCTCGGCCACTTGCCTTGTCAGGAAGATGGACTCAGGACTCCTCTTCCTCTTCTTGGAGGTGGAGACACGAAGCTGAAAGCTCCGGCTCAAGTCCTTGAACCCATAGATCGACCTAGGAGGGAGTTGATGAAACCACTCCCTTGCCTTCTCCTTCAACGTGATCGCAAAGAGGCGACACTTGAAGACATCCGTCATTGGCCTGATGGAGACGACATCCTCGAACGACTGCAGATGCTGGACGGGGTCATCCTTCCCGGTATAGTAAGCCATGTCGGGTTCTCGGAACCCCTCGGGAACGGGAGCTGAGATGATCATCTCGATGAAGGGTGACCCCCTAAGGGGTGGTCTCGCCACCTCCACTCCCGCGACTTGTTCGCCTGGAAGGTTGGCACTCTCTCGGCTGGAGAACAACTCCCGGCCGGTGAGGTCTCGCTCGACCCCATCTCCCATCCTCTCCTTCCCTTGCCTTCTTCCTGGTGCACTTCCTTCTCCCTCCTACTGGGGTCATCTCGTCGAGAGGGAGGGGGGGGAGCTAGCTCCCGGGGGGTTGGGGTGGAGCTGCCTCCCTGAGGAGCAATGCTTCACAGCATCTCCATGATGTCTTGGATGGAGGTCATGAACTCTTGCCTCCCCACAAAGGGTCCTGGGCTAGGGAGCTCGCCGACATCATCACTACCTCCCTGACCTCCAGTCATGACACTCTCCCGAGATCTTCTATGCTGGTCACTCTCCACGCTCACCGCACCAAAATGTTGAAGCCAAAAATGACCTCTGTGGAGTTCGGGGTCCCTAGAAAGGGGTGACCTCACACCTACTACACTCAGGAGAACGTCACAGACCAAAGGATCAAGAAGCTAGGAACAGACCCTCGGCTCTAGCGCGGAGGTCCCACCTCACACCCGGAAGACCTTTGAGGTCTCCCCCTCCCTAGCCAATGATTGAGCTAGGGTCCCTTGAAGATGAAGAGAGAGTGAAGAAGTGATGATCTTCAAGGCACCTCTAAGGGTCTATTTATAGTTTTCTAAATCTTATGGACCAAAAAGTCAACAATACCCCTACGCCAAATATGCCTCGGGCCAATAGAAAACAACCACACCGGAAACAACCACACCGGGGGGCAAAGAGGTAATCCCCCCCCCCCCTGAGGGCAAAGCGATAACTATACGGGCAAGGGCGAGACCCCGACCTTGATCGGTCTCGCCCCGCTAAGCCGCGGGCAGGGGCGAGACCCCCGACCATCGACCGGTCTCGCCCCGCTAGGCCGCGGGCAGGGGCGAGACCCCCGACCACTGGCCGGTCTCGCCCCGCTAGGCCGCGGGCAGGGGCTCGAACTACTCAAAAGCTCATAAAACTCATCTGGTCCTGCACCTGCCGGGAGGACCCCCACTCTGCGAATACGGGGTTGTACACGCTGTTTTTTCCCTTTCTTTTTGGAGAGAGCAGTTTGCAGATCGTCGTCGCCGACAAAAGCTCTCGGGCACTGAGAATCGCCGCTGGCCATAGCTTTTCCTCCAGGTCTCGAGAGCAGGGACTAGAGGAGGGAAGATTAGATCTTTACCTCCTCCATCAACCTCGGCGCTGGGGTGCTCTGTTTTACTTCACCAAGAGACTGCAAACGGTTTGAAGAGCAGTGAAAGAGACTTCCAGAGGTGAAGTTGTTTATGGTTTCATGCACTTTGGATACATGCCTAAACATTTATTTTCAAAGTAGATTTTTTTGAAGCCAAAATTGACTTCTGTGGAGTTCGGGGTCCATAGAAAGGGGTGACCTCCCACCTACTACACCCGGAGGAATGTCACGGACCAAAGATCAAGAAGCTAGAAACAGACCCTCGGCTCTAGCGCAGAGGTCCCACCTAACACCCGGAAGACCTCTGAAGTCTCCCCCTCCCTAGCCAATGCTTGAGCTAGGTGCCTTGGAGGAAGAGAACAAAAGGATTTTTGTGGCTCTGAATGCAATGCTCTCCAAGGCACCCTCAAGGGTTTATTTATAGTTTTCTCAACCTCATGGACCAAAATGTAAACAATACCCCAACGCCAAAAAGGCCTTAGGCCAATAGAAAACAGCCACACCGGGGGGTAAAGAGGTAATTCCACCCCGAGGGTAAAATGGTAACAATATGGTCAAAAGAGGTCCACGGGCGGCAGGAGCCATGCCCCCTTCTCCCTGGGCACCCAAGACGAGCAGATGACCCCCGAAGAACTGGGGATCAGGGGGCAGGGGCAAGACCTCGGCCTCCGGCCGGTCTCGCCCCTCCAGGCCGCCGGCAGGGGCGAGACCCCCGGCCTCTGGCCGGTCTCGCCTCGCCAGGCCGCAGATAGGGGCGAGACCCCCGGCCTCTGGCCGGTCTCGCCCCGCCAGGACGCGGGAAGGGGCGAGACCCTCGGCCTCTGGCCGGTCTCGCCCCGCTAGGCCGCGGGAAGGGGCGACACCCCCGTCCACTGGCCAGTCTCGCCCCGCCAGGCCGCTGGAAGGGGCGACACCCCCGGCCACTGGCCGGTCTCGCCCCGCCAGGCCGCGGGAAGGGGCGACACCCCCGGCCACTGGCCGGTCTCGCCCCGCCAGGCCATGGGAAGGGGCGACACCCCCGGCCACTGGCCGGTCTCGCCCCGCCAGGCCACGAGTAGGGGCAACACCCCCGGCCACTGGCCGGTCTCGCCCCGCCGGGCTGCGGGCAGGGGCGAGACCCCCGGCCATTGGCCGGTCTCGCCCCGCCAGGCCGCGGGCAGGGGCGAGACCCCCGGCCTCTGGCCGGTCTCGCCCCGCCAGGCCGCGGGCAGGGGCGAGACCCCCGGCCTCTGGCCGGTCTCGCCCCGCCAGGCCGCGGGCAGGGGCGAGACTCCCGGCCACTGGCCGGTCTCGCCCAGCCAGGCCGCGGGCAGGGGCGAGACCCCCGGCCTCTGGCCGGTCTCGCCCCGCCAGGCCGCGGGCAGGGGCGAGACCCCCGGCCTCTCGCCGGTCTCGCCCCACCAGGCTGCGGGCAGGGGCGAGACCCCCGGCCTCTGGCCGGTCTCGCCTTGCCAGGCCGCGGGCAGGGGCGAGACCCCCGGCCTCTCGCCGGTCTCGCCCCGCCAGGCCGCGGGCAGGAACTCGAACTGCTCAAAAGCTAACAAAACTCATCTGGTCCTGCGCTTGCCGGGAGGACCCCCACTCTGCGAATATAGGGTTGTACACAATCCCCGCTCTTTGTGAGGTTGGCACAAGCTCGGAAAGAAACATCCAACCCAACGTATTCGCTGAGTGACCTTCTCAAAGCCGGACATACTCGGCCTCCCCGAGGAGTCAACCTGTCAAACCAGCTAATGGGAGCCTGGGTGACGAGACGGCCTCAGGGTAAAAAAGACTCGGCCTCCCCGAGGGGTCAACCTGTCAAGCTAGCTAATGGGAGCCTGGGTGACGAGACGGCCTCAGGGTAAAAAAGACTTAAGGCCCTCGAGAGGTACCACCGGCCCTGCCAGCTAGTGAGAGCCTGACAGCGGGACCGTCTCGGAGTAAAGAGAACAGGGGCATCCACGAGAGGTACCACTGGCCCTGCCAGCTAGTGAGAGTCTGACAGCGGGACCGTCTCGGAGCAAAAAGGAACAGGGGCATCCACGAGAGGTACGCCTGCCCTGCCAGCTAGTGAGAGCCTGACAGCGGGACCGCCATCGGAGCAAAGGGTACCTGACCTCCACGAGAGGTCAACCCGCCCTGCCAGCTAGTGGGAGCCTGACAGTTGAACCGTCTCGGAGTAAAGAGACCTGGGCTTCCACGAGAGGTACGCCTGCCCTGCCAGCTGGTGAGAGCCTGACAGCGGGACCGTCATCGGAGCAAATGGACATTGGCTTCCACGAGAGGTACACCTGCCCTGCCAGCTGTTGAGAGCCTAACAGCGGGACCATCATCAGAGCAAAGGGACTTGAGCTTACACGAGAGGTACGACTGCTCTGCCAGCTAGTGAGAGCCTAATAGCGGGATCGTAATTGGAACAAAGGGTACCTGACCTCCACGAGAGGTCAACCTACCCTGCCAGCTAGTGGGATCCTGACAGCGGAACCGTCTCGGAGCAAAGAGTACCTGACCTCCACGAGAGGTCAACCTGCCCTGCCAGCTAGTGGGAGCCTGGTCAGCGGAACCATCTCGGAGCAAAAAGTATCTGACCTCCACGATAGGTCAATCTGCCCTGCCAGCTAGTGAGAGCCTAACAGCGGGACCGTCATCAGAGCAAAGAGACATGGGCTTCCACGAGAGGTATGTCTGCCCTGCCAGCTAGTGAGAGCCTGACAGCGGGACCGTCATCGGAGCAAAGGGACCTAGGCTTTCACGAGAGGTACACCTGCCCTGTCAGCTATTGAGAGCCTCACAATGGGACCGTCATCCGAGCAAAGGGACTTGGGCTTCCACGAGAGGTACGCCTGCCTTGCCAGCTAGTGAGAGCCTGACAGCGGGACCGTCATCGGAGCAAAGGGTGCCTAACCTCCACGAGAGGTCAACCTGCCCTGCCAGCTAGTGGGAGCCTGGTCGGCGGAACCATCTCGGAGCAAAAAGTACCTGACCTCCACGAGAGGTCAACCTGGCCTGCCAGCTAGTGGGAGCCTGGCAGCGGAACCGTCATCGGAGCAAAGGGAACTAGGCTTCCACGAGAGGTATGCCTGCACTGCCAGCTAGTGAGAGCCTGACAGCGGGACCGTCATCAGAGCAAAGGGTACCTAACCTCCACGAGAGGTCAACCTGCCCTGCCAGCTAGTGGGAGCCTGGCAGCGGAACCGTCTCAGAGCAAAGAGTACCTGACCTCCACGAGAGGTCAACCTGCCATGCCAGCTAGTGGGAGCCTGGTCAGCAGAACCATCTCGGAGAAAAAAGTACTGGGACTCCACGAGAGGTCAACCTGCCCTGCCAGCTAGTGGGAGCCTGGTCAGCGGAACCATCTCGGAGCAAAAAGTACTTGACCTCCACTAGAGGTCAACCTGCCCTGCCAGCTAGTGGGAGCCTGGTCAGCGAAACCATCTCGGAGCAAAAAGTACTTGACCTCCACGAGAGGTCAACCTACCCTGCCAGCTAGTGGGATCCTGACAACGGAACCATCTCGGAGCAAAAAGGCCTGGGCTTCCACGAGAGGTACGCCTGCCCTGCCAGCTAGTGAGAGCCTGACAGCGGGACCGTCATCGGAGCAAAGGGACCTGGGCTTCCACGAGAGGTACACCTGCTCTGCCAGCTATTAAGAGCCTAACATCGGGACCGTCATCGGAGCAAGGGGACTTGGGCTTCCACGAGAGTTATGCCTGCCCTGCCAGCTAGTGAGAGCCTAACAGCGGGACCGTCATCGGAGCAAAGGGACTTGAGATTCCACGAGAGGTACGTCTGCCCTGCCAGCTAGTGAGAGCCTGACAGCGGGACCGTCATCGGAGCAAAGGGTACCTGACCTCCACGAGAGGTCAACCTGCCCTGCCAGCTAGTGGGAGCCTGACAGCGGAACCGTCTCTGAGCAAAGAGTACCTGACCTCCATGAGAGGTCAACCTGCCCTGCCAGCTAGTGGGAGCCTAGTCAGCGGAACCATCTCGGAGCAAAAAGTACCTGACCTCCACGAGAGGTCAACCTGCCCTGCCAGCTAGTGAGAGCCTGACAGCGGGACCATCATCGGAGCAAAGAGACCTGAGCTTCCACGAGAGGTACGCCTGCCCTGCCAGCTAGTGAGAGCCTGACAGCGGGACCGTCATCGGAGCAAAGGGACTTTGGCTTCCACGAGAGGTACGCCTGCCATGCCAGCTAGTGAGAGCCTGACAGCGGGACCGTCATCGAAGCAAAGGGTACCTGACCTCCACGAGAGGTCAACCCGCCCTGCCAGCTAGTGGGAGCCTGGCGGCGGAACCGTCTCGGAGCAAAGAGTACCTGACCTCCACGAGAGGTCAACCTGCCCTGCCAGCTAGTGGGAGCCTGGCAGCGGAACCGTCATCGGAGTAAAGGGTCTTGGGCTTCCACGAGAGGTACGCCTGCCCTGCCAGCTAGTGAGAGCCTGACAGCGGGACCGTCATCGGAGCAAAGGGTACCTGACCTCCACGAGAGGTCAACTTGCCCTGCCAGCTAGTGGGAGTCTGGTCAGCGGAACCATCTCGGAGCAAAAAGTACCTGACCTCCACGAGAGGTCAACCTGCCATGCCAGCTAGTGGGAGCCTGACAGCGGAACCGTCATCAGAGCAAAGGGTACCTAACCTCCACGAGAGGTCAACCTGCCCTGCCAGCTAGTGGGAGCCTGGCAGCGGAACCATCTCGGAGCAAAAAGTACTTGTCCTCCACGAGAGGTCAACATGCCCTGCCAGCTAGTGGGAGCGACGTGTACTTATAATATTGCCTATGGGGCCGGTCCTCACGATGACCTTGCAGCCCCCCCACCACATGCTCCTCTTGTCGCCTTGGTGGCAGTTCTTCTCTCTTCCTTTTAACTCATGCTTCAAACTGTCTTCGATGGGCATCGATCGCTTCGTCTACCGCGATCTGAGCTTCGACCTGATGCAGGAGTTATAGGTCCACCATGGTATCTGTCTGGCTTATATGGTGAATCGATGGAAAAACTCTTTGAGATTCTCTCCCTCATTTTGTCGGATTCCAGAGAGATGTGAAGGATCCTTTACTATGCGGCGGTTTGCTATGAATTGGTCCAGGAACTGCTGGTTAAGTTGGGTGAAGTTTCAGACGGTTCCTTCTCTGAGCGAGTGGTACCACGTTCTTGCTTGTCCTTTCAAGGCGGCAGGGAAACTTGACAGAGCAAGTGGTCTGGTGCGTTGTAGATGTGGAGGATTGTGGTGAAGTAATTTACATGCTCGAAAGCATCTTAGGCCCCATCATATGATTCAATGCTTGGAAGCTTAAAACTTGCGGGGACCGGGAACGCCAACACCTCTGGCACTAGAGATGATCCGTTCCTCGCCGAGCGGTGGACTTGCGCCCCTCGACGGCCGACTTGGCCGAACTCTTCTTCAAATAATTCCCTCACTTCTTCTTGGGTCAACCCCTTGCTAAATCCCCAGGGGCTCATGTCCTCGGGCGCTGGTGGAGAGGTCCTTCCCCGGTGGCCCTGGCCTGACGGACAGGATGCTCAGTGCTGGCTTCTTGTGAGGATTCAGAATCATCCTCCTCCTGAGCTTGTGTTGCATTCTCTGGAGTTGGTACTCTTGCGGATGTCTGGGTAGTGGTCATGCCTCTAAGGAGGCCGAACATTTCTGCAAGGTGTTCCTCCAAACGATCGTTTATCCCAACGAAAGCAGCATCCGAGGTGGCGATGACTTCCTTTTGTTATAGTGCGTTGAGAACAGAGTGCGACTGTCCAATCTCAGCACGTTCCCGATGCATTGACCACCGAGTTGTTTGAGTGCTGCGTCCGGCCATTCCTTCCTCTAACTAGTCCGACGGTGCGGGGTGTCCTATCCTCTGTGGCTCCTTGGAACTCTTGGGAACTTAGGTTCCATAAATAACGCCAATATGTTTGGGAATCGCATAATGCTCTCGTTAGACCGACCCTATTCAACTGTCTTAACCCGTGAGCGACCGAGAGTGCCAACAATCAAAGATTATCTAGCTGCTGAGCCAAATACTTGATGACGTGGAAAACTCACAATAGAGGTGAAAAACCACGCGGTCGTATGGTGCCGACCTAACTTCCACTATATCAGAGTTTGTTACAAAGCTTTTTGGAGGAGAGCGAGGACGATAGACCGCACCTCATTACACTTAAGGAGATGGGGGAGAATGAATGTCGGGTGCAGTTGGCCGTCGTGCATGTCCCACGATCTTCCGTCATGCGCTCACTAGAGGTGTGGGCGCTTCCTGGCCTCCGGGGTCATCTTGACGCGTCGGTGGTGACGAATCCATGTGCCTTGTTCTTGACTTGATTGTTCACTAACTTCCTCTTGACCTTGCAGTTTTGGCGAAGCCTTGAGGGAGAGGTCTTGGATGGGGATTCTGCATAGAAAAAGCAAGGGGAAAAGAGAGTGAAGTGAAGTGAAAAGGGGGAAAGCCCCATTTGAAATGGAAACTGTGCCTATTTATAGATTCTGACGAGGGTGGTCCTGTAATTTTGGCTAGTAACTATCAGACCGGCCAATAGAATTGCTCAGAAACAATCACGCGGATCACTGATTTTAGGAAATGACCACCTTGCCCCTCCTTGCGAGCAAAGATAGCCCGATGACGCCAACGTGGGTGGCCGGCCCCTGCCGCTCCACACGGGGGGGGGGGGGGGGGGCTCGGGATGGCCGACCGACCGCGGAGGGGTCGCCCAGGGTGGGCAGCCTCCGGCGTCCCTCATAGGGGCTGGCCGCGGCGAAGCCGCCCGGAACCGGGCGGCCTTGGCCGGTCCCCGTGAGGGCCGGCGGCCTGGAATTGGGCATCCTTGGTCGGCCCCTCGTGGGGGTCGGCGGCGGCGAGGCCGAGAGGCCGGCCTTGCCGGGGCCGCCTGTCTTTGGGCAGTTAGAGACTTAGAGGGGGGCAGCCGACCCGAGGCCGGGGCCGACAAACACTGCCGGGCGGCGGCGCTTGGGCTGCGCGTGACAGTTACTGTGTGGATCGGGCGCGCGGATCCCACGCGCGGCGGTTGCCAGCGTAATTCCCTTGACTTTAGTGGAGGGAGAGGGCGGTTTCGATATGTGCAGCTCTGTTCTTTCTATAAATTGGGGCTGACCCCATCAAGAGACATTTGCCGAAATCCCGAGTTTCCTTGGGGAGAGGTGTTCACGAGGTAGAGACTGGCTAGGGCCAGAGGCTGGCTGGCGAAGAAGAGTCGGGTGAATAGAGAAGGGATTAGCTGCAAGATTATTTTTTTAAGAAATAGAAAAAGAAATATTAACAAGTGTTTTTTGAACAGTAATATTCAAACATCATTATATTATTGAGAACATTAAATATTGATGACTACTAAATAAACAAATAAAACTCTCTCACACGCACGTTAAGAAAGCCTCATAGCTTAAGCAACTAGACAAAGACTCCGTTTGGGAGGACTTATTTTCACCGGTCAAGCGGTTACGCCCGCATGAACCGGACCTTAATTTAAGGTCCGGTTCATGCGTGCGTAACCGCTTGACCGGTGAAAATAAGTCCTCCCAAACAGAGCCAAAGCCTCATAGCTATTTGTAGGCTGCACATAACGAGAAATTTTATAGTGATTACAGTTTTATGACTGTAATCACCGCTGTAATTACATATTAAATTACAACCATGATTACAGTGGTAAAACTGCTTAAAATGTCTATGAGACAGCTATTTGAAGCACCATGACGCACATAACACCACCGAAATATAATTGGTAGTTTAACAAATTTGAGTGCCAATCTCCAAGCCCCTCCGTTACTTTTTCTGTCACCGTGACGCCGGAGGGCCGAGGGCAACTGCAGAAGCAGATACAGACTAGAGAATAGAGAAGAAGACACTGCGGAGATAGTAGGATAGAGAGAGAGAGAGAGAGAGAGAGAGAGAGAGAGAGAGAGGGATGACTGCCCGAGCGCTTTCACTTCTCTCTCCTCCCACCTTATTCTCACATTCAGCATCGAAGAAAGCAACCAAATCCTCCTCGTTGCTTCCCGTAACATCGGCCGAGCGCCGCTTCTCTCCTCCCGCCGGATCGTTTTTCGGCGACTCCATCCACCAGCCCCTCCGGTCACCGTCCATTTCTTCAAAGCTAAGGCTATGTGGCTCAGCCACGATTCTCTCCATGCTCCCCACCGCGTATTTCTCTCAAATTTCCCTAAACACATCCTTTCATATCTTCCTTTCCCTTTAAAGTCTAACGCAATTTGGCCTTCCCGCTGCAGAAAACCAAACAGGCAAGCGGCTGACAAAATTTCCAAGTAAGTTTTCGTTAAATGGTTAAGAAGAGGGAATTCATTCTATCACGACTCTTTGTCATGGTGATATTTCCGGTGAGCAGGTGGTCGGCGAGGGCGATTAAGTCCTTCGGAATGGCGGAGCTGGAGGCGAGGAAGTTGAAGTACCCTACCACGGGGACAGAGGCTCTTCTCATGGGAATTCTCGTGGAGGGTTAGTGGATCTCTGTGTTTTCTTTTGAACCTGATTTGATCACGAGATGTATTTTGTAAACGATGCATATAATTTATTCAGCTGATGTTGCTAGCAAATTCATAATGCTGAAATTTTGGAAATGTCAAGGAGCTGTATTTCACAATTTGATCTGTTGAAATCTTGAAATGCTACATTTTTCTGAAATTTATAGCCATAATTCACAATTTGATCACTTCAAAACTTGTTATACATTCGCCTAGAGATTTTAGTTTACCCGAAGAATCAGTTTATAATACCACTTTGAACCATTTCTCCTCCAACTGTGATTATTGAAATGTAGAGGTTATTGCGATGCTTGCTGTCTTTTGTTACTTGCCCACTGCAATATGCAATGGCTAGGGAAGTTTAGTAGGTTTATAATATGGGATAGATAGTGTGACAACATATGTTGAAGATTTTTTGCGGGGAAAGGAAGAATCCAATATGGTCTAGAGGAGGAACAGAGAAATCAAGAGATGAAATTGGTCAAATAGCGACTAAAGAATGTGAAAGAGAATGATGCAAGAGAGAGTGAGGGACAAAAAAACTTTTATCAAAACATAAGGCTATGAGAGGAGAAAGAATAGCGCAAAGGCTATCTCAATTTTAACATTCAACTCAATAATCAATTATCATTGAAGAAGCCTTAGGATTTATTTATAGAAATCATAAAACCATAATAATTACAAGATTAAAATAAAACAAAATTTATCACTAAATAGTTAAGTTTAATAAAATATTGTTTTTTAGAAACAACACATTCTCTAAAATTGAATGTCAATTAATAAGCTAGAAATAATAGATGATCTCCATCAATTAGAGGACTGGAGATGTATAAAGAGAAAAATAATAATCGAGAGTCGAAAGAATGACTCAGAAAAACAGGGGCAAATATCACTGAGAGAAGAATTTCTAAAAAAAGAGCATGAAGAAGGCAAAGGGAAAAAGCCGTTTAAGTTTCAATGTTCGACTTTATTAGCAATGGTCAGACCAATAAACCATGCGGTTATATTTATAGAAATAGAGTCCCTAAAGAAAAATCCAAAGATTAAAACAAAGTATCTCTTGCAATTTGAATTTGATCGTGCAATTCTCTCATTCTGCATGTTGCAACATAGTCTAATTTCTATAACTCACTTGCTTCTTGGCCCACTTCCAGTTTTAGGTCAGCGGTTGAATTATATATTAAGTTGATATGAGAGCATAAGGATTATCAGATCGTTTGTTCATGATGTTGACAAGAACACATATGACAAGATGAGTGATTCGTTACAACTAACAACTCTGAAAAAAATTATTTCCAATCAGGGGGAAACTGAATGCCTTACTGAGTAGCCTTCTTCAATTACAAATGACTATGATTATGGGTTTATTTACCAATTCTATGTTCTCAGGAAAAAAATTGGCGCTCGATCATCACAATAAATAAGGCATGTGCATCAAATTAGAGTTTTTTTCATTTAGTTATGAGGAGGGTGAATGGAGAAAATGGCATGCCCACTGTGTAAGTGTGTATTACAAAAAAGCTTTCAGTTCACCTAGATCATCAGTATGGAGTTCTTTGGCATTGGAAATAAATCCTAAAATCCATTCCCACTAGCCTCACAATCTCTGCTATCATTCTTGTTTCCACTCATAACCTCCATCCATCCCTATGTGCTTGAACCTGTATCTCAAGCCCTAGACCAGTCCATTCATGATCAACTCATGGATTGTCGCCTTTCATAATCACCACCTCATTATGAATCAGAACCATTCATCTTACCTCAACTTTAAATCTCCACTCCAACTATAGATCAATCTTTTATCACCACGCAACCATTCAACCGATCAAAGAGAACTAAAATTAAATAGTAAGGGAAGCCTGATGGGCCGTCCCAAGGATCAACCCAACTCCTTCCAACACTCAAAACTGCTCATCCATGTCGATTACTTAAATAATTATGAAGTGAAATCTTGTGCAATATCCAAATTTAACTGCAATAAGCCCAACAAAACAATAACATAAAGGTAAATCTTGCAATAAACAATAACTGTTACCCCAGTCTCCACTCTCTCCTTCTATATCTCAATTACCAAATTTCAACCTCTCTCTCTAGCTCCCTGTCCTGACTTCTCTCCTCCTTGTTGCTGATATCAACTGATCTCATGTGATTTCGTCCAATATCAGTAGATCCCAAGTGACCAGATTTTGTTTATAACGTTTCTTTCTCTGTTTCAAACTCAAACATCCCGTAAACTTTGGAACTAGATTCGGAGAGCTACTACAATTGATCATTAATCAAGAAGAACTCCATGATCACGACCAAATGTTTGTTTTTGGACCTCAATTTCTCCTAGCGGACCTAGACTACCGCTCGGGCATGACACAATACAACTTTGTCACCAGAGGGCCGATGCGGTCGAGGCAAAGAGAACTAAACCATTCAATCAGTCAAAGAGAACTAAAATTAAATAGTAAGCGAAGTTATGGATAAAGGAGGTGAATGCATAAATATGATGGAGAAAGGAGACTCAAAGCTCACGATAGTCGATGACACGCGGTTAATTAAATAACATACAATGATACAATAATTATCGCAAATTTCCAATAGATTCTTGAAAGCACATTTGAAACGTGAGAGATCTAAATACCTTCAAAATGTGTCGTTCTTCCACTCAGCCACACCATTTTGTTGTGTTGTATATGCGCATGACGTTTGATTAATAATACCCAAGGTATTGCATGTTTCTTAAAATTTGTGACTAATGTACTCACATGTATTATCACTCCCAATGATTTTGACATTAATAGAAAATTGATTATAATTCTCAACAATAAATGAGAAAAACATGTATTATCTCAAATTAATCACGAAATAAATACACCCATGCCATGCAAGTATAATCAACTATAAAGATTGTAGAATAATGATGTCCAAATAAACTAGCAGTTTTATATGGATTCCAAATATCTAAGTGAACTAAAGGGGGGGGGGGGGAGTTGAACGACATTGTTTCCATAAATACAATATTTACTTGTAAATTTGGAAAAGGAAAATTTGCAAGTACCTTTTGTAAGATTGTGAGAGGTTCATGACCGAGACATCGATGCCAAACGACTGAAGTGATGGAAGAGAGAGTCGAGGAGGAAAAATCTAGAATGTAGAGCTCTTTCGACAATCATCTCCTACTAATGAGACTCCATGTCCATCGATCCTGCACCATAAATGAAGAGGATGAAAAAGTTATGAAGCAATCATGATCTTGAATGAAGCGACTAACAAATAGGAGATTAAGCTGTGAATCAGGAACATGAGGTATAAATCATTGAAAAATATAGGAGGTAAGATGCACGCATCCCGAGATGTTAACATGGATGGTTTTTTCCGTTGGTAATAGTGATAAACTTGGGACAAATCGTGATCATGTGCCACATTGGTTTCTATGGAGTAATGTGATTTGTGACTCCATACTCTACTATCCAAAGGGACTATCAGAAAGAAATGGTATACCTTCATTTGACACAAAGACAATAGACCCAGACGTTCGGGTAACTAACCCCCGAAGACTTCCAAGTTCCTTATGCAAGGCGTTAATTTCATATCAAAACATGTTGTGAGTATTGGTTACAAGATAAGTTTGGTGAGGACGGTTTCGTTGTTGCTGTGAGAATTCATGTTTTCTATAGCAAGTTGCCTAAGTTTCTAGGTGCACATGCGAGTGCTTTGTCCCTTAGGATGATTTCAGCTATCTCGCCGATCACCCCCGAGAGTTCATGCGACCTCCTTGGTGCTCAGTTTTGGAGGATTTGCTTTAATATAACGTTGAAGAGAGTCAAAAGATAAAGTCGTATAGACATCAGTAGGTGGAGTGACTTTTAAAACCATTTAGCAGACATTTGATGAGGATGAGATAATTGGAGACAATAAAACACTGACACAGATAGACACTGTAAAGATGTGGTGGTATTCTAGCCATCATTATAGCTATACCCACACTTCTTTTTGCACCCTCTATTTTGCCAGATCAAGAGTAGGAGATTGGTGTTGAATCCAGACCTTGGCGAGAGTTTAATATCGCACTACAAATAATATCAAATTGTCATCCATGCTAGGCTCAACAGTCTGAAGGTCCCTGGATTGATCAAATAAATGTTGAAAGCTATCTTTCCTAGAGTAAAGGGACTTTAGTTTATCCCACATAGCCTATGCATTTTCATGGTGCATAGTCATTCAATATGACTTACTTTTCATAGATTTCAGTATCTAGGACTGAACTTGACCATCATATCAAAACCATTGCTCAGTAGACTCAGTCGGGGGGTCTCGAGTCAGATGATAAATGAGACCCTTAGTATGGAGTACTCGACGCACTGATCAAACACACTCAACAAAATTATTTTTCCCAGTGTTGAGTCCAGACCCTTAGTGATGATATTCAAATCACCTAGGACTTCATATAAGAGAGTGGGAGCGGGGGTGACCAAGATTGTGGATGAGGCTGAAACAACATTTGTTTCCATCGTGTAGAAAATTGATGAGGGTTCTGCGAGCTTCTGGAGTTCAAGCAAAAACGGCCAGGCTTTCATTCCAATGAGTTTGTCGATTCCTGTAGGGTCGGCGAGCTCCCATCTTGATGTCAGGAATGGGCAGCTAAAGTAGAAGAATTACTCGTTGGATACACGATGAACAAATTTTTTCAAAAAGGGATATCTGACTGAACTACATCAAATCAGAACACATGAGATCAGTATTCATTTAGTTGCATTAGTCTCACTAAGAACATTATGAGTTCATGATAATGGCCTTTAGTGTAACACCCCATTGGCATCCCAAACTATGTTGAATGCTATTTTTGTAACACCCCATCAGCATACCAAACTATGTTGAATGCTATTTTTGTATCCCAAAAATATTCGCGTGATTTTTTTTATTAACATTTTGTTCTACCGTGCATCTTTTTGATAAATGTACGACACTTGCAAATTGTGTTACATGGACTGAGAACTACTAAATTATTTGTCGTCTTAAATTCATTTTTGGTACCCCTATTGTGAAATTCTTAGGACATGCGATAAACAACGAATAAATTGAGATTATCCCAACTAAAACAAAGCCATTGCACTGATACATTAAACCAAAGTGATGGAGGACCATCGGTGGCCCATGACAAGGCGGGGCTCACTTTCGTCTATTCTCGCCGGAAGACTTGATCGGAGGGACGATCCGATCCCGCGGATGCGTCCGGATGCGCGCCGTAAATCTTTTTAATATATAACTTTGTTATTTTCAGTTCTTTTTCCTTTTATTTGGCACGTGCACGCTTCAGCCAATCATAGCTGTCGATCCCGGGTTGCCCTAATGTTTAGAATATTATAAATAAGAGTGTTAGAGGCTTGGAGAGGTATTGCTGGTTTTGGAGAAAGTTATTCCCGGAACTCCGCGATCAAGCCACAGTGCCGACGCCGTGGAGCCCTAGGTGTCGACTCCTAGCGGTGGAACTTCGCCCCCAAGGTAAACCCTACTCCCCTCCATCATTTTCCCTCACTATCTCCCCCTTCCTACAGCCGTACGCCCCCCATCCAGCCCCCAAACCACCAGCCTGCTGCTTCCAAACAGCCGGCCCCCTCCCTTGCAAACCCGCTGCCCAGCCCCCTTTCCCCAGCCCGCTACAGGCCGCCGCCCCCTTTCCCGTGCCCAGGTCCAGCCGCCGGACCTCCAGCCCCCCACCACCCCTTTCCTACCCCAAACCGACCCCTCTAGGGCTTCTCTTGCCCTAGCCATCCCCTCCTTCCTTTTTCACTTCGTGGATCCACCCCTACCCGCTCCGAAAACCCTAGATCTACTTTGATGTAGCGCTACCCTCCTCCGATCTACCCGCCACTTACATATTTCCTCCCCGTAGCCCGGATCCGTCATCAAATTAACGGATCTATCCACTTTCAGCCCACCGCAACCCTTCTCCACCGCGGACATCCACCGTTCCGACACGCTCACCCGGATCTACCTTCAAAACCGCCGGATCTTTCCCGCCTCGGACATTCCTTTGTTTGTGAGTTGTTTGTTGTATGGACTTTTAGTTTTCAGCGCTTGGATGTTGCTTGGACTCTTCATACTTGCTTAAATATTTATTTGTGGAATTTTACCCAGTAAAAAAATTTGATTGCAGGAAGGAACCATTTGTGACGCGCTTAATTTGGCCCTCCGTTTGGAGGAAAGCCTTGCTTGATCGCCCTAATATAAATTGTTATTGCCTATATTATTTTATGCATGGTTGTGAATCTTATTTGAAATAATTGCCGAGCGGATTTTGTGCATTTACATATAGCACCCACGTGTCCACTCACTCGAGTTAGCCTAGATTGCACGGTACACATCCTACCCTACATCAAATTGGTATCAGAGGCAGGTTGGGCCATTTGCATGCTCCGTAGTGGTAGGACATTTAAAACTAGCATGACAGAACCACAAGTAACAGACGACCGAGCGGGAAGCTCGAATTAGGGCACCGCGTTTGCGGAGTTCCAGCGCCTCATCCTAGACCGTTTTGACACCCTAGGCGCCCAGTTTAATGACGTACGTCAAGACTTTGCTGAGGTGAACCTACGAGTGGACCACCTAGAGAATGTCAGGGACACGCCTACACATCACGACGATCCTTTGGAGGATGACCTTGATGTTTCTCCACGTCCCGATCGGCGCCCGAGAGTGGGCCAACCACCAGTGGAACGCCGTCGCCGTGACATTCCCTACCAGGCCCCAGCCCCGCCGGCGAGGCGAGACCCTGAGCCAGCACGTGG
The DNA here is from genome assembly GCA_039583875.1 of Platanthera guangdongensis. Classification (NCBI taxonomy): domain Eukaryota; kingdom Viridiplantae; phylum Streptophyta; class Magnoliopsida; order Asparagales; family Orchidaceae; genus Platanthera; species Platanthera guangdongensis. The sequence continues at coordinate 232,975,250 of CM077163.1, forward strand.
TAGACACCCACCCCCGCGTGAGGATTATCGTATTCCCCGTCAGCCACAACCTGACCTTAGGGACCGGGTGCCTCCACCTCGTCGCCGCGACCAGCACCAGGATGAGTATTATCCGCCAGATCGACAAAGGTTTGACTACGACTACGATGACTATCCAGGGGACTACCCCGACCCGCGGAGAGGTGACCATGCCTTCGACATCACTGGTCGGATTCGCCTCGACGCCCCATCGTTCGACGGCCGCTTGGATCCGAAGGCCTTTAGTGATTGGATCCTAGACATGGATCACTATTTTGACTGGTACGATATGAGAGACAAGCGTTGTGTACGTTTCGCGAAGATGAAGTTGCCTGGACAAGCCAAGGTATTTTGGATTAGCGTGGAGAGAGCTATCGAGAGAGAAGGCTATTATCCCATCACTCGTTGGGATGAGATGAAGGAGAGACTGAAGGATAAATATCTCCCCGCCTCTTATCTTGATCAGTTGCTTGATCAGCTATAGAGCCTCCGTCAGGGGACGCTCTCAGTAGTCGAGTACATGGCTCGATTCGATGAGTTGGTCGTTAGGAGCGATATTTCGGAGGAGCTCATTGCCACCGCGTCTCGATTTAAGGTTGGCCTTCATTCGGAGCTCCGGAGAGAGTTGATTCCCCATCGCCTCGAGACTGCTGACCAGATATTCCAGCTGGCCTTAGTGTACGAGCAGTATCTCCGTACTTCGGGTGCGAAGCAGTTCCCCTCGTGCACTGATTCTTCGACATTCAAGAAGCCCACCCCTTTCCAAACTACCACGGCTACCCCGCCCCCACGGGTCACCACTGACATGAAGGGTAAGGCCATCGCCACCGAGGGTCAGAGACCTGGGGGTATCCAGTGTTCTAGATGCTCTGGCAGAGGACATGTGGCGGCGCATTGCCCCACACGAAGCCTGCTAGTTGAGGGAGAGGAAGAGCCTGGCTTAGAGGGAACCGAGGATGTTACCGAGGAGATCGAGGCTACGATCGAGGAGGGATGGGAGAGCGAGGCTGAGAGATACCTAGAGATGGGAGTTGTGTGACGTCTCCTATATACCCCCGTGCGGACGAGGATTGGCGCTGCACCACTATCTTCTACACGTATTTTCCTAGCGCAAGCGGACCCTGCAAGCTAGCCATTGATAGTAGGAGTTGTGTCAATATCGTGGCCCAGAGAGGTTTCGAGCGTATGCAAGTGAAAGCGGAGCCCCACCATCACCCTTATCGGGTCATTTGGGTAGACAAGACCGCCATCCAGGTGACACAGCGGTGCCTCGTTCCCCTTCGGCTTGCTACATTCGAGGATCATGTGTGGTGTGACGTAATTCCTATGGATGTTGCCCACGTGTTATTGGGTCGACCTTGGCTGTACGACCGCGATGCCACGTGCTACGGCCGATCGAACACATACACGTTTTATGATAAAGGTAGGAAGATCACGTTGTCACCCACCCGGCCCAAGGAGAAATCCCAGGGTCCGATTGAGCCCTCCACGAGCACCATATCGTCGCGACTGTTACATCTCCTGCAGTGTAGTGAGTTCTTGCGGGAGAGCAGGGACGCCGACGTATTTTACATCGTTGCCGCCACTATGGCTTCTGAGAGCCCGACGGTGACTCCGGATCTCCCCCGGAGATTCAGACCCTACTTGAGGAGTTTGTTGACATCATGCCGGAGGAGTTACCTGATGAGCTCCCGCCGTTGCGAGATATCCAACACGCTATTGATCTAGTCCCAGGAGCTTCTCTCCCAAACCTACCGCACTATCGTATGAATCCAGATGAGCACGCCGAGCTCAAGCGACATGTTGACGAGCTTCTCCGGAAGCAATTCATTCGGGAGAGCCTGAGTCCCTGTGCCGTTCCCGCCCTTCTTACCCCTAAGAAGGATGGTTGCTGGCGCATGTGCATCGATAGTCGTGCCATCAATAAGATTACGGTGAAGTACAGGTTCCCCATTCCTCGCCTTGACGATTTATTAGATACCATGTCAGCGGCCCAACTCTTTTCCAAGATCGATCTACGGAGTGGGTACCACCAGATTCGGGTACGAGAGGGTGATGAATGGAAAACGGCCTTTAAGACTAAAGATGGCCTGTATGAGTGGCTGGTCATGTCGTTTGGGCTGTCCAACGCCCCGAACACGTTCATGAGAATCATGACACAGATATTACGGCTCTACATGGGCAAGTTCCTAGTTGTGTATTTTGATGATATTCTGATTTACAGTCAGACCCATGGCGACCACCTAGCGCACTTGAGACTTCTTTTCGAGACCCTTCGTAGTGAGAAGCTATTCGTGAATCTAAAGAAGTGTTCGTTCTACGCCGAGTCGGTTCAGTTCTTGGGATTTATCGTTTCATCCACAGGAGTGTCAGTCGACCCTGAGAAGGTTAAGTCCATCCACGAGTGGCCCTTGCCTACGACCATTCATGAGGCCCGCAGCTTCCATGGTCTAGCTACTTTCTATAGACGGTTCGTTCGAGGATTTAGCTCGATTATGACCCCGTTCACTAGCTGTTTGAAGAAGGGCGAGTTTCAATGGACCCCCGTGGCCACTCGAGCATTTGAGGAGATTAAGGAGAAATTGACCATGACACCAGTCTTACGACTCCCTGATTTTGGCAAGGCTTTTGAAGTTGCGTGTGATGCCTCAGGAGTAGGGATCGATGGTGTGCTGAGCCAGGAGGGACACTCAGTCTCCTATTTCAGCGCGAAGTTAAATGAAGTCAAGCAAAAATGCTCCAATTATGATAGAGAGTTTTATGCGATCGTTCAGTCATTACGATACTGGAGACACTACCTCCTTCCCCGGGAGTTCGTTCTCTATTCGGACCACCAGGCGCTTAGGTACTTGGACTCCCAGAAGAAGTTGGGGCATAGGCATGCGAAATGGGTTGAGTACCTCCAGGATTTCCACTATGTTCTCAAACATCGCGCTGGTGTTGAGAACAAACCCGCTGATACGTTGAGTCGGCGGGTCACCCTTCTGCAGACCCTGAGAGCCCACGTGGACGGACTTGAGCAGATTATTGCTGATTACCCAGGTTGTCCGGACTTCGGCGAGATATACGCAGCTTTATCCCGGGACCCACCTAAGCCTGTCGACGGCTTCCAGATTTGGGAAGGTTACCTTTATCGGGGCTCCCACATGTGCATCCCCAGCACATCATACCGTGACTATCTCATTTGGGAGCTTCATGCGGGCAGAGCCGTCGGGCATTTTGGCAGAGATAAGTCCATAGCTATCGTCGAGGATAGATTTTATTGGCCAGGCCTGAAGAGGGATGTGGCCAGAGTTGTCTGGCATTGTCGTACGTGTCAGACTGCGAAGGGAGCTAAACAAAACACAGGATTATATACACCCTTACCAGTCTCACTTAGGCCCTGGGAGGATATTAGTATGGACTTTGTACCTGGACTGCCGCGCACGGTTCGGAAACACGACTCCATCTTTGTCGTCGTTGATCGTTTTTCCAAGATGACATACTTCATAGCCTGCTCTAGGACTGCTGACGCATCACGCATTGCATTCATTTTCATTCGGGACGTCTTTAGGTTACATGGCCTACCGAAGTCCATAGTCTCCGACAGGGATGTTAGGTTCGTGAGTTACTTTTGGAAGACCCTATGGTACAAAACGAGCACTACCCTGAAGTTTTCATCTGCATATCACCCTCAGACAGACGGGCAGACTGAGGTTGTGAACCGCAGTCTAGGGAATTTGCTTAGATGTCTTGTTGGCGAGCATGTGGCGAGTTGGGACTCCGTCCTTCCCGTCGCGGAATTCGCCTACAATAGTTCAGTCAATAGGTCCACCTGATTGAGCCCATTTCACATAGTATTATGGTATGAACCCAAGAAGCCCATCGACCTCGTTCCTTGTCCATTAGAGTCCCGTCCAAGTGAGTCCGCCAAGTCATTTGCACGTCATTTGCATGATTTACATGAGTCAGTCCGTCGGCAAATTATTTCAAGTAATGAAAACTATAAGACCCGTGCAGATTTAAACAGGCGAGAATAGGTTTTCAACGAAGGCGAGCAGGTAATGGTTCGAATCCGGGCCGAGAGGCTCCCACCGGGGCCTGCCAAAAAATTAAGCGCTAAACGAATGCGTCCCTACTCGATCATTAAGCGGATCGGGACAAATGCCCACGAGCTGAATATTCCCGCGAGTATGGGCATCCATCTGGTGTTCAACGTTGAGGACTTGACTCCGTATTACCAACCACGCAAATATTCGGACCCGAGTCGGGATGATCATGTTGAAATTTCTCAAGCTGATCAACTGGTAGTTCTGGTATCAAACAAACACTTCCAAAACTATCAAGCTGATCACTTGATCAAGCAGAAAGCGAGAACTAGGCGCAGAAACACTCCAACCATAAACTGAGCTATGTATCAGTAACAATGAAGAACAAACACAGATCTTGCATTAATCAACTATCAATCTTTACAGGGCCAGGTATACATGACGAGACATGATTTCGCCAAGTACAAATGAGAAGTAAACAAGCAAAAGTAATCTTCAAGCTGGGCGGACTGCCTTGGAGACCGCTAAGTCCGCCAAGTCCGCCAAGACCCCCAAGCTGCTGCTGTTTTCACTGATCTACGGAGTCCGCACAAACCGCAGACAACCCGTTATTTTGCTGACGCCCGCTCTACAAGCCGCCGTCGAACTGAATGAACAAACCGCCAAGCCCGCCGAGACTGGCGACCTGGTTGTTGAACTTAGACTTCATTTTATGGAGTGAAGACTGGTTGACCGCCAAATACGACCTGCTGCAACCGCTGATTGTAAACCACAAGCTTCACTGCTTCCTGATCTTGATCAGAACCAGACGCCTGGCTTCACAGTGCTAGCCGCACAACCTGCAAACAGTAACCAATTAATACTTCTCAAACCGCGCGACCTGAAAAACCGAGTCCGCAACAATTGATCTGCGCTCAACTTACTGTTCACTCAGTTACTGTAGAAGTGTCAGGAGGGTCTATTTATAGGCAGAGTGAGGAGTGTGGTCACCGCCCTAGTGAATAGAGTCACCACCCCAGCTCGCAGCTAGCACAACCTAGTCCGCCGAGTACGCAAGGACTAGGCCGGACTCCAGCCAACTTGCCAGGCGCCAAATCAAGAAGCCAGTCCGCCACCATGCGGACACCGCACCAGTCCACACCTATTGCAGCATGCGGACACAGCAACATCCCAATCACTGCGGCAGTCCGCACACTATATGCGGACATGACATTAGCCCCCCAACTCACAAACACCACGCCAGTCCGCCACACTGCACAGCACCCGGACACAGCTACAACCACATACTGCATCAGTCCGTATGCTACACGCGGACATGACATCAGCCTGCACAACTCGCGAACACGGCTTCAGTCCGCCACACGAGTCCACGACCAATAAGTAGATCACCCGGTCAACAACGGACTCTGCGGATACTGCGAACAACCTGGACTTGTCACAAAGTGTGACCAAGTCCAGCAATCCACCAAACTGGCTCGAACTCGGCGGATACGAAGCCAGGCCGCCATATCTATGGACATTCCGCCACCAAGAATGCGGTTATCACCCACAGCAACACCAGAGATCTCGGCAAGGACCAATGCTGATCTCACAGTCTCCAAAACCAGTCCGCCATAGCGGACTCCGCAGACTCGAACTGAGTCCGCCACATCTCCGCAGATTAACCACCAATCCGCCTGGATACTTCAAGAACATGCTATCTGCAGAACGCCAGAACCGCAGACTGAGCTGAGCACCGCCACCAGATCGCCAAGACAGACCGCCCAGGCCGCTCCAATAGACACCCAAGCCGCTAAGTCTACCCTGGCCACTGACCCCCCAGGCCGCACCGTCAGTCCGCCCAGGCCGCGAACTCAGACCGCCCAGTCCGCGCGGTCTGCTCAATCAACCACTTTCACTTCATAATTTTCAACACTCCCCCTTGAAGTGAGAAGTGGTGATCAAGCCTAGCAGTCCTCATAATCGTGTAAACGGCACCTTCGACAACGGCTTCGTGAAGATGTCCGCGACATTGTCCTCACTCCGCACATGCTGCACCATAAGAGACCCCTCCAACACCTTCTCCCGAATGAAGTGGTGCTCAATATCTATGTGCTTGGTTCGAGCGTGACAAACTGGATTATTCACCAGCTTCAAAACACTCTCATTGTCACCGCTCAGCAGAGTAGGACCGCGCACTACTTCATAGACGTCCTCTACTAGTCTCCTAAGACAGATGACTTCCTGAGCTGCCAAGGCCGAAGCCTTGTATTCGGCTTCCGTAGTAGAGACGGACACCGAGTCTTGCTTCTTGCTGCACCAAGAAATACTCCCTGATCCACAAGTGAAGACGTAACCGGATGTTGATTTCCGGTCGTCTGAATCTCCCCCGTAATCAGCATCCGAGTATCCTTGAAGAACAAACTCCGTGCCTCTTCTATATAAGAGACCCATGTCAGAAGTGGCCTTCACGTACTTCAAAATATTCCTAGCCGCCATCAGATGAGGCTTCCTGGGTTCCGCCATATACCGACTTATTCGGCCAACCGCATAAGCAATTTCTGGCCTTGTAATCGTCAGGTAAATAAGACTCCCAACTAGAGCCCGAAACACCAAAGGATCCGGAAGAATCCTCCCCTCATCCCGCCGAAGTTTGATAACTGAATCAAAAGGAGTAGAGCTACTCTTCCCCTCCTGCATGCCGAATCGCTGAACGATCCGTTCTGCACCAGGACAAGAAGCTCCCCATTCTTCTTGACAAACAAGCTCGAGTCTGAGTTTGAAGCCAGATAACCGCAGAACTGGAGGTATTCTGCAATCGTCTCATACCAGGCTCGAGGAGCCTGCTTCAACCCATAAAGCGCTTTCCGGAGCTTGCAGACGTAGTCCGGATGTTCTTCAGATATGTACCCGAGCGGCTGATACATGAAGATGTCCTTGTCAATCTCCCCGTAAAGAAAAGCGTTCTTTACGTCCAGCTGTCACATCTTCCAACCCTGGCAAGCCCGCCAAGCCGCCAAAGCTATCACCACTCGTACTGAAGTCTTCTTCGCCACAGGACTAAACGTCTCCTCATAGTCCTCGTCGTACTGTTGCGAAAACCCCCGAGCTACAAGGCGAGCCTTGTACCGCTCGATGCTTCCATCCGCCTTCTTCTTTAGTTTGTAGACCCACTTGCAAGTAACAAGAGTAATGTCATCCACCTTGGGCACCAAGTCCCAAGTTTCATTCTTCTTGAGAGCAGCCATCTCCTCATCCATGGCATCATCCCACTCCTTTACTCCAGAGCCTTCTTCAAACTTTGAAGGCTCCCGCTCATCCAAGGGGCCTGCGAAGAAACAAGTAACGAAGCTCACCGTGTTTCCTTCGCAATACCGAGCTGGTGGCTTAATGGTCCTCTTTGATCTCCGAAGAGGCTGCTCCTTGCTCACCACCTCCGCTGCTTCTTCAACACCAACTCTGTTCCCGGGCACACAAGGAGCATCGCTCCCCCTGCTTCCCGAACAAGAAGCTTCTGCCCCAGAGCTTGAACCAACCGGAGCTCCTGGTGACACAGACAGCTCCACCTGAAGATCTTCAGTAGCTTCCTCCTGCCCTTCATCAACTCTGCTCTCCTGCAGCTCAACAGTGCCACCTCCATACGACGTCAGCTCATCAAAGACAACGTCTCTTGAAACAAAAAACTTCCTTGTCGCAGGATCCATGCACTTCCAGCCCTTCTTCCGCTCATCATAGCCCACAAAGACAAGTTTCCTTGTCTTTGCATCAAGCTTGGTCTTCTGAGCATCCAAGATATGAACATAGCAGGTTGATCCGAACGCTCGAAGGTGCTCCACACTCGGCTTCTCCTTGAACATCATTTCCACGGGAGACTTCATGTTGATCGGACTTAGAGCCATCCGATTGATGACATAAGTTGCGCAGGTCATTCCTTCCGCCCAAAACGACCTGGGAATGCCCTTTGCATGAAGCCAACATTTGCAAGTTTCCGTCAAGTGACGGATCTTCCTCTCCGCTACTCCATTTTGTTGTGCAGTATGAGCACAAGTAAGCTCCCTCTGGATCCCGTGCTTCCTGCGGAAATTAGAGAACTCAGATGAGACAAACTCACCACCGTTGTTTGATCTGAACTTCTTGATCCGCAAGCCAAGCCGGCCCTCCACCAGCTCCTTGAACTGCACAAACAATTGGAAAGCTGCCGACTTCTCTTTCATGAAATACACCCAAGTGTATCTTGAGTAATCATCAATCAATACCATCATGTATCTGCTGTCTCCAAGACTAGCTGTAACTGTTGGCCCCATCAAATCATCATGAATGCATTCCAATGGTGACTTGCTTCTCGTTTGTGACTTATCAAACGGAAGGCGATGAGCCTTACCGTACTGACATCCCGCGCAAACGTGACCATCTCCGTAGGAAGATAACTTCGACAAGCCTCTCACCAGGCTCCTTATCGACATAGCTTTCAGCTTGTCCATCCCTACGTGTCCTAGTCTTTCATGTCAGATAGACGCGCTATCATTAGCACTCATCCGATCAACATAAGAGCTTGTTGATAAAACAAACAAGTCTCTTACTCTTCTCCCTACATGAGCAACATCTGCCTTAACCGCTGATACGTTGCGGAGAAACCTAACTTCTGTTGGGCCAAACAGAACATGAAAGCCCGCGTCAACTTCATTAGTCACTGAGAAGAAGTTCTTATTCATGTCAGGAACGTGGTACAGACTCCTTAGAGTAAGCGGACCTGAGCACTATCCAAAGAAACAACGCCCTCCTTCTCTATAGAATGAACAGAATCATCAGCTGTAATAATTGCTTCATTACCTGAGAACGGTTGCAGAGATGAGAACTTCGACTCGTCTCCAGTGAGGTGATGGCCACACCCCGAGTCTACCATCCAGTCATCTTGGTAGTCAACGGTGGCAAGAGCACGAACACACGTGCTTGTCAAGAAAGCTCCTCCCCACCCGGCTTCCTCAGAACTGGAACAAGCTCCCTCCTTGCCTGCAACATGCCCAGGCTGCAACTTGACCTTGCAGTCGCGCTTGAAGTGGCCTGCCTGATTGCATCTGTAGCACTTCAACTCTTTCTTCCAGTTCTTCTTAAGAGCAGAGCTCCTCTCTTGCTGATAAGAGGTTGAAGGCCCTTCTTCAACAACAGGCTTCTTCTTCTCCCATCTCTTCTTCTTCTTCTTCTCAGTGATGAGAGCTTCACTACCTCCTTCGGAGATAATCACACCGGCCATCTGCCTGGCCAAGCTCTCTTGTGACGCTAACAAGTTTTCCAGCTCCAGCAGAGAAGGTTGAGTTGCCCACCCTTGCACGGAAGTCACAAAAGCCACATATTTCTTCTGCAGACCGCGAACTTTGTGCCTCTTCAACTTTGCTTCAGAGATGGGCTGATCAGGATCCAATGCTGATATTTCAGCGCACAGGTTCTTCAACTTGAGGAAAAACTTTGAGATGGAAAGATCACCTTGAGTTGTCTTAGCCAACTCATTCTCCAGGAACTGCAGCTTTGTCACATTCTTCCTGTTGATCAAACCATCAATGGTTGTCCAAATCTCCGCAGCAGACTCACATCCTAAGATGTGATCGAAGAGCTCATGTGAGACAACCCGTTTGAGAGCAAACTCTGTCTTTGCATTAGTTATTTAGTTCTTCTCCAAACTCTCACCTTCTCAGCAGTACCAATAGCAACAGTTACCTCTTGCTTGTCGTCACCACCGACGACCTTCCACAACTCCTCGCCCAAGAGATAGTTCTTCATACACGACTTCCACTTCTTGAAGTTAGTCGCTGTAAGAAGTTCAATGCCAAGACCTCTTCCGTAAGCTCCTTCCATTGCAAATCACCACTGATCACAAAGCTTCCAGAAGCGCCGAGCACAATCTGAGGTTGATCACAGCTCACTGCTCAAGCCACTGTTCCCTCTGATACCATGTTGAAATTTCTCAAGCTGATCAAGTGGTAGTTCTGGTATCAAGCAAACACTTCCAAAACTATCAAGCTGATCACTTGATTAAGCGGAAAGCGAGAACTAGGCGCATGAACACTCCAACCATAAACTGAGTTATGTATCAGTAATAATGAACAAACACAGATCTTGCATTAATCAACTATCAATCTTTACAGGGCCAGGTATACATGGCGAGACATGATTTCGCCAAGTACAAATGAGAAGTAAACAAGCAAAAGTAATCTTCAAGCCGGACGGACTGCCTTAGAGACCGCTGAGTCCGCCAAGACCGCCAAGCTGCTGCTGCTTTCACTGATCTACGGAGGCCGCACAAACCGCGGACAATCTGTTATTCTGCTGACGGCCGCTCTACAAGCCGCCGCCGAACTGAATGAACAAACTGTCAAGCCCGCCGAGACTGGCGACCTGATTATTGAACTTAGACTTCAATTGATGGAGAGAAGACTGGTTGACCGCCAAATACGACCTGCTGCAACCGTTGATTGTAAACCACAAGCTTCACTGCTTCCTGATCTTGATCAGAACCAGACGCCTGGCTTCACAGTGCTATCCGCACAACCTGCAAACAGTAACCAATTAATACTTCTCAAACCGCGCGACCTGAAAAACCGAGTCCGCAACAATTGATCTGCGTTCAACTTACTGTTCACTCAGTTACTGTAGAAATGTCAGGAGAGTCTATTTATAGGCGGGGTGAGGAGTGTGGTCACCGCCCTAGTGAATAGAGTCACCACCCCAGCTCGCAGCTAGCACAACCCAATCCGCCGAGTCCACAAGGACTAGGCCGGACTCCAACCAACTTGCCAGACGCCAAATCAAGAAGCCAGTACGCCACCAGGCGGACACCGCACCAGTCCACACCCATTGCAGCATGCGGACACAACAACATCCCAATCACTACGACAGTTCGCACGCTACATGCGGACATGGCATTAGCCCGCCCAGCTCGCAAACACCACGCCAGTCCGCCACACTGCACAGCACCCGGACACAGCCACAGCCACATACTGCATCAGTTCATATGCTACACGCGGACATGACACCCGCCCGCACAACTCGTGAATACGGCTTCAGTCCGCCACACGAGTCCACGACCAACAGGCAGATCGTCCGGTCAACAGCGGACTCCGCGGATACTGCGAACAACCTGGACTTGTCACAAAGTGTGACCAAGTCCAGCAATCCACAAAACTGGCGCGAGCTCGGCGGACACGAAGCCAGACCGCCAACTCCATGGACAGTCCGCCACCAAGAATACGAGTATCACCCACCGCAACACCAGAGATCTCGGCAAAGACCAGTGCCGATCTCACAATCTCCAAAACCAGTCCGCCATAGCGGACTCCGCGGACTCGAACTGATTCTGCCACATCTCTGCGGATTAACCAACAATTCGTCTGGATACTTCAAGAACATGCTATCTGCAGAACCGCAGACTGAGCTGAGCACCGCCACTAGATCGCCAAGACAGACCGCCCAGGCCGCTCCAATAGACACCCAAGCAGCCAAGTCTACCCTGACCACTGACCACCCAGGCCGCACCGTCAGTCCGCCCAGGCCGCGAACTCAGACCGCCCAGTCCGCGCGATCTGCTCAATCAATCACTTTCACTTCATAATTTTCAACAGATCACCACCACTCCACCTCCTCACCAGCCACAGCTTCCTCCCACTCACCTCTGCCACTTGTCCTGTCCCCTGCTGTACACACCCCTGGGAGTCCTTCACCTATGGTGACACTGTCTGCACCCCTGATCGCTCCGGGATCCACCTCACGAGAGCAGTATACTGAGAGTATTACAGATATCGTCGCCCATGAGTACGTCCCTACCACCACTAGATTCTCATGACGCTACCTGGTTCGTTGGAGAGGCCGCTCTGCCTCTGATGATACGTGGATTCTACCTACTGAGCTGGATCGACTCGCCCCTGGGCTTCGACGACAGTATGATCATCTCCATTCATCGGAGATGAATTTTTTTCAGTCGGGGGGAGTTGATGGAGGACCATCGGTGGCCCATGACAAGGCGGGGCCCACTTTCGTCTATTCTCGCCGGAAGACTTGATCAGATGGACGATCCGATCCCGCGGATGCGTTCGGATGCGCGCCTCGAATCTTTTTAATATACAACTTTGTTATTTTCAGTTCTTTTTCCTTTTATTTGGCACGTGGACGCTTCGGCCAATCATAGTCGTCGATCCCGGGTTGCCCTAATGTTTATGCAGAGAAAGCTCAAATCCTGTATATATGTATTGAGTATGAAAATTGTTAGAAAGTAGCGAAAAAGAGAGAACAAGCGGATAAACTTTTGAATAATTGAAATTTTATTATCCAAAAAAGATATCATTTACAAAGGTATGACCTCTTTTATATAGAATGGAGGAGATAAGAAAGAGAGTATACAAATAATGTGGGACTAAACATTTACAATACTGAGCGGCTAGAATAAAGGTGACCGCACAGGCCGCGCGGTTAGACAGATGGGTTAACCGCTCGGCAACTCCAGCAGGATAGAACAGGCCGCAATGGTAGACCGATAGACCGCCCGGTCTCCAGGCTTCAGAGTGAGATCGCCAGACCGCTCGGTCAACAAACCGCTGGATCAGACCGCTAAGCCGCCCGGTCTAATACTTCAACACTCCCCCTCAAGCTGGAGCATAGATATCAATCATGCCCAGCTTGTCACAAATGCGGAAGAAGGAAGTAGAAACCGGCTTGGTGAAGATATCTGCCAATTCCTTGTCAGAGGTGACAAAAGGAGTACAAATCTGTTTCTTCAAATCTCTTCCCGAATGAAGTGACAGTCAACCTCTATATGCTTTGTTCTCTCATGGAAGACCGGATTTCTGGATATGTGTATAGCGGCCTTGTTGTCACAGAACATAGGGAGATGACAGTCATATACCTCGCCCAGGTCAAGCATGAGAGCCCGCAACCACTTTAACTCACACGTGGTTGACGCCATACTCGGTATTCGGCTTCGCACTGGATCTGGAGACAACAGACTGTTTCTTGCTCTTCCAACTCACGAGATTACCTCCAACAAAGGTACAAAAACCTGATGTGGATTTACGATCGCCTTTGTCATCCGCGTAACTTGAATCTGAGTAGGCCTCACCCTCAGATGACCATTCTTCTGAAAGAGTAACCCTCTGCCCGGTGCTGCTTTGATATACTCCAAAATCTTCAGGGCGGACTGAAGATGGCACTCCCTGGGAGCTTGCATAAACTGACTGACCTTGCCTACAGCATAGGCGATGTCGGGTCTAGTCACCGTGAGATAGATGAGTTTGCCTACCAAACGTCTGTACCTTGTGACATCAGATAGAAGAGGCGAGTCATCCGTCCACGTTTTGTCTTCTCCAACAGCCATGGGAAAACGAGCTGGTTTGACACCTGTCAATCCTGCTTCTCGTAGAAGATCAATGGCATACTTCCGTTGAGAGAGAACGAAGGAGTCAAGTTTCCGAGAGATTTCTATCCCCAAAAAGTATTTTGGGGAGCCCATATCCTTCGTGACCAAGTGCTGACGGAGGTGCTTCTTCGTCAAGTCGACCCCATCTCGGTCATCGCCAGTAAGGAGAATATCATCCACATATACGGCCAAAACCACCAGTCCCGAGGCCGTTTTGCGAATGAATAAGGAGTGATCGGCCGAACTCCTTTGAAAGCCGATGGTAGCCACAATACCACTGAATTTGTCAAACCATGCCCGAGGGCTCTGCTTTAGGCCATAAATGGCCTTCTTCAAATGACATACACGGGTCTCCCCCTGAGCAACATACCCAGGAGGTTGCTCCATATAGACGTCCTCCTGAAGATCGCCATAGAGAAAGACATTCTTCACATCAAGCTGGGAAATGACCCAAGCCCGGTTAACAGCCACAGAAAAGAGAACCCGGATGGTGCTGAGGCGAGCAACCGGAGAGAAGGTATCAAAGTAATCAACGCCGTAAGTCTGAGTGAAGCCCTTGGCCACCAGCCGGGCTTTGTAGCGATCCACAGTGCCGTCGGGCGAAACTTCACAACGAAGACCCAGCGACAGCCAACCACATCAGTGCCCACGGGAGGAGGAACCAGGGTCCAGGTACCCCGTTCAGTAAGAGTAGCCATCTCCTCATCCATGGCAGACTTCCAATGAGGGAGAGCAAGAGCCTCCTGGTAGGTACGGGGAGTAGAAGTAGCAGAGATAGCCAAGGCAAAACACCTGCGAGAAGGAGAAAGCTGATCATAGGAAACAACAGCCGTGAGCGGGTGTTGAGTACACGCCCGCACCCCTTTGCGAAGGGCAATGGGAACATCCAGGTCAACGGGAGCGTCGGCGACGGGAGCATCAGCGACCGGAGCGTCCGTGGCGGAGAAGGCTGGCCCGAGACTAGAGAGAGACGGCCGCAGAGAGGAGGGTGGAGGGGTGGGTGGGGAGACGGACTGGGAAGGATTGGGGGGAGGAGGAGACGAAGGTGGGAAAACGTGGAGAGGTGTGGAAGGAACGGAGATATCAGAAGGAAGAGAAGAGAGATGAGAGAAATAGGAAGCATTTTCGAAAAAAGTCACATCCGCGAAGACAAACTGCTTGCGGAGAAGGGGGTCAAAGCAGCAATAACCTTTTTGAGTGGTAGAGTACCCCAAAAAGACACACTTGGTGGAACGGGGGGAAAGCTTGTCGCGGGTAGCGGAGGGAGCGTGAACAAAGGCCGTACAGCCAAAGACACGGAGAGGAAGAGGAAATCCTCCAAGCATCCGCCAGGGGGTGAGTTTCTGTCATAGAGGGTATCCTCCAAGCAAAGCGATGGGGTGAGTTGAACCATGCCCGTCCCATGAACCGGGGACGGGGAACCATCCGCCACACGAACCGGGGGTAAGCGGTCATGGGTCTCAAGACGGGAGAAGCAATGAGGGTTGCCCGTCATATGATTTGTGGCACCGGAGTCAATCAGCCATTTACCTTGGGTAACGACGTGGGCACTACCTGACGTCGTGGCCACAGAGGCAGACGGCCGAGAAGAGGCGGAGGCCGAAGGAGCATCACCGGAAGGGTGAAGATGAGGATGCTTCTGCCAGCAGCGGTCAACAATATGGCCAGTACGACCACAGTGAGAGCAGAGGAACCGGGATGAACCTCGTCCGCCAGAGGAGCTGCGGCTACTAGGGCCCCCCCTCTGAGCTTGGTGAGCAAAGGAGTCCTGGGATGGGGGGGAGGCCAACAGAGGCCGCTGGAGTAGCGAAGTAACAGCGGCAATGCGAGCCGCAGTGGCATCCAAAGTAGGAGATTCCGCCTCACCCAAGATCTGCTGGCGGATCATATCATAAGAGTCGGGAAGACGAAGAAGATAACAAACAACCAGGAGTTCCTGGAAGTGTTTGTGCTGGTCGGCCAAGTCCGCGGAGAAGGGGCGATTCTGGAGGATTTCAGCACCAAGAGCCTGAACCTGCTGATAAGCCGCAGCGGTGACATGGAAGGGCGGGCGAAGAGGTCCGCATAGAGAGTATAAATGCGGGACGTCTGGCCCCCCTTAGAATAGAGAGCAGCGAGGTGAAGCCAGGCGGCCTTGACCGTCTCATCATGGCGAATGACGAGAAGGTACTCATCAAAAAGGCTGTTGGCCAGCCAGGTGCGGACAAGAGCATCACTCGCATCCCAGTCATCAAACTCAGGAGAGGTGCGAGGAGGAGGGTCATCGGTGAGGTGATGACGCTTGCGTTGAGAACGAAGGAGAAAGGTGAAAGAAACGCTCCAATCGGGATAGTTGGAGCCAACAAGCTTGAAAGGGTGCCAAGGTTGCCCGAAGGAGGAGGAGGAGAAGGAGCTGCAGGAGTAGTGGTGAGACCGGAGGTAGTCATAGAACCCGGCAAGCAGAAGAAGCCGCGCGAACAGAAGCGGTTAGAAAACAGAAGAAGCCGCGCGAACAGTAGCGGCTAGAAAGAGGTCAAAGGCACAGCGGGGAAGAGGTCGCGCGGACTGAAAAGACCGAGCGAACAGAAGAGAGGAGAAGAGCAGGTGACCGCGACCAAGATGCAGGTGAGATAGGAACAACCCGCACGGTCAGGCAGATCACAGCAGCAAACCGCGAGATTATAGAGACAAGCGGAAATGGGGAAAGCAGAAGCGGACAGGGAGAAGAAGTCCGCAGCGGGTAGAGACAAGACCGCAACGACTAGGAAGTCGGAGAGGCAAGAAAGAACAAGGAGCGCGGCGACAAGGAAGCAGGTCGCTGCGACGAATAGCAGTAGGAGAAGAGAACCAAGAAGAAGCAAGCCGCGCGAACAGGGCAGCGGACAGAAACAAGCCGCGCGAACAGGGTAGCGGACAGAAGAGAAGGCAAGTCGCGAGACAGGTCGCAGAAAGCGGAAAACAAGCCGCGAACAACAGAGAGCGCACAGAATCAGGAGGAAATGACCGTGTCCTCTGATACCATGTTAGAAAGTAGCGAAAAAGAGAAAACAAGCGGATAAACTTTTGAATAATTGAAATTTTATTATCCAAAAAAGATATCATTTACAAAGGTATGACCTCCCTTATATAGAATGGAGGAGATAAGAAAGAGAGTATACAAACAATGTGAGACTAAACATTTACAATACTGAGCGGCTAGAATAAAGGTGACCGCACAGGCCGCGCGGTTAGACAGATGGGTTAACCGCTCGGCAACTCCAGCAGGATAGAACATGCCGCAATGGTAGACCGATAGACCGCCCGGTCTCCAGGCTTCAGAGTGAGATCGCCAGACCGCTCGGTCAACAAACCGCTGGATCAGACCGCTAAGCCGCCCGGTCTAATACTTCAACAAAAATACAAGGAGAGAATACAAATATATAGGAGGAAGAGAGAGAGAAAAAATCCTATACACAATGTGAGACTAACAGAGAAGAGCACAAATGGGCCCAAAAGATGGGCCCAATACATGGGTTATTCTAACATTCCCCCGCAAGCTGGAGCGTACAAATCGTATGCACCAAGCTTGGACAAACATTGATAGAAAAGTGCCTTGGGGAGAGCCTTTGTGAGGACATCCGCAACTTGTTCCGTCCCTGGAACATGCTTTAGATCGAGCTTCTTCATCTGAACTTTTTCTCGAATGAAGTGACAATCGACTTCAATGTGCTTCGTTCTTTCATGAAAGACTGGGTTCTTGACGATATGTATAGCTGCTTGGCTATCACAAAGGAGAAGAGCCGGAGAAGGTAATTTTACACCCAGATCAGTGAGAAGACTTTCAAGCCACGTCAGTTCTGATACAACAGATGTCATTGCCCGGTATTCTGCCTTAGCTGATGATCGAGCAACTACCGCTTGTTTCTTGCTTCACCATGTAACCAGATGGCCTCCAAAGTATGTGCAAAAATGACTCGTAGATCGTCGGTCATCAAGAGAGCCGACATAATCAGCATCAGAGTATGCCACCAAAGTTGGAGCGGATGAAGAAGTCCGGTAAACAAGTCCTTGACCGGGGGCTGTTTTTAGGTACCTGAGAATTCGTTCAACAGGCTGAAGATGAGATTTTCGAGGAGAGTGCATGTACTGACTGACAAGATCAAAAACAAAGGAAATATCTGGTCTGGTAACCGTGAGATAGATCAATTTCCCAACGAGTCGTCGATAATATTCAGGATTCTGGAGAAGTAGATCCGAGTCAGATGCCTGAGCACATAACTTGTGGTTTACATCCATAGGGGTATCGCTTGGCTTACACCCTGAAAGACCAGCATCATGAAGAAGGTCAAGACAGTACTTTTGTTGAGATAGAATAAACCCGTCTGGTCGCCTGACAAACTCAAGACCCAAAAAATATCGTAAAGGACCCAGGTCCTTTGTCTGGAAAACCGAGTTTAGATGCACTTTGACGACATGTATCCCTTGTGAGTCATCTCTTGTAATGATGATGTCGTCAACATATACTAACAGAAGGACTGTCCCTGTTGGTCGGTGACGAGTAAACAGAGAGAAATCGGCCGAGCTGCGAGTAAAACCGATATCACGAAGGACCTTACTGAATTTTTCAAACCAGGCCCGTGGAGATTGTTTGAGACCATACAGAGCCTTAGAAGGCAGGGGCAGACCTGAGACTCCTCCGTGGTCTCAAACCCGGGCGGTTGTTGCATGTAGACCGTCTCCTGGAGATCCCCATTTAAGAAGGCATTCTTGATATCCAGTTCAAATAGGGGCCACTGGCGATGAACAACGACAGAGATGAGGACGCGAACGGTATTGAGCTTGGCGACCGGAGAGAGTTTCCTCATAGTCGAGCCCCTGTTGCTGGGTGAAGCCTCGAGCCACAAGACGAGCCTTCAGACGGTCAATCGTCCCATCAGCAGCATGTTTGATGACAAATACCCACTTGCACCCAACCGGTTTCTGACCCGGAGGAAGGGGTACGACGGTCCATGTCTGGTTAGCCCAGAGAGCAGACATTTCCTCCTCCATGGCTGCCCGCCAGCCGGGATGTTGAAGCGCCTTCTGCACAGAGTTAAGAACAACAATCGAAGAGAGAGAAGTCACAAATGTGTGCAGAAGGGGAGAGAGGCGATGAAGAGAGACGTAGGCGGCCAGAGGATGGGCAGTGGAAGGTGTTACCTGATCAACAGGACGCGAAGTATCCGTGGGAGAGGCCGGCTGCAAAGGGGCAATGGAACTGGGAGGGCGACGAGTGTAGACACGGATAACGGGTGGTTTGGCAGGAGCAGGAGAGGGGGCAGGAGAAACTGGCGAAGGTGGCGTAGTAACGGGAATAGCGGGGCGTGGTAGAGATGGCGGGAGAGGAGGCGGTGGTAGAGCAGCGGGTAAAGGAGCAGGAAAAAACGGTTGTTCTTCCCAGAAGGTAACGTCGGCAGAAACAGAGATCTTGCGAGTAGCGGGCGAGTAACAGACATAGACCTTCTGGGTGCGTGAATAGCCAACAAAGATGTGTTTCACCGCCCTGAGATCCAATTTATCTGAGTAGGGCTCGAGGCAGTGGACGTAGCAGGTGCTACCGAAGATACGAGGCGAGAGAGAAAAAGCCGGAGTGGTGGGAAACAATATACTAAACTGAGTAGCATAATTGAGGACAGAGGAAGGGAGGCGGTTGATGAGAAAGCAGGCAGTCGAAACCGCAAAGTTTCAGTATGGCTTGGGAACATGCATTTGAAGCATGAGGGAACGGACGACATCGAGTAAGTGACGATTCTTTCGTTCGGCAACCCCATTTTGCTGGGGTGTGTAAGCACAGGAGGTTTGGTGGAGAATTCCGTATTCAGAACACACAGTGGTAAAGTCGTGGTCGGTGTACTCACGAGCATTGTCAGTACGGAGGATTTTGAGTGTGGTGTGGAATTGCGTACGGGTCTCGAGGACAAATGCCCGAAAAACCCGGGGAAGCTCGGAGCGTTCACGGAGTAAATAGAGCCACGTAGTGCGAGGGTGATCATCAATAAATGTGATAAAATAGCGAAAGCCACAGATACTGGGAATCCTAAATGGACCCCAAATATCAGAATGAACTAAATCAAAGGGAACTGCCTCCGAGTACAATGCGAAGGAAAAGAAGAACACAACTGTTTGCCGAGGATACATGAGTCACACTGAAAAGACGAAAAAGGAATATCTGGAAGAGTCCGCTGGAGGACCGGTAGAGGGACATGCCCAAGTCGGCGATGCCAGGCAGTGGAGGAGACGAAAGACATAATGGTGGGAGATTCATCGAGAAGGTAGAGCCCGTTCCGCAACTGGCCTTTGCCAATGGTAGTCCGCGTCCGCCAATTCTGTATAACAAAGGAAGAAGAAGTGAATATAACGGAACAATCCAGATCACTTGTAAGACGACCAACAGAGAGTAAATTAAAGGGTGAACTCGGAACATGAAGAGCCGAGCGAAGAGGGATGGACTGGGTGAGAGAAAGATTTGCCGAGCCGGAGACAGGAACCAGCGCCCCATTGGTCACAGTGATAGACTTCGGATAAGGAGAATCCAAGTACTGGGCAGGCCGTCGCGAAGTAATGTGATGAGTGACACCAGAGTCCATAATCCATCCCAGGCTGGTGGAGAGACAAACAGTACCTGTGTTGGAGACGGAGGCGACGAAGTCCGATGGGGGGTTGAGCAGGCCCTGGAGATGCTGAAGCTGAAGACGGACGATCTCAAGATCAGGAGGACTGACGTCAGTAACAACAAAGACCGTCAGACGAGGGGGATAACCGATTTTCTTGTAGCAAGTCGCCTCAAGATGACCATCTTTCCCGCAGAAGGAACACTTTGGTTGTCCCCGACCACCACGGCCACGGCCCCGCGAACCCGAACGGCCCCCCCGAGCAGAAGTGGGAGGGGATGGTAAGAGCGGAGGAGCCTGCTGAAGAAGAGCCGGGGGGAAGGAGCAGGAGGATCTGGAGGAGGGGATACACGGAGAATCATGGAGCATACATCAGAGAAAGATGGTGTGGTGGGAGCAGCCAGGACTTGAGCACGAAGACTCTGAAGATGAGAGGGAAGACGAGCCATGATGATGGCAATGCAAGCGGCTTCCTTCTGAGCGCGCTGAGCGGCATGATCATTGGTGGGCGGCTGATGCTGGATCCAGGCTTCAGCAAGAGTTTTAGCCTGAGCGACAAACGAGGTCATATCCGAAGCGCCGCCATTGTCGAGAGCAAAGAGGTCAGTGAGGATGTCATAAAGATGTTGAAGGCTGTCGCGGCCTGAATGCAAGGAATGTAGCTCATCCCACATAGCCTTGGCGGTGTCGTGGTACATAGCCATTTGATAAGGCTCACCATCCAAGGAATTCAGGATCCAAGTCTAAACGCATCCATCATTGCGGAGCCAATCATCCGTAAGAGTAGACGGAGGTGGCTGAGTAAGGTGAGACAAAAGACCCTTAGCCTGAAGAACTCACCGAACTGAGTGGACCCAAGGAATAAAGTTTTTCTTGCCAGAAAGAGAGATAGTAGTGATCCTGAGCTCGTCACGGACTTCAGCAGAGCAAACCGGGCGGTCTGGTTGACAGGCCGGGCGGTCAATAGGCGGACTGGCCGCCGAGCTCGTAGAGTTACCAAAAGAAGCCATAGAGGCAGGCTGCAGAACCAGAGGACCGAGGAAGACCGCCGCGGAAAGAGCAGGAGGCCGCTCGACAAGGCCGCTGCGGGAAGGACAGGAGACCGCAACCAAGAAAGCGAAGAAAAGAGGACTAGTCCGCACGGTCGAGGTGAACACAGCAGCAGACAGAGCACATGAAGCAGTCCACAGCGGACAGAATCAGGCCGCAAGAAGAGAGGAAGAGGCCGGCGGATAAGAACAATCCGCAAGAGAGGAGAGCCCGCGCGACTAGAGCAGAGACCGCCCGGTCAAGATGTGAAAAACGCCAGCGGCAGGAAGAGGCCGCGACCAAAGGCGAAGCGGACTGGGAGAAGAAGTCCGCAGCGGGCAGAGACAAGCCGCGCGGACAGAGAAGAGAAGAGCTGGAGGAGACCGCGACCAAGATGCGGGTGAGAGAGGAACAACCCGCACGGTCAGGCGGATCACGCAGCGAACTGAGGGGAAGGAAACCGCGACCAAGATGCAGGTGAGAGAGGAACAGCCCGCACGGTCAGGCGGATAGAGAAGGCAGGATGCGGCGAGTTGGAACAAGTCGCAGCGGACAGAAGACAGGCCGCAGCAAGTAAGGAGTCCTCAGCGGATAGCGGAGAATAAAGGAGAAGGTGGCCCCACGGATGGAGGAGGAGAAATGGCTATAAGAAGGCAGGGATGAGGGTGGAACCACGGGAGAAAAGAGAGCAACAGGAGGGAGCGGAGAAAGAAGCGGACTGAGATGAGCAAGCCGCAGAAGGAAGCGGATAGAAACAACCAGCCCGCGGGAGGCAGATCGCGAGAGGCAGGCCGCAGGAGGCCGCAGGAGGCCTAGGTGCAGACATAACAGAGGAGACCGCGAGAGAGTGAACCTGACTCTGATACCATGTAGAGAAAGCTCAAATCTTGTATATATGTATTGAGTATGAAAATACAAGGAGAGAATACAAATATATAGGAGGAAGAGAGAGAGAGAAAGAATCCTATACACAATGTAGGACTAAAAGAGAAGGGCACAAATGGGCCACAAAGGTGGGCCCAATACATGGGTTATTCTAACAGTTTAGAATATTATAAATAGAAGTGTTAGAGGCTTGGATAGGTATTGCTGGTTTTGGAGAAAGTTATTCCCGGAACTCCGCGATCAAGCCACGGTGCCGACGCCGTGGAGCCCTAGGTGTCGACTCCTAGCGGTGGAACTTCGCCCCCAAGATAAACCCTACCCCACTCCATCATTTTCCCTCACTATCTCCCCCTTCCTACAGCCGTACGCCCCCATCCAGCCCCCAAACCACCAGCCTGCTGCTTCCAAACAGCCGGCCCCCTCCCTTGCAAACCCGCGGCCCAGCCCCCCTTTCCCCAGCCCGCTACAGGCCGCCGCCCCCTTTCCCGTGCCCAGGTCCAGCCGCCGGACCTCCAGCCCCCCACCACCCCTTTCCTACCCCAAAACCGACCCCTCTAGGGCTTCTCTTGCCCTAGCCATCTCCTCCTTCCTTTTCCCCTTCGTGGATCCACCCCTACCCGCTCCGAAAACCCTAGATCTACTTTGATCTAGCGCTACCCTCCTCCGATCTACCCCCCACTTACATATTTCCTCCCCGTAGCCCGGATCCGTCATCAAATTACCGGATCTATCCACTTTCAGCCCACCACAACCCTTCTCCACCGGGGACATCCACCGTTCCGACACGCTCACTCGGATCTACCTTCAAAACCGCCGGATCTTTCCCGCCTCGGACATTCCTTTGTTTGTGAGTTGTTTGTTGTATGGACTTTTAGTTTTCAGCACTTGGATGTTGCTTGGACTCTTCATACTTGCTTAAATATTTATTTGTTGAATTTTGCCCCGTAAAAAATTTTGATTGCAGGAAGGAACCATTTGTGACGCGCTTAATTTGGTCCTCCGTTTGGAGGAAAGCCTTGCTTGATCGCCCTAATAGAAATTGTTCTTGCCTATATTATTTTATGCATGGTTGTGAATCTTATTTGAAATAATTGCCGAGCGGATTTTGTGCATTTACATGTAGCACCCACGTGTCCACTCACTCGAGTTAGCCTAGATTGCACGGTACACATCCTACCCTACATCACAAAGTACTTGGATCTCTTGGCATCATCAACTTCATTTGAATCAGCAATGAGGTTTATTAACTCCGGTGCATTTTTGAACATGGATTCCTTTGCACGGGAGTTTGGCACATGCACCATTGGTAAGATTGGGGTTTATATTTTGATGACTGAGAAGGCTAGACACAGAATTCAATTATCAGGAAATTATCATCATAAAGTGTCAAGGCCAGTGTAGGAACAGAAGGCTTAGCATTCCTCTTCCCAGCTTGAAACACAACTGTCAACAAATTGAAGTGATCCAACATTTTGTCCTGCTGGATTGGAATGAATCCTTAACACTTCTATAATGACTCCTTTAGCTACTTGTAACATTCTGGCTTTGCCACTATCATGCATATTCCTATAATCACCAATCAGTTGTCATTTAATCACGATCCAAGAATAGGATAAGAAAACATTTTGACATGTTTTTTCGAAAATTCCCCAACCATTATTGTTTCCACATTTTCTGCCGGACCACGAAAACTATAATTGTGGCAATCTCTTAATGTCCAGTACAGACCTTTCCACATGGCCTACTTGTGTTGCAAACCACAATTCCCCACATAGCATCGTAGGGTAATAAACGAGACAAGTATCTCCTCAGCAATGATGTGAAGGACCAGCACCGGGAAAGGAGAAGGTTGGTGGTTGATGGACTCCGATTTCCAGAGTTCTTCTCTACAGACTTCACTACTCAGTTTCCTTGTCTTCTTCCTCCACGAGCTCTTGCTCCAGAAACTAAAGCTTATTGACACAGTATAATACCCACACTGGCTTGATTCTCACAGTTGACATAGATTTTTTTTAGATCATTCCTTTTTTATTTCAATTCGCACTCTTTTGTGCATGTTTTTCTCTATTTTCGTGTTTGTTTGTTCTTGATCTTGGCTCGACCACTTCCTGAAATAATTCAGTTTGATATCTTGTTACTGTGAACAAAGAATGGGGGAACTTTTGAAATAAGGCTCCTAGTTTGTTTCGGCTGTGAAGGTAGTTTGCAATAGCCAGGCAACATGGAAAGGATGTTTAAAAATATGAGCTCCTTGTGATATGTTGGTAATTTTCTGCAGTGAATGAAATGGCTTCTTCCCCAAAATCTAATGTAATTCTTAACACGAGGGAACAATGATGGGTGTTAGAATAGCCCATGTATTAGGCCCATGTTTTGGGCCCATTTTCTTGTTCTCTCCTCTTTAGTCCCACATCTTGTATAGGATTTGTTTCCTCTCTTTCTCTCCTATATATTTGTATACTCTCTTTGTATTTACATACTCAATCAATATACACAAGTTTCAGGCCATTTCTACATGGTATCAAAGCGAGGTTACGACTCTCGCGGTTTGCCCCTGTCTAACCGCACTGTGTAAACACTCTCGCGGTCTTTCTCCCGCGGCTTGTTTCTCGCGGCCTGTTTGGTTTCTAGCCGCGCTTCCTCGCGGCCTGCTCTTTCAGACCGCCTTCCTCTGCCCTCATTTTCTCTTCGTGGATCCACCTTTCCCCTTCCCCCCCTCCTGCTTTTATAGCATTTCCTCTCTTCGTGGGACCACTTTCTTCCTGTCCGCTGCGGCCTCTCTCCTAGTCGCGACCTCTCTTCTGTCCGCCGCGACCTCTCTTCTGTCTGCCGCGGTCTCTCTTCTGTCCGCCGCGGTCTGGTATTCTCTGTCCGCCGCGGCCTCTCTTCTCACCGCGGCCTCCTTCTCTGACCGCCGCGGCCTCTCTTCTCGCCGCGGCCTCCTTCTCTGTCCGCTGCTCAGATCTGCCTGACCGTGCGGGCTGTCTTCTTCACGCCTGCATCTTGGTCGCGATCTCCGGCCTCTCTCCTAGTCGCGCGACTTGTCTCAGTCCGACGCGACTTGTCCCAGTCCGGCACACCTTGTCTCAGTCCGGCGCATACGATCTGCCTGACCGTGCGAGCTGTCTCCTTCCTGCTTGCATCTTGGTCGCGATCTTCTACCGTCGCCTGATCGCCCGACTTGTCTCCGTCCCGTGCGGCTTGTCTCAGACCGCCCGGTTTGTTTCTTTATCCGCGGCCCTCTTCCCTAGCTGTCTAAGGGTTGCGGCCTGTCTCCATGACTTCCTCTGGTTCTTCTCCCAGCTCAGCGGCCAGCCCGCCCCCTGTCCCTCCGGCTTGTCCTCCAGACCGCCCGGCCTGTTCTGTCGACCTCCGTGACGAGCTCCGGATCACTACTATCTCTCTTTCTGGCAAGAAGAACTTTATCCCTTGGGTACATTCTGTTCGGCGGGTTCTCCAGGCTAAGGGCCTTCTCCCGCACCTTACTCAGGCACCTCCTTCTCCACCTACGGATGATTGGCTTCGTAATGACGGTCGTGTTCAGACTTGGATTCTGAACTCCTTGGATGGTGAGCCCTATCAAATGGCTATGTACCACGACACCGCCAAGGCTATGTGGGATGAGCTTCATTCCTTGTATTCTGGCCGCGATAGCCTCCAGCATCTTTATGAACATCCTCACCGATCTCTTCACTCTTGACACTGGCGGCGCCTCAGATATGACCTCGTTTGTCGCCCGGGCTAAAACGCTTGTTGAAGCCTGGATCCAGCACCAGCCGCCGACCACTGATCTTGCTGCTCAGCGGGCTCAGAAGGAAGCTGCTTGCATTGCCATCCTTATGGCTCGCCTTCCTTCTCATCTTCACAGTCTTCGTGCTCAGGTCCTGGCCGCTCCTACTACGCCCTCTTTTTCGGATGTCTGCTCCATGCTTCTCCGGGTCTCGCCTCCTCCAGATCCTCCTGCTCCTTCTCCACCGGCTCTCCTTCAGCATGCCCCTCCGCTCTTACCCTCTCCTCCTCCTCCTTCTACTCGGGGGGGACGGTTGGGCTCGCGGGGCCGTGGCCGTGGCGGCCGTGGCCGGCCAAAGTGCTCCTTCTGCGGCCGGGATGGCCATCTTGAGGCGGCTTGTTACAAGAAACTCGGCTACCCCCCTCGCCCGACGGCTTCTGCCGTTACTGATGCTCCTCCGGATCTCGAGACCGTCCGTCTTCAGCTACAACATCTCCAGGGGCTGCTCAACCCCCCCTCGGCCTCCGTCGCCTCTGTCTCCCACACAGGTACTGCTTGTCTCTCCCACAGCCCGGATTGGATTATGGACTCTGGCGCTACTCATCACATTACTTCGCAACGACCTGCCGAGTACTCGGGTTCTCCTTATCC
Source organism: Platanthera guangdongensis (assembly GCA_039583875.1). Lineage (NCBI taxonomy): Eukaryota > Viridiplantae > Streptophyta > Magnoliopsida > Asparagales > Orchidaceae > Platanthera > Platanthera guangdongensis. The sequence continues at coordinate 233,001,578 of CM077163.1, forward strand.
GAAGTCCATCACTGTGGCCAATGGGGCGCTGGTTCCTGTTTCCGGCTCGGCCGATCTTTCTATCCACCCATCTCTCGTTCTTCGCTCGGCTCTTCATGTTCCGAGTTCCCCTTTTAACTTACTCTCTGTTGGGCGTCTTACGAGTGACTTGGATTGTTCTGTTATATTTACTTCCTCTTCTTTTGTTATACAGGATCGACGGACGCGGACTACCATTGGTAAAGGTCAGCTGCGGAATGGGCTCTACCTTCTCGATGCCTCTCCACTCGCTCTGTCTTCCGTCTCCTCCACTGCCTGGCATCGCCGCCTTGGTCATGCCCCTCTGCCAGTTCTCCAGCGGGCTCTTCCAGATCTTTCTTTTACTTCTTTTCAGTGTGATTCATGTATTCTCGGCAAACATCCACGTTCTTCGTTTCCTTCACATTGTACTCGGAGTGCGGCTCCTTTTGATCTTGTTCATTCGGATATTTGGGGACCATTTCGGATTCCTAGTATATGTGGTTATCGTTATTTTCTAACCTTTATTGATGATCATTCCCGCACCACGTGGCTCTACTTACTTCGCGAACGCTCCGAGCTTCCCCGGGTGTTTCGGGCCTTTGTCCTCGAGACCCGGACACAATTCCATACCACCCTCAAAACTCTCCGAACTGATAACGCTCGTGAGTACACCAGCCACGACTTTACCACCTTATGTACGGAATACAGGATTCTCCATCAAACCTCTTGTGCGTATACCCCGCAACAAAATGGGGTTGCCGAACACAAGAACCGTCATTTATTGGATGTTGCCCGCTCCCTCATGATCCAAATGCATGTTCCAAAAGCCTACTGGAACTTTGCGGTCTCCACTGCCTGCTTTCTCATCAATCGCCTCCCTTCCTCTGTCCTCAATTATGCGACTCCCTTCAGCATATTGTTTCCCTCCACTCCGGCTTTCCCTCTCTCGCCCCGTATCTTCTGCAGCACCTGCTATGTCCACTGCCTCGGGCCCTCCACCGATAAATTGGACCCCAGGGCGGCGAAACACATCTTTGTTGGCTACTCCCACACCCAGAAGGGCTATGTTTGTTACTCACCCGCTACCGGCAAGGTCACTGTCTCTGCGGACGTTACCTTCCGGGAAGACGAACCGTTCTTTCCTGCTCCCTTCCCTACTGCTCCACCACCGCCTCCTCTCCCGCCGTCCATCCCTCGTCCCGTTATTCCTACTACTCCACCACCACCCCCGCTCTCTCCTCCACCCGCTCCTTCTACCACCAAACCACCCGTTATCCGGGTCTACACTCGTCGCCCTCCCTGTTCCGTCGCCCCTCTGCCGCCGACCTCTGCCATGGATGCTTCGCGTCCCTCTGATCAGGTAACGCCCTCCACTGCTCATCCTCTGGAGGCTTATGTCTCTCTTCATCGCCTCTCTCCACCTCTGCACACCTTTGCTACTTCTCTTTCTTCGGTTTCTGTTCCTAACTCTGTACAGGAGGCGCTTCAACATCCGGGCTGGCGGGCAGCCATGGAAGAAGAGATGTCTGCTCTCTGGGCTAACCAGACCTGGTCCGTTGTCCCCCTCCCTCCGGGTCACAAACCGGTAGGGTGCAAGTGGGTCTTTGTCATCAAACATGCTGCTGATGGGATGATCGACCGTCTGAAGGCTCGCCTTGTCGCTCGCGGCTTCACTCAACAACCGGGGCTCGACTATGAGGAAACATTTTCTCCGGTCGCCAAGCTCAATACCGTTCAGGTCCTCCTTTCTGTCGCTGTTCATCGCCGGTGGCCTCTCTTTCAGCTTGATGTTAAGAATGCGTTCTTAAATGGGGATCTCCAGGAAACGGTCTACATGCGCCAACCGCCCGGGTTTGAGACCACGGGGAGTCTCAGGTTTGCCGCCTTCGCAAGGCTCTGTATGGTCTCAAACAATCTCCACGGGCCTGGTTTGAGAAATTCAGTAAAGTACTTCGCGCTGTCGGCTTTAGCCGTAGCTCGGCTGATTTCTCGCTCTTCACTCGTCACCGACCATCAGGGACGGTCCTTCTATTAGTATATGTTGATGACATCATCATCACAGGAGATGACTCCCAAGGGATACATGCAGTCAAAGCACATCTAAACTCGGTCTTTCAGACAAAGGACCTAGGGACTCTGCGATATTTTCTGGGACTTGAGGTTGCCAGGCGACCGGACGGCTTTATTCTATCTCAACGGAAATACTGTACTGATCTTCTTCATGATGCTGGCCTCTTAGGGTGTAAGCCATGTGATACCCCCATGGATGTGAACCACAAGTTGTGTGCTCAGGCTTCTGACTCAGATCTTCTCCTCCAGAACCCTGAATATTATCGACGACTTGTTGGCAAGTTGATCTATCTTACTGTTACCCGACCAGATATTTCCTTTGCTGTTGGTCTTGTCAGTCGATACATGCATTCTCCTCGCAAGTCTCATCTTCTGGCTGTTGAACGCATTCTGAGGTACTTAAAAACAGCCCCGGGTCAAGGACTTGTGTACCGGACTTCCTCGTCTGCTCCTACCTTAGTGGCATACTCCGATGCGGACTATGCGGGCTCTCTTGATGACCGGCGGTCTACTAGTGGTTTCTGCACATACTTTGGGGGACATTTGGTTACATGGCGAAGCAAGAAACAAGCGGTCGTTGCTCGCTCATCGGCTGAGGCAGAATACCGCGCAATGGCTTCTGTTGTATCCGAACTCACATGGCTTGAAAGTCTTCTCACTGACCTGGGTGTTAAATTACCTTCTCCTGCTCTACTTCTTTGTGATAGCCAAGCGGCTATACATATCGCCAAGAACCCAGTCTTCCACGAAAGAACGAAGCACATTGAAGTCGATTGCCACTTCGTTCGAGAGAAAGTTCAAATGAAGAAGCTCGATTTAAAGCATGTTCCAGGGACAGAACAAGTTGCAGATGTCCTCACAAAGGCTCTTCCCAAAGCATCCTTCCATCAATGCTTGTCCAAGCTTGGTGCATACGATTTGTACGCTCCAGCTTGCGGGGGAGTGTTAGAATAGCCCATGTATTAGGCCCATGTTTTGGGCCCATTTTCTTGTTCTCTCCTCTTTAGTCCCACATCTTGTATAGGATTTGTTTCCTCTCTTTCTCTCCTATATATTTGTATACTCTCTTTGTATTTACATACTCAATCAATATACACAAGTTTCAGGCCATTTCTACAATGGGGATTCATGAGATCAACCACTAATATCTTGAATAAGCATAATGATTATAATGAATGAAATGAATTCTTACTGTAAGCCCATATCAGTTGTGAAAATCTTGCAATTGGCCTCTGTTAGGGACAAGCAGAGCAGCAAAGTTTCTGCGTGAAAATGGGATTATGCTATTCAAAGTACGCGAAGAAGCTGTCAAGTTACTTGGAAAGTCAGACATGTATTTCTTCAGTCCAGAACACCCGCCATTGACTGAACCTGCTCAGAGGGCGCTCGATTGGGCTGTTGATGAGAAGTTGAAATCAGGTATATTTTGTGACTTCTAATTGTGCAAACCTTACACCAGCTTTCATGTTTTCTTCTTCTGTAAAGTGTATATATTGTATGGTTCGTTTTAGTTTGTTGTTTTTTCAAATAGTACTGTTTAATGCATGTTAAGTTTTCTTTTACTATCAGCGGGAAACATCAGATGGGATTCTGTGTGAAGTGTTGATTAATTGTACGGATATACTAAGTTTCTCATCAGTAATGCTGCATCTATCATAATTTTACCAGTGATCATCCTGTTTTGCTACTTGAGCTCATCTGCTCTTTGATAAGTATAAAAACGAGAGGAGGATAGACAACAGAAAATGGTGAGTTCCTGTTAGAATCGGGTGCTAGACCTACGGAGGTGTTCCCCATATTTGCACCGCGCCAAAATATCTGCCCCAAACGAGAAAACTCTCCGAAGTTACTGATGGACGGTATTTGAATGTAACTGCAGAGTTTTTCCCCCACTTCTTCTGTGGTTTGTAATGCAACGTTGGAAATGTTTAGATTGAGAGGGGGTATTTTGGTATTTTTATCCTTTTTAGCAGTAGAATCACGCTATATTAAAAGTGTTCATCACAAATAGTGCAATAAGAAACTCTAGTTTAGCTGCTGTGGAGAAATTTTCATTGTAAATCTGTGGGGTGCTAGTGCGGATAAACGATGGCTCTTTGAAGCTCTATCTGTGGGGTTGGTTGAGGATAAAAAAGTAGGTTGTTAAAAACCGAGCTCAAGCATGTTGAAGGAAAATGTGAGAGATTATTCGGATGTCCCGGAGGTGGTGATCCACATTGGAAAGAACGTGGAGTAGCGGCGGCGCCGTAGGTGCTTGGAGCGACGATGGCACCGTATGAGCTTGGAGCAACGGTGACGCCGTATGAACCTGGAGCGATGGTGGCAGCATATACGCTTGGAACGACGGTTGCACCGTATAAGCTTGGAGCGGCGGTGACGTCGTGTAAGTTTGGAGCGAAAGTGGCGTCGTATGAGCTTGGAGCGACGATGACGCCATATGAGCTAGAAGCGACAGTGGCGCCATATGAATTTTGAGCGACGGTGGCGCCATATGAATTTTGAGCGACAGAGGCTTCATATGATTTTGAGCGATGAATTTGGAGTGCTAGTGCCATAAGAACTTGAAGTGGTGGCACCGTAAAAACTTTGAGTGGCGGCGCCGTATAAACTTGGAGCAGCGGCGGTATGCGTCCAAGAAACTTCTGGAATAGTGGATGGTGGCACAAGAGTGTTTGTTGGTGGAGTTCCAAAGATTTGTGGGCGTGCAGCCCAGTGTGCAGCCCACGGTGCAGTAGACGACTGACCAGAAGGTCCATACATACTGAAGTAGTTGGAGACGTCTTTCGCTTAAAAAATACTCTCAACATATTAACTGCTCCACCGATTGTCAAATCGAAAGTAAAGGGCAGCAAACATTAAAATGTTTTCCTGCCACTGTTGAAGATGACAAAGACAACCGGTCAAATCCAGTGAAAAAGAAGGAACTAAACTTTTGGTAGCTCCTCTTTCTCTTGACACTATTTGCCAAAGAACTTCAGATATCTGGAGGAGAGATCACTTTTCCTTTCGCTAAGATGTTATATGGCTCCAAAGATCGAGGAATGCAGCCTGGTGTTTGAAGGCAATGGACCTTCGGCTTTCTTTCAATAAAAAACAGAGATGACGGGATGTCCGACATGATTGTCGGAGATGATGGGCGGAACTCTCAACGATGAAATGGCGCCCCACCGTTCTTGATGGTTTTCGGCGAAGGGCCCAATGGCTGTGCTAGAGCTCCAACCTCTTCCAGTTCCCCGCTTGTGGCGTTCTTGATGTCTTTTTGAGGTGGCGTTCTTGAGGAATGTATGGGGTGGCGTTCTTGAGGTGGCCAGAGAGCACGGAGATGCAGGTGATGTTCCGACAAGGAAGCACTGGTTGGCGAGGAGGAACTTAAGGGAGAAAGTCTCTCCTCCCAGGAGGAGTGGTTTGTTTGGCGTTCTTGATGGTGTTTGGCGAGTACGATGTTCCTCAAGGAGAGCCGTTCCGACAGTTAGCAGTGGTTGGTGGATAGTTCGTCCTATCGGAGGAGTAGCCGGGGGCGATGTTCCTATTTTCAAGATTTCGACGAAGGCAGTGATGTAGTCATGTAGCTGCAGAGGTTCCAACGGCGTTCTTGAGGAGAAAGGCGGAGAGTGGTTCTGGCGATGAAGATGGTCGTTGAGCTGGACGTCGACGTTCTCGTGGCGGGGCGCCTTTCTCTCAATGAGAGCGTCAATGTAATGGTCTGAGCCGTTACAAGATCATCGACATCAAAAGGGGAGAAGGTTGTGCTTTCTTAGATCTAATAAGCTATGACTACTCCTATTCTAAGCTAGAAAGAGAAACAAAACATTCTTTATTCATTCTTGCCTAACGTATTACAATGGAGGTCTATTTATAGAGCCCGATTACAGTAGCAAATGCCATTATAAACTTGCCATGTGGTGGCTAGACAACTGTTACATTCATATCCTTCCAGTGTAAACAACGACCTCGTCGTTTGATTCCACCAGGATCAAAGACCCAAATGATGCGCAGAATGCGTATGAGAACGAAGCCTACATCATGAAATTTGTTTATTGGCGGCTTCACTTGTGCAAAATGTATCGAAACGGTACATCCTCCTGAATCGAGAACATGAATTGTCCAAGTTGATAATGGCTGCAGAAACACGTGTTATCATGTGGCTGACCACTTGAATATTGTGAGCAGAAGCGCCCTCTATGTTTTTGATCCCTTGATACGACATTCTTTATCTCCTTGAAACGCGAAGAAGACTCTGAATGAACATTTGGAAGCCTTGTATTGCAAGTCTCATTGGAAATCGGTACCAGATCATCTCCATAGGAGCTGATCAGCGTGGAAATATGTTGAATGCCTTGGTTTATTTTGAGCATTGATTCTTGTAAACGGTCAAAATGTTGATTGGTTTAAATCTGAAATGAACTAAGTTGTATAGTGAACTTATGCAAACGGATAGTGAAATCAGAATCGGTCATTGAAAGGTGGATGAAAAGATCTTTCATCTTCGTTTCCATTTTGTAAAGGAGAAATCGATGGGTCTTTCATCTTAGTTTCCATCTGGATGCTCTACGACATCTGGAAACACATGAAGCATTGGTGATACAGTTCCATGGCTCTTTGAAGCTCTATCCGTGGGGTTGGTTGTGGATAAAAAAGTAGGTTGTTGAAAACCCGAGCTCAAGTATGCTGAAGGAAAATGTGGGAGATTATTCGGATGTCCCAGAGGTGGTGATCCACATTGGAAAGAACGTGAAGTGGCGGCGGCGTCGTATATGCTTGTAGCTACGACAATGCCATATGAGCTTGGAGCAACGGTGGCGCTGTATGAACCTGGAGTGATGGTGGCGGCATATACGCTTGGAACGACGATAACACCATATTGTAGGGTTTTATGTGGGTAAGAGGAACAACACATCACATGTGCGCAACAGAGTAAAGTTCTAGAAAACCCTAAAGAAAAATTGGATCTTTCGATGAAACACTAAGCAAGAAGTATGAATCTGAGGGCGCAATATACTTGTGCTGGATCGAGACAAACCCAATCTAGCTGCTCCAAGGAAATCTTCATGTTCTGTAGAATCCGAGAGGCGAGAGCACATGATAGCGTTTGCGCCTTCACGAGATTTCCACACTAACGGGAGAAACACCTCTCCGTTGTCACACAAGGGCAGGCTGGAAGGGATGATTGAGGCCTTCGTCTCCACGAACTGCTAGGTTCGCTTCTAGGAGAGGACCGCCGACGCTAGGACTCCGATTCGCAAGGGGAGGCCGCCGTTAGGTTCGCCGCTCGGAACACTTCCGAGATTAAGGCACAGTAAAAACCGGGGAAGAGTATTGTCAGAACTCTGAAATTATATCTATATATAATGTCCAATGAACCGGATTTAGCTTTACAGGAATTACCCCTTAGAAAAGTTGAACCGGGTTCAGGGCTTAAAACAGGCAAAAGGCGGGTCCAACCGATATTGCCCAGTTGACATTTGTCCGGTCGACACTGGACTTAGTCATTTCCATTAATCTGAAATTGATATACATTATATCGGCTTGATCGACTGCATGATTTGTCAACTGCATCATGTCGACTGCATCATGTCGACTGCATCGACTGCATCATGTCGACTTCGTCGATTGCATCATGTCGACTGCATCCGCGATTCAGCTACATCAACTGTACCATCCGGTCGACAAGTCTATCTAGCTGATAAAGCTTCTAGCTGATACTACCGGTCGACAAACCTTCTTGCCAGCAAACTTTCTAGCCGACAAACTGTCTTACTGTTTCTAATCAACTAAGTTTGCCTCTACACCCATAACCTTTATGAGTTGAGACACCTCAATCAATTATCCAATTTCTCGTACGTTATTATGTGCGACCCCATAAGCTCATATTGTGCTGACAGCGAGACTAACTCGTTGACTACTTCTAGTTCACAAAGACTCCAACACATATAAGCTTGGAGCGGCGGTGGCTTTGTATAAGCTAGGAGCGAAAGTGGCGTCGTATGAGCTTGGAGCGATTGTGGCGCCGTATGAGCTAGGAGGGACGGTGGCGCCATATGAATTTTGAGCGACTGAGGCTCCATATAAATTTGGAGTGCCAGCGCCATAAGAACTTGGAGTGGTGGCGCCGTAAAAACTTCGAGTGGTGGCGTCGTATAAACTTGGAGCATCGGCTGTATGCGTCCAAGAAACGTTTGGAACAGAGGATGGCGGTCCAAGAGTGTTTGTTGGTGGAGTTCCAAATATTTGTGGGTGTGCAGCCCAATGTGCAGCCCACGGTGCAGTAGATGACTGACCAGAAGTAGGTCCATACAAACTGAAGTAGTTGGAGGCGTCTTCCGCTTAAAAAATACTCTCAACATTTTAACTGCTCCACCGGTTGTCAAATCAAAAGTATAGGGCAGCAAACATTAAAAGGTTTTCCTGCCACTGTTGAAGATGACAAAGACAACCGGTCAAATCCAGTGAAAAAGAAGGAACTAAACTTTCGGTAGCTCCTCTTTCTCTTGATACTATTAGCCAAAGAAGTTCAAAGATCTGGAGGAGAGATCAGTTTTCCTGTCGCCGAGATGTTATATGGCTTCAAAGATTGAAGAATGCAACCCGGTGTTTCACGACAATGGACCTCGACTTCCTTTCAATAAAAAACAGAGATGACGGGATGTCCGACAAGATTGCCGGAGATGACGGGTGGATCTCTCAACGATGAAATGACGCCCCATCATTCTTGATGGTTTCCGGCGAAGGCCCCAATAGCAGCGCCAAAGCTCCAACCCTCTTCCAGTTCCCCGCTTGGTTGCGTTCTTGAGTGCATTTTGAGGTGACGTTCTTGAGGAATGTATGGGGTCATTGGCGTGGCATTCTTGAGGTGGCCGGAGAGCACGAAGATGCATGCGATTTTCCGGCAAGGAAGCACTGGTTGGCATGGAGGAGCTAGAGGGAGAAAGTCTCTCCTCCCAGGAGGAGTGGTCTGTTTGGCGTTCTTGATGGTGTCCAGCGAGTCCGATGTTCCTCAAGGAGATCCGTCCCGGCAACTATTCCGACAGTTAGCAGTGGTTGGTGGATAGTTCGGCCGGTCGGAGGAGCAACCGGGGGTGACGACGTTCCTGTCTTTAGGATTTCGGCGAAGGAGGTGATGTAGTCATGTTGCTGCAGAGGTTCCAACGGCGTTCTTGAGGAGAAAGGCGGAGAGTGGTTCCGGCGATGAAGATGGTCGTTGAGCTGGACGCGGACGTTCTTGCGGCAGGCGCTGTTCTCTCAACGAGAGCATCAATGTAACGGTTTGAGCCGTTACAAGATGATTTGTGCACCGGGCTGCCCTTTTTTCGTTCTTATTTTGCTCTTCATTACAATACAGCAGAATACAAAGCATCATGTTTGCACAAGAACATAACAAAACCAGATGCTTTGATATAATGCTTACTCCTTAAACCTAATAACCGGAGCCTGAGTTGTTACCGAGAATACTCATTCATGCGTTCATCAGTTGTGTTTTTAGGAATAATTTGCTGGAACCACTTAAATGCAGGCGAGGGGGATGAGATCACCACAACCCACATGCTTCTCGGCATATGGTCGGAGAAAGATTCGGCAGGTCACAAGATACTAGCTTCTCTGGGTTTTGACGACCAGAAGGCCAGTGAACTGGAGAAATCTGTACGTGTACCTCCTCTTCTGCTTCCATATTTTCGCCGGGAACTTTAATTTTATGCTTATTATTATTTTCAGGGGAACGACGAGGTGCTCTTGAGCTACAGGTAGCAGGGTTTTAGGGTTTGTTGAATGGTTGAAGATGAATTGAATGGGCTTTAGTGTTCCTTTATTTGCTGTATTATCTATTTCTTTTCATGTAAAATTGCTGCCATTTATTTCTTCAGTGTTTAATGAGGTATTGGTTTCTGATGATGAAAAATGCCACTGCCCAAGATTTTCAAACTAAGATAGAGTAATTGCACATTTTTTAGGGCATTGGTATTAGCACCCAGATATTGGCCATGAACACTCAAAATAACTCATTTTTATGGCATTACCTCAAAACTATCCGCACTCGCCTATTTTCATGTCCGCGGACTTCTTTCCCCCGACGTCTCCTTCCTTCCCCCCATATCCCTTGCTCTGGAATGACCAGATGCCAGTTCCTACACACGGGATGAGGGTGGAGGAGAGGACAGGGTTGGGCGAAACACAATCCGCTTCCATCAGAGGATGAGGAGAGGGTGGCGTAGAGGAGATTTGAGCGAAGCTGTCTGGTACATGCATATAGTGTGGTGGAGAGTTTGGGTGAGGGGGTAAAGGGGATGCCAGTGGGAGACACGGTGGCGCCGACGTCTGATTAGAGAAGAGCAATTTCTACAGTCCGACGTCGCACCTCTTGTTCTGAGAAGAGTCGTGATTTGGTCTAACAAAAACACTTTTGGTCTAACACTAACATTTTCGGTCTAACAGTAACCTTGAGCTACCATTAGCCATAGTAGGTCTGTCCATAACATCACCTTTTTATTAAGGTTCTTGCAAAATGACATGAATTTATGCACGCATTTTCATGACAACACGCATGACAGAGTGAAGCCAAGCGGTGAAGCTCACATAAATCAGCTCTTATCATGTTTCTGGGATGAGGTGCTTTCTCGCATTGAATTAGAGAAAAAATCCCAGAGTTTAACCAATAATTCAGGACCTTAAATATAAGGGATCCTTTTGGGAGCAGTAATGAGATGTGTGATATCCTGCGAAGGACTTTTCGTCTTATCGTTCATCAGTGGAAAAAAGGTAAAATCATGCAGTTCAATTTAGAATTAACTAAGATGAACAAAAACGAATAATACTTCTGATAATGCGAGTGTATGATTGCTACATGACAAACACATAATTTTTTCTTTATATGAGCATTCAAAATGAAGAAACATTTAGAATCTCATTATACATCTATATATATTATCTTTATACTATAAGCAAATTTCAAAAGAGTCATGGTGTAATATTCGTCTTCTCAAAATACCTTTCAGCCATGGTGTAACTTTTTAATGTTAAAATACCCCTTATTTTTCTTATTCCTCTACTCATTTGAATGGTTTTTTTTGTCATTTGATCATAAATTTTCTTATTCGCTTACTTATTTGCATAGTTTTTTTTTCTTATTCCCCGACTCGCCTCCACGCCAATGTCGCCGCCCCCGACCATTGTCGCCGCTCCCGACCAATGTCGCCGCCCCCGACCAATGTCGCTGCCCCGACAAATGTCGCCGCCCCGGACAAATGTTGCCGCCCCCGATAAATGTCTCGGCCTCAGATCAATGTCGCCGCCCCGCACGGGGTCTCCCGTGCACGACTACTTGTATGTATATATATATATATATATATATATATATATATATATATATATATATATATATATATATATATATATATATACTTGCAAGGAGTTTGATTTTCATGTGACATTCTCAAATTCATTTTGATTATCCTATAACATATCTTTTACCCATCTTATCCCCAATAAATGATCCACAACAATTTGTTATTTTTATATTTTATAAAAGGTTTAGAAATACTAGACATATGCATTTAATATTTCTATTGTTAGTAGTTAGAACTAATATTCTTGTCAAAAAATAAACAATTAATATTATTCAAAATTTGGTAAAAAAATAAATAGCTATACTTATATATAGTTTACATAGGAAAATTTCCTTTTTAATGCATTCCACCATGAAAATATTTTAGACCACTAAATTTATTTAATTATTTTTTATAAAAATTTAAATTATACTAATCTTAGGAAGAAAAACAAATTTTTGAACTCAAAATAATATGAGTCATTCATTTTATTTAATTGTTAAAAATAATAACTTGAAATATATGAGTCATTTTAGTAAGTGAAGGAAATATTTTGAGCACAGCTTTCATTTAATTTTTCTAAATAATATGAAATTTTGATATTAAGCATCCTCCAATTAGAAGATTTTTACCTATTATATCATAAATCTTTAATTTTTGCACTTGATAAGTATCAAAAGATTTAATATTGTCATTTTGTATCATAAATATTTAATAAAGAAGATACAAAATATTAATATTAAAATGTTTGAGAATTATAAAATATCGAAATTAAATATTTATGATATAATATTGATATGAAAAAACTTTTTAACTGGAAATGCTTAGTGCAAATTGCAAAAAAGACCCAAAAATAATACAAATAATTACCAATAGATCGGTGTCGGCCCAGCCAGAGTAATAAATACCCGCACCGCGAAAACCCTAGCTCCGTTCTTCTGTAGAAACTTCCTCTCCTCCTCTCGCCGCCGCTTCGATGGGCCGAGTCATCCGAGCTCAGAGAAAGGGAGCTGGCTCAGTCTTCCGATCCCACACCCACCACCGGAAGGGCCCTGCTCGCTTCCGGAGCCTAGATTTCAGTGAACGCAATGGCTACCTCAAGGGCGTCGTCACCGACATCATCCACGATCCCGGCCGCGGTGCGCCGCTTGCTCGCGTTACTTTCCGTCATCCTTTCCGTTACAAGCATCAGAAGGAGCTCTTTGTCGCCGCCGAGGGCATGTACACCGGCCAGTTCTTGTACTGCGGCCGCAAGGCCGCTCTAATGGTTGGGAACGTCCTCCCGCTCCGTTCTATTCCCGAGGGAGCCGTCGTCTGTAACGTTGAGCATCATGTCGGCGATCGCGGTGTGATCGCAAGGGCGTCGGGCGACTATGCTATCGTCATCAGCCATAACACCGATAATGGAACAAGCAGGTCTGATCCAATGAACCCTATTGCTCTCCCTCTATTTTTGTTTTTCGGATCTCCATTGATAGATACCAGTGATTGCACATTAGAAAAAATATAAAGTTGATATATTGTCAGAATGCTACGAGAGATTATTTTGAAGTCGAGCTTTGCAAAATCAAATTGTTGCTTTTGAGAAGAAACTCCTGAAAATTATGCATTGATGTGTTGATAATATATTTGTTCTGTAAACCCGTGCCAAAAGATAATATTGAACAGAGTAGATGACAACATGTTCTGGCTTGAGTTTTTTAGATTGCTTATTGCCCATCTGAAATCTAGTCATGAAGATCTGACTTGTTAAGTTACAGCCTATTCTATCTTCCCTTTTTATGCAAACTGAATTGCATCGTTGTTTATTTTATTGCATTTTTTTGAATTTTTTGTAGCACATGTTATCTTACAAGTTTGTTCTTTATTTTCTGTGTATTTGTCTATTTTGTACCGCTCTTGCACAAATGTTTGTGCGGATTATTGTGTGATCGACTAGTAAATCCTTGAATAAATTGGTCTGTCAAATTAGGGTTAGGATTACTTTTGGGCAAGCAAGAAAATTAAAATGATTAAATATCTTTTTTGAAAATGTTTTTCCTTTGAGAATCTCAAGAGTTCTTGGACCCATTTGTCATCCCATTTTATATTTTTAAACCTAAATCTTTTCCATTATCAAAATTGACGGCCTATTCAGGCTCCCTAATTGATTTTCTAGCGATTTTGTAACTCTTACCATTACCAATTAAGAAAATTAATAGCCCTAAATTCCTTCTAAACTCAAGTTCCCTTGAAGGGAAGGAGACGGGAAAAGAATCGGACATAGACCTTTTACTCTACTCGGTATTCCCCTACATTCCTTCGTCAAAGACGTCGCCGTCGCTTGTTGAACGCCAACCTCTCCCTGCCGATGCCTCCAAAAGACATCTCCACTGCCGGCGACCACGCCTCCGTCTGACCTGTCGTCTTCAAGCCCAATGGCAGTCTTCTCTTAGCTCTCTGACGCCTTTTGCTGCGGGAAGCTTGTTTCCCTGCCCTGCATCCGCCGCTGAAATATTCTACGGCTTACCTCCGGCCACCAAACACCTCCTTTGGCTGCCAGCAGCCAACTCCCCACCTTTTCAATCTCCAATTGAGTTTTTCCTAGTTCGAGACCTTTCTCTAGAGCCTTTCCCCTCTGTCTAGCTTCAGGCCAAAGAAAATCGGTCCTAATCTCCTCTTCAACACAGTTGGGACACATTGTTGCTCACAATGATGGTATGATCCTCACCTCATTTCGAATCTTGATTTTTTTTGTTGCTATTGATCGAACTTTCTTCTTTATTGCTTGGAAAGCAAGGTTGTCAGGATCGAGATCCTAGGTGGGATCGTTTAAGGGGTTGGATCGGATCGGATCGTAGGATCGGACCGTGGATCGTAAGATCCCACTACATTCTTAAAACAAGAATTAAATGATAAAATTGAATTTGATATCAATCATATCATACAATGACACAAATAATGTATACCAAAAAACATATAATTAATCATTTCTATTTGTTTACTATAAGACTATTATTATTAGAAATCTAGAGTAGAACCTTAGCGTAAGACAAAATAATACATGCATAAAGAAATAGTTATGATTGTAAATGTACCTGAGTAGTTTAACTTCCGACTCTACGTTAGAAACTCTAAAGCCAAGATGAGTAACATTTTTGTCTTAGCTGTCTCATCTTCGTCAATCTATCTTCAGTAACCAAATTATGAAGATGAACCTATAAATGAGAAAACATAAATCACAGAGACAATTATAAAGAGAAATTATCACATTGTCTAACTATCTTCGTCAAACTATCTTCAGTCCAGAAATTTGGATGATTTCAGTTCAGAAATCATCCAGATTTTTGGTGATTTCAGTCCAGAAATCTGGATGATTTCTGGACTGAAATCAGTCCAAAATTCTGGATGATTTTTTGCACTGATTTCAGTCCAGAATTCAAAGAAGAAGAAGAAGAAGACCGGATCACGATCCTGACAACCTTGTTGGAAAGCCTTCTTGCATTACCCATTTGCTTGCATATTTAATTTGTCCAATAGATGGAGTGAATTGGGAGATGAACTGGCTAATGATTGGAGCTGTTTTGTGTATCTAGTTCTCTTCAAGGACAGGATTTATTATAGTAAAAAAAATAAGAAGTTTATTTTGTTAATGATGTCGATGCGAATTTACTTGTTTATGGTTGTTGATGGTCTAGTCTTGAGCCAACCAGATACTTGTTTTGGATTGCTAAAACATAAAAGATAGAGATTGGATTGTAAATTGCCTAATTGATTATACCTTGGATCAAAACAGAGCGACTTTATCCATCCAGCTCGATATGTACAACCATTTAAGATGTTATTTATGTTGCGGGCTATTACGGTCTTAGCGAGTTTAGGTTATGAACACATCCTAATATGATTTTTTGTGTGCATTACTGTACGATAAAACATAAAATGCAAGAACCTACAGGAACAACCGATGCTAATACATGTATCGTTCAAAAGTACCTCAAAATATTAAATATTATTTATCCAAAACAGTTGACTTGAGAATGATTTGAATTGGTCTTAATCACATCCAATTCAAACAGTTAATGGATTTAGGATGGTAATTAATTAGTTGTAACATGCAATCTAATCTTAAACTTTTGTAAAGATGCTAAAACAATCTCTTAAATGAAGTTGTTCAACTCACTATAAGGCATGAATTTAGTTTTCATTGAAAGGCTTAATAGGATTATGTGGGAGATGATAGCCCATACCATAGCACCGAGCCTAGTGGCATGTGCTTACAACATATTCCCATCTTGGAACATATTGGCACCGTTTTATGAGTGGTACTAGTAATTGAAAGGGTTGATTAATTTATTTATCACATTGAATGATGTAGGATTCTCCTAGAGCAAAAATATGAGAGAGATGAGGTGCACAAGGAGATTGTGAGAGTTGAGAAATGACTCATGTTGTTCAAGAATCTTGTGTTAGGATATAAAATTGATTGCTTATATATTGGATTAGTTAGTCTCGACCCTTGAATCTAATACAAATAAAATGTAAGAAGATGTAGAGCTCGATCTATGAAAATATGTTGCCATTCCCCCAACGACATCTCGAGGGTATATGTATGTATACCTACAAGCAATTGTGCTTGATGTTCTCCCTTGTCCCTATGCGACAGTACACCCGTTGCTCGCGGATTTTTTTATATCCGATATACAGTGGCAATGCCAATATAAGATGCATTCCTTAGTCTTTTGTTCCTATAGGGGCACCACGGGCTAAAATTTCATGTGCGCCAATATTATTGAATCAAATTCAAATAATATTGATCTGTTCTTACTTCTTAGCACACCTCTTAATTGAAAAAATAAAAATAAAAATTCATTTTGATGTTTTGGCTTTTTGATGGGATCGTTTGTTTAGTTTGGGATCAACACCATCCAAGTCTAGGGTGAAAAATTGAAGACCTTCCTGACGTATATTGATTTCAGAAAAAGATTGAATTATTGGCATTAAGAAATGAAACATGTGTTATATATAATATTGAAGGCAATTGATTAGAAATCTGTAAACTTTGATCAAGTTATACCTTAAAGTGAAGATAACAAGGCCTTTGATAATTATCGTGTCAAAGGAAATGCAGATATGGTATTTTGATGAAATTTTGAATTAGAAATTTAAGAAATATTTTAGAAGTGCATTGTTGGCATACTTCACGATGTATATTAGATTAATATATGAAAAATGAAATTCACTTTATCATGATATATAAAGGTAAGGCTAATGTCCACATAATGTTCCTATTAAATTTTAGAGAGTTATGGGCAATATTGCACGAATTTGATTGATAAATACTTAAATGAAATTTGAGAACTAAAAGGATGTCAAGTGGTTTGAAAGTAAAGCAGTATCTATGAACTAAGAACTCTGTTCATGTTTATGCTTAATTGGTTATTATAGATGAATCAAACTTGTTAGGACAGATTTTACTGAAACATATGTTTAGAACAAAGTGTTATTATTGGAGAATCATTCTAGTTTGCATGCCAGAAAGATTTTTTTATGGAAGCAGTTTTTAAAGACATAGTGCTAAAGCATACAGAGAAAATAAAGATATAATTTTTAAAAATTCTTCAGAGGCATATGATCAAGTATCAAATAATTGATTTGATTATCATTAAGGAATAAATGTGTGAATTCAAAGATATATTGAATTTATTAAAGATATATAGGATTGAACTTCGACTAGTATTATAAGTTATTGTGGAATGTATTGTTGTTATCAAGCTGATCTCAGCTTGTTATGAACTTGACTATAAATCATATTGAGATAAAATTTGATTTAGGAG
Source organism: Platanthera guangdongensis (assembly GCA_039583875.1). NCBI lineage: Eukaryota > Viridiplantae > Streptophyta > Magnoliopsida > Asparagales > Orchidaceae > Platanthera > Platanthera guangdongensis. Next base: position 233,018,778 of record CM077163.1, read on the forward strand.
AACTGGGAGGATTAAAATCCTGTTATAATGAGAGTAAAATTCTTGAAAAATGTTATACAATTATGGAGAAAGAATTCAAGGTTGATATGAAAGTAAAGATACAAGAATAAATAGCAAACAATTTAATATTAAAGATAACGTTAACTCAAAATCCATAAGGCATTTATCATAGAATATTAAGGACTGAGAAGAGATGTAAAGTTCCCAACTCGGTGAATTGAGGGGTGAGAAGAACGCTTTAGTGGTAGTGAGAAAAAATAGTTTGAGTTAGAAAGGCTTGCGGTGGAGGTGCTAGCTAGAGAAGAGGTGCTAGTCAGAAAAAAGACGAGGACAAAGAACATACAAGCATAGAAAAACGAGTTATGCATAAAGAATCATTTGAAGAGTCAAATCCCTTACTTTAGCCTTTAGTACTAAGCTCACTCAATTGCATTCTGAATTATTTTATTTGATCTGGGCTGATCAATCAAGATAACATTTGTTTGAAAAAAGTGAATATTGATTCAAGTTTAGGCACACAACAAGACCTATTCAGAGCTTAACAGTAAGACACGAGCCCTACATTTGCATTTTGCAAAAATTTCTCTATACTATTATATTTATGTTATACATATTCTTTAACCTCTAATTTCAGTCAAATGTTAAATTGGACTGATCAAATTAGAGTTCGAGTCAGAATTGGATCAAAACATGGTCAACCCTTTTTTGATTATGGATTGGCTTGTTTTGTTTTGTGTGAGCCAAATTTTAGTCAGATCTTTGAGCTATCTTCAACTCTCAAGCCAATGTAGCAACCTTAGTGGAGTGATCAAAGAGTTTCCTATTAAGTAGGTCTATATGAAGTATCAATATTTAGAGAAAGCTCTTTTAAAAAATATTTTAATCGAAGTGCCTTGGTGTATATTATTTAGTAAATAACCATTCTAATTGATGATGCATCTATTGTGATAATTAAAATTTTTGAACAATGGAGATACTATTTAGAATATAAAGTGTTTAGAAGTAGTAGTATATGATATGCAGTTTTAGTGGGGTGATATTAACAATTATCGATCTCTCTTTTTAGAAGATACGAAGATATTTAGGTGCCATAAATTCAAGTATAGTCAATCTATTATTCAAGAAAATAGAGATTCAATAGGCATATATTTTTAGAGTTAAGGGCCCTGGGTACTTAAAAAGAAGGTGTTCGGTAGTAGTATGTGGTCAGGAAATATCCTTGAGTTGCAAAGGTAAGTTTAAGATCCATAATTATGGTGGTGATTATCTATAAATGTAAATTTTGTGCAATACAAAAGAAGTTGACATCTAAGTTTAAGATCTCTGTATGTTGGTTTTAATGCCTCAAAAAATACCGAGTAACAAACGAAAAGTGTGTTTATAAAGCCACCATATAATTGGGATAGGGCTGCTTACTCTGGTTATTGCTCACGATGGCAATGACTCTGATTATTGCTGATGGAATGTTATTTATCTCTATAGGAGTGAAATTAATCTTACTTTATTTTCTTGCTTTATAACTTTTTTAACTGACGTGTGCTTGTTGCAGGCTTTCGTTTGAGATTTCGTTCGCTTTTGAAACCGAAAACTCGGTCTCTGTGGTGTTCACCCTTGGGGAGGGGTGATCACACACTTACTTCTGTCCCGCGAGCTGAACAACTAATGAAAAAGAACAGGGGACAGACCCAAGGGCTCGACGCGGAGGACCCACCACACACTCGGAAGATCTTAGAGCTCTTCCCCTCCCTAGCCAAATGCCGAGCTAAGGGTATCTCAGAAAACGCAAGAAGATCGGGGCACAAGTAAAGCATGCCTTCGGAGGTACCCCTTGGGTCTATTTAGGCTTCGTTTGGCACGATAGTGGCGGTGGTAAAATGTATGGGTTAAACCGTCATTTGTGGATGAAGTTCCTTAATTGGGTGTTAACGAATGACAATTTAACCTGCATGTTCTTGTCCGCCACCACCGTACCAAACGGAGCCTTATAAACTTCTGAAAACGGCCTGCAAATAGCCAACCTCCGCCGTTCCAAACAACTATGTGCAGCCCAACTGGGTCTGCCAACAGCGTGACTCCGCTGTTCCAACAAGCTATAGGCAGGCCAACTGGGGCAAAATGGTAAAAACACACCCCAAGGGACTGGGCGAGTCGCCCTCTGGAACCCCCACTCGCCGGGGGCGGCGAGTGCACGATGGAGCTGGCACTCGCCGCCTCTATACCCCTGGGCGAGTGCGGGCCCGGCCTGCCCCACTCTCCCGCTGCCTGCCGAGCCTCCTGGGGCGAGTGCGAGCCGGCCTGCCCCACTCGCCCCTCAAACAATCCACCCCACTTGGGCGAGCCGGACTGCCGGACTTTGGCCGATCTGGCTCCTGTCGACCACTACTCGCCGGATATGGGGTTGTCCACAATCCCCGCTCTTTGGAAGGTTGGTCCAAGTTCGGAAAGAAACATCCAACCCCGCGATATGCGGCGAGTGCGACAGGAGCCAAAGAATCTTTCGGTGGGCTCCACCAGCGGTTATAAATATATTCCCACGTACGTGGGTGGCCTCCGCCTTTCCCCTTACTTGAGTTTTGCCGAGATGCCTCTCTCCAAGGAGCTCCAAGAGAAGCTTATCCGTGCCCGCGAGCTCAACGCCGCTCGCGCTGACGCGCTTGTCAGCATGCCTCCCAATGCTGCATTGCGCGAGCCGTCAAAGTCCAAGCCCGCCAAGAAGGCGAAGCCCATTCCAAAAGATGTCGAGTCCATCTATCGGGACCTGGAGTCCACTTTGACTCCCACGCTCGCGTCCTCCAAACTGGCCGCCGACCCAAGGGGAAAATGGTTGTCGGCATTCTCGCCGACCCTGAACGCCGCCAGACCGATGTCGAAACCTCCACGCGCGGGTCCACACCCCCCACGACGACTCGCAGCCTCAGACTCCCCCCGACGCTCGCCTGCAGAGCAAATCGCCTCCCTTCGGGACCACGGTGCTGGACTCGCTGAATTCCAAGTCGTCAGCTTGTGTTTCTTCTCAGCAGCCTACACCTGCTCTTGTGCTCGCGGGGGAAAGGGTCGTGGACATCCCGGTCCCCAGCTTCAACCTCATCTCTCTGGGGGTCCATCACCCTGGTCGCGGTAAGAACTTAGCCTTGTCGCACTCGCACGCCCTCCAAGGACTGCCGAGCTCATCATGTAAGCCCTGCTTTTATTAGAACATTTTTCCCAGATATCTCTGTTGCGCTCGCACCCCTTCTCTACCGGAGTTGATCATTTTTGCAGGTCTCCCTGCTCCATCTGAAATCGAGGAGTCTTCCGAATAAGCTCGCCACTTGCCACCCCCTGACCCCGGGATGGAGAGCTTCCTGAACGAGTCACTGGATTTTGCTGAGCTGAGACAGCGAATGATTGAAGTGCTGAGGAAACAGGACGTCGCCTTGCGCCGGCTTCTGACGGACAATGCATATGGCGAGCAGAGGCTGCAGGCACTGGATCAGGACTTCGTGCTGCTCGCAGATAAGGTGGAGCACGGCTCGGCGGGCGAGATGATATCCCCCACCCCAGTTATGTCGGGGATCCATGAGAACCTGTAGATCTTCAGCCGCGACCTGGACCTGGTCCTCGAGTTCCTCACCCCGCGCCGGCCTCCGGGGATGGGGGCGCGAGGCCGGTGTAGATGGAAATGACTCCCTAGCTGAGCCTACCGGACCTCGCCCCCCGGCACCCCAGGTCGCGCGGGCTGACTGAACTGCTTCTGCTTGCTAAGAACTTTATTTTCGGGGCTGCGAAAGTCCCTTCCTGTAATAACTTGAATAATTTTTTAGAATTCTGTATGCTATTAGAAATAATAAGATGTGTCAACTAGATCTCTGCTCGCACTAGGATAGGTCAGGTCGCCGGAATGGCGAGCTGGGGCTGGCGAGCTGGGCTGGCGAGCTGGGCTGACCAGTCAGCTCGGCCATAAGTTCTGTTTTCTATAAATAGGCCCCCTCACCAATCCTCTAACCCATCGCCTTTATTGCATTCAAACCCCTCCTTGTTGCCCTTCTATCTACCTGTTCTCGCACCCCAACCCCTTTCGCGAGAATGGGCAAAACACGACCTGATGCCGACGGGTGATCCAAGTGCGCCAGTCAGTTCGCCGATTACTGTTTCTTTGATGGAAACACCACCGAGCGCGAGCTCGCCGCCTTCAAAAAAGAGTACCTGCCCCCCGGTTATGAGGCGCACCGACCGGAAAAAGGCGAGGTCATCAACACCTTCTACCTGGACGAGCTCGTCTTTCCCATCTTGCACTTCGAGGTGGGGCTGCGCTTGCCCCTCTGGCCTGAAATCCTCCAGATCTTCAAATACTTCGGCGTGGTGCCCGCGCAGCTGGACCCGAACGCGATCGCTATAATGGTCGCGTTCGCCTGTCACCTCCGTCGTGAGCGGATCAAATTCAAACTCGCCGTCTTCCGCAAACTCTTCACTTACCGTGCGATCAACGACGGGGTCGCCTATCTGATGGGCTCGCAAATCTAGGTTCGCGAGACCGCGAACAAAAACTACAACTGTGTATCCAAGATCGTCTTCATCAAGGGCGACCTGGGCAACATACCCTTGTCCCCCCAGCAGAAGAGCGAGGAGGTATACCGGCCTCCAAGGCTATCCGGCGACGACGCCGAGCTGCACAAGTTCTTCGCGGGGAAGGACTTCGAGGTCGCCCACCTTCGAAGAGACCTCAACTCGCTCCTCCCGGTTCCACCCGATGAAGGTAAACTCTCTTTTATCCTTCCTACTGGCTCGCTTACAATCATCAAATTTTCTAACTCATTTCCTGCCGGGGAGCGGTCAATTCCCGAGCACCTGCCTTATGCGGGCTCATGACTCAGCGAGCAGTAGCGACGACCTAGAGCTGGGGCGGCGGCGATTGAAACAGCTGGTGTCGAGCACTCGGCTCGCGCGCCGAGTGCGAACCTGACGAGGCCGAGCACTTCCTGCCTGAAGTCTTCGAACATCCCCACTGTGGCGAGAGGGGGAGGGGGTGGCGAGTCGGCCCTGTCCGAACCTTGCCCTTCTCCTCCAGCCATCTAGCCTCCTGAAGATTTTCTGTGTTGACCACGCTCCATGCTCACCGCACCAAAAATATTGAAACTGAAAACTTGGTCTCTGTGGACTTCACCCTTGGGGAAGGGGTGATCGCACACTTACTTCTCTCCCGCAAGCTGAACAACTAAGGAAAAAGAACAGGGGCAGACCCAAGGGCTCGGCGCAGAGGACCCGCCACACACCCGGAAGATTTTAGAGCGCTTCCCCTCCCTAGCCAAATGCCGAGCTAAGGGTGTCTCAGAAAGCGCAAGAAGACCGGGACACAAGTAAAACATGCCTTCTGAGATATCCTCTTGGCTTTATTTATAGACTTCTGAAAACGGTCTGCAAATAGCTAACCTCTGCTGTTCCAAACAGCTGTGCAGCCCAATCGGGTCTGCCAACAGCATGACTCCGTTGTTCCAACAAGCTATAGGCAGGCCAACATGGGCAAAATGATAAAAACACACCCCAAGGGACTGGGCGAGTGGCCCTATGGAACCTCCACTCGCCGGGGGCGGCGAATGCACGATGGAGCTGGAACTTGCCGCCTCTATCCCCCTTGGGCGAGTGTGGGCCCGGCCTGCCCCACTCCCCCGCTGCCTGCCAAGCTCCCTGTGGCGAGTGCGAGCCGGCCTGCTCCACTCGCCCACTGCTCGCTGAGCCCCTGGGGCGAGTGCGAGCCGACCTGCTCCATTCGCCCCTCAAACGGTGCACCCCACTTGGGCGAGACGGACTGCCGGGCTTTGGCCGATCTGGCTCCTGTCGACCACTACTCGCCGGATATGGGGTTGTACATTTGCGGTGAATCGAGGGGAAAGTCCTGTAGAGAAGTGGCGTTGGCCTTGCAGGATTCTCTGGAACGTATCTCGCCCTTAGAGGAGCGACTGAGGAGGGTTGAGTGGCATCGATCGGAGGCTTGTAGCGTTGTGGAGCTCGGTGTAAGGTGCGATTTGCGGACCCTAGGGCACGGGCGTGTGTTACAAGTGTTGAGAAACCTCAAAGCTTGTATGAATTGCTTGTGTATGTAAATACAAGGAGAGAATACAAATATATAGGAGGAAGAGAGAGAGAATAAATCATATGCAAGCTGTGGGACTAAAGAGGAGAGAACAAGAAAATGGGCCCAAAACATGGGCCTAATACATGGGCTATTCTAACACTCCCCCGCAAGCTGGACCGTACAAATCGTATGCACCAAGCTTGGACAAGCATTGATAGAAAAGAGTGCCTTGAGAAGAGCCTTTATGAGGACATCCGCAACTTATTCCGTCCCGGGGACATGCTTTAGATCGAGCTTCTTCATTTGAACTTTTTCCCGAATGAAGTGACAATCGACTTCAATGTGCTTCGTTCCTTCGTGGGAGACTGGGTTCTTGGCGATATGTATAGCCGTTTGACTGTCGCAAGGGAGAACAACCGAAGATGGTAATTTTACACCCAGATCAGTGAGAAGACTCTCAAACCACGTCAGTTCCGAAACAACAGATGTCATTGCCCGGTATTCTGCCTCAGTCTATGATCGAGCAACGACCGCTTGTTTCTTGCTTCGCCATGTAACCAAATGTCCTCCAAAGTATGTGCAAAAGCCACTAGTAGATCGTCGGTCATCAAGAGAACCATCATAATCAGCATCTGGGTATGCCACCAAAGTTGGAGCAGAAGAAGAGGTCCGGTAAACAAGTCCTTGTTCAGGAGCTATTTTTAGGTACCTGAGAATACGTTCAACAGCCTGAAGATGAGATCTTCGAGGAGAGTGCATGTATCGACTGACAAGACCAACAACAAAAGAAATATCTGGTCAGGTAACCGTGAGATAAATCAGTTTTCCAACGAGTCAACGATAATATTCAGGATTCTGGAGAAGTAGATCCGAGTCAGATGTCTGGGCGCAAAACTTGTGGTTTACATCCATAGGGGTATCACTTGTCTTACATCCTGAATAACCAACATCATGAATGTCAAGACAGTACTTCCGTTGAGATAGAGTAAGCCCATCCGGTCGTCTGGCAACCTCAAGACCCAAAAATATCTTAGAGGTCCCAGATCCTTAGTCTGAAAGACGGAGTTTAGATGTACTTTGACTGCCTGTATCCCTTGTGAGTCATCTCTTGTAATGATGATATTGTCAACATAAACTAGCAGAAGAACCGTCCATGTTGGTCGGTGACGAGTAAACAGCGGGAAGTCGGCCAAGCTTCGAGTAAAATCGATATCACGAAGGACCGTACTGAATTTTTCAAACCATGCCCGTGAAGATTGTTTGAGACCATAGAGAGCCTTTAGAAGGCGACAGGCATGAGACTCCCCCATGGTCTCAAACCTGGGTGGTTGTTGCATGTAGACTGTCTCTTGGAGATCCTCATTTAAGAAAGCATTCTTGATATCCAGCTGAAAGAGGGGCCATTGGCGATGAACATCGACCGAGATGAGGACACGAACGGTATTGAGCTTGGCGACCGGAGAGAAGGTTTCCTCATAGTCGAGTCCCTGTTGCTGGGTGAAATCACAAGCCACGAGACGAGCTTTTAGACGGCCAATGATCTCATCAGCAGCATGTTTGATGACAAAGACCCACGTACACCCAATTGGTTGCTGACCCGGAGGAAGGGGCACGACGGTCCATGTCTGGTTAGCACAGAGAGCAGACATTTCTTCCTCCATGGCGGCCCGCCAGCCTGGATGTTTAAGCGCCTCCTGCACAGAGTTAGGAACAACAACTGAAGAGAGAGAATTAGCAAATGTGCGCAGAAGGGGAGAGAGGCGATGAAGAGAGACGTAGTTCGCCAGAGGATGAGCAGTGGAAGGCGGTACCTGATCAGTCGGACGTGTAGTATCCGTGGTAGAGTGCGTCTGCAGAGGGGCATCAGAACGGGGAGGGCGACGAGTGTAGACACGGACAACGGGTGGTTTGGAGAGAGCAGGAGCCGGTGCAGGAGAGACCGACGAAGGTGGTGGAGTAGCGGGAATAACTGGGCGTGGGATGGATGGCGGGAGAGGAGTTGGGGGTGGAGTAGCGGTTAAAGGAGCAGGAAAAAATGGTTGTTTTTCCCGGAAGGTAACGTCAGCAGAAACGAAGATCTTTCGAGTAGCTGGAGAGTAACACACATAGCCCTTCTGGGTTCGCGAATAGCCGACAAAGATGTGTGGAGCCGCACGAGGATCCAACTTATCTGAGGATGGCCCCAGACGGTGAACGTAGCAGAGGCTGCCAAAGACACGAGGCGGGAGAGGAAAAGCCGGAGTTGAGGGAAACAATAGGCTAAACGGAGTAGTATAGTTGAGGACGGAGGAAGGGAGACGGTTGATGAGAAAGCAGGCAGTCCGCAGTCGAGATCGCAAAGTTCCAATAAGGCTTGGGAACATGCATTTGGAGCATGAGGGAGCGGGCAACATCTAGTAAGTGGTGGTTCTTCCTCTCGGCAACACCGTTTTGTTGGGGCGTGTAAGCACAAGAGGTTTGATGAAAAATCCCGAATTCAAAACATAAAGCGGTAAAATCGTGGTTGGTGTACTCATGAGCATTGTCAGTTCGGAGTATTTTGAGTGTGGTGTGAAATTCTGTACTGGTCTCGCGGACAAATGCCCGAAAGATCCGGGGAAGCTCGGAGCGATCGCGAAGTAAGTATAGCCACGTAGTTCGAGAGTGATCATCAATAAATGTGATAAAATAGCGAAAGCCAGAGATACTGAGAATCTTAAAAGGACCACATACATCAGAATGTAGTAAATCAAAGTGAGCAGCGCTCCGAGTACAATGCGAAGGAAAAGAAGAACACGGCTGTTTGCCGAGGATACATGAGTCACACTGAAAAAGGGATATCTAGAAGTGCCCGCTGAAGGACCAGCAGAGGGGCATGCCCAAGTCGACAATGCCAGGCAGTGGAAGAGACAGAAGACAAAATGGTTGGAGATTCGTCGAGAAGGTAGTGCTCGTTCCGCAGCTGGCCTTTACCAATGGTAGTCCGCGTCCGCCGATCCTGTATAACAAAGGAAGAGGAAGTGAATATAACAGAATAATCAAGATCACTCGTAAGACGTCCAACAGATAAGTAAATTAAATGGTGAACTCGGAACATGAAGAGTCGAGCGAAAGAAGATGGACTGGTTGAGAGCAAGGTTGTCAGGATCGAGATCCTAGATGAGATCATTTTGAGGTAGGATTGGATTGGATAGTAGGTTTGGATGGAGGATCGCTTTACAAAATCAGGATCGATTTACAACATCTGGATCGTTGGATCGTAAGATCCTATGATTCGGATCGCGATCCTGACACTTGGTTGAGAGAAAGATCTGCCGAGCCTGAGACGGGAACCAGCGCCCCATTGGCCACAGTGATAGACTTCGGATAAAGAGAATCCGAGTACTGGGCAAGCTGTCGCGAAGTGATGTGATCAGAAGCACCAGAGTCCACAATCCATCCCAGCTTGGTGGAGAGACAAGCAGTACCTGTGTTGAAGACGAAGGCGACGGAGACAGATGGTGGGTTGAGCAGGCCCTGGAGATGCTGGAGTTGAATACGGACGGTCTCAAGATCAGGAGGACTGACGTCAGTAACAATAGAAGTCGTCGGACGAGGAGGATAACCAATTTTCTTATAGCAGGTCGCGTCCAGATGACCATCTTTCCCGCAGAAGGAACACTTCAACCGGCCCCGAGAGCCCGCACTGCCCCCCCCCCCCCCCCCCCCCCCCGTAGGAGGAGGGAAAGGTAGAAGCGGAGGGGCCTGCTGTAGAAGGGCTGGGGGAGAAGGAGCAGAAGTATCCGGAGGAGGTGATACACAGAGAAGCATGGAGCATACATCATAGAAGGATGGTGTGGTGGGAGCAGCCAGGACCTGAGCACGAATGCTCTGAAGGTGAGGTGGAAGACGGGCCATTATGATGGCAATGCATGCGGCTTCCTTCTGAGCGCGCTGAGTAGCATGATCATTGGTGGACGACTGATGCTGTATCCAGACTTCCGCAAGAGTTTTAGCCCGAGCGACAAAGGACGTCATATTCGAAGCCCCGTCAGTGTCGAGAGCAAAGAGGTCAGTGAATATGTCGTAGAGATGTTGAAGACTGTCGCGGCCTGAGTATAAGGAATGCAGCTCATCTCACATAGCCTTGGCGGTGTCGTGGTACATAGCCATCTGGTAAGGCTCACCATCTAATGAATTCAGGATCCAAGTCTGAACGCGACCATCATTACGGAGCCAATCATCGGTAAGAGAAGACGAAGGTGCCTGAGTAAGGTGAGGCAGAAGACCCTTGGCTTGAAGAACCCGTCTAACGGAGTGCACCCAAGGGATAAAGTTTTTCTTGCCAGAAAGAGAGATGGTAGTGATCCGCAGCTCGTCACGGACTTCAGCAGAGCACGCCGGTCGGTCTGTAGGACAGGCCGGGCGGTCAATAAGCGGACTGGCCGCCTAGCCAGTGGAGGTACCCGAAGAACCCATAGAGACAGACCGCAATAACAGATCACCGAGGAAGACCGCTGCGAGAAGAACAGGAGGTCACACGACTAGGCCGCAGCGGGAAGGCTGGAGAAGACCGCGACCAAAGAAAACACGGGAAGGCACCAGTCCGCGTGGTTACGCCGCACACCAGCGATGTTGCAAATCGCGACCAAAATGCGGACAGGGAGGAGTCCTTACGGTCTAGGTGAACACAGCTGCGGTTAGAGCACACGAAGCAGCGAGGATAACACAAGTCCGCAGCGTACAGGAGCAGTCCGCAAAAGAGAAACTGCGGCAGACAAGAGCAATCCGCAGAAGAGAGGAGCATGCCGCAGGAAAAAGGAGGCTGCGGCGGACAGGAACAGTCCGCAGAAGAGAGGAGCGGGCCGCAGGAGAAAGAAGGCCGCGGCGGACAGGAGCAGTCCGCAGGAGAGGAGCAGGCCGCAAGAGAGAGGAGGCCGCGGCGGACAGGAACAGTCCGCAAAAGAGAGGAGCAGGTCGCAGGAGAAAGGAGGCCGCGTCGGACAGGAGTAGTCCGCAAGAAAGAAGAGCAGACCGCAAGAGGGAGAAGACCGCAGCGGTTAGGATAGAGGAGCTCGAGCCCACAGCGGACAAGAGCAGTCCGCATGTAGAGAGGAGCAGTCCGCGAGTAGAGAGGCTCGAGCGGACAGAAGAAGAGGAGCTTGTAGCGGATAGAAGAGGTGGGTCCCACGGGTCAGAGCAGAAGATTGATATAAGAAGCCTGAGGAGGGTGGAACCATGGAGAGAGAGAAGCGAGGCGGATGCAGAGGGGCAGTTCGCAGAAGCCACGCGGATAAGGAAAAAACAGACCGCAAGAGACCGGTGCGGACAGACAGGCAGGCCGCAGTGGAGGGCGTGCTGGGCGGTTTGAAGAAAAGGGAAACCGCAGCTAGAGGAACCTCTAGAGGACTGAACCTCCCTCTGATATCATGTTGAGAAACCTCAAAGCTTGTATGTATTGTTTGTGTATGTAAATATAATGAGAGAATACAAATATATAGGAGGAAGAGAGAGAGAATAAATCCTATACAAGATGTGGGACTAAAGAGGAGAGAACAAGAAAATGAGCCCAAAATATGGGCCTAATACATGGGCTATTCTAACAACAAGTAATAAACTTGAAAGAGGTCCTGTGGGTAGTGCTGGTCCCTGAAAGAGGTCTTTGCTTGGAAAACCAGAGTGATTGTAAGAAAAGGCTTCTAATTACCACTTTCTCAGCTTCTGCTTCTCACTTCCAATGTTGCTTTGTCGTCACATATCTTTTTACTTCTTTGTGCATGACTCATTACTCGTCTATGCACTACCTCATGTGGTGATATTTTCTTTCGAGGACATTCCCTGTTTATATTACTCAAGTCTGTGACCAATAATGATGTCGCCCATTATCAGTTGTCACTAAACTTGATCTGAAGTCACTGCTTCTTGCGATTAGTTGCTGGTTGCTACCTAAAGGTTTCCTCGTCCTTATACGTTATTCGTCTGCGTGCAGTTGTTACTTGTTTCGTTCAGTCCATTGCGTGGGGTGATGCTGAGTCATTGCTGCCTATAGAGTGAATTCTTCATTGCCATTTGAGTGGAGAAATACTTTAGGTGGGTGAAACAGATCAACTTAGGCTTTTTATTAAAATTTTAATTTGTCAAGATAAAATAACTTATTTTTGAACTTCTTCAAAACTAATATTCCTAATTTAAATTCTGAAAATTGAAATAATTAATCCATACTTACAACATCAATCCGAGAATCTCCACCAATTCATCATGCAACTTCATGTTATTAGCTATTTTATTCAAAATTATATTGCACTAATCTCCTGTGATGATTTTGAATGTGTCCTTTTCATTCATATATCACTGTTATCATTCATCACCATCATCAATTAAGTTTGTTTTATGGATCTTCATTTTCCATTCACTATTGTCTAGTGTTGTCGTTGATGTTAAATTTGAACTATACAAATCTTCTTGAACAACGTTCATCTGTATTACCTTTGCATGTGTTTGCCGCTTCTCCCTCATTATCCCGTGACACTAGCTTTATTCGCCCTTCAAATTGGTGCATTTTCTAATATTCGTTCATGTCGATCAATCCATATATTTCTTACTACACAATAGCCTTTGAACTCGTTCATATCAAACTATTTTTTTTATTTAATCTCTTTTTCAACTCATTTCTCCATCTTTTTAAGCTGACATGTGTCACATGACAAATTTGGATTTTGCAATATTGTAGATATTGGCCGACATGCCGGCTTACATAAAAGCAGAAAACACTACGGCGTCAACATTTTAAGCAAAAATGTTATTTTTGAAAATATTTCGTGATATATCAAGCGATATTTAGCCGCCGATTTATCGTCGAGAGTATTATTATTATTTTTTTCATTCCTTTTAAGCGACCAAGAAGCAATATTTCATTTCGTGTATCTCTTTGAACCTAGATTCGACGACTTTCTCGTTTCACCCGCATTTGATGTTCTTTATGTTATTTACTACCGTCGACAACTCTTTCCTATGTAATTTATAATTATACATTATGTGTATATATGTTTATTTTATAATTTATAAATATATATTTTGTGTACAATTGTGCATATTTATAAAAAATTTGTATATATATTAATAAATTTATTTAAATATTAAAATCCGATATTGTAAAATATTCTAGATATTTCCTCACAATCTGACATTTCAAACTCAAATCGACAGAACTCGAGACATCTGCAACCTTGAAATTTTGAGAAAAGAATCCATTAGCTTCCAAGATATGCCACTAGAACTGTTTCCAAACATTAGTGTATACAATCTTCAATTGTTTGGTCTTAGGTTCTTATCATCTAGAGCATAACAGGCCTTATCTTATTCTTTACCAATGTCCAAATATTCAAAACCTTATGTTTATGTTAGATTATAAGTCCACAATAGTTCTCACTATTTACCATTGAAGCAACATATATCTCCTCATCACTGCTTTCACTATCACCATAATGACTTTAAGCACCTTCCAAGTTTCATAATAAAAGGTAGCAATGTATTCTTCTGTCCCCTTGTGCACCATATATCAATTTCCTAAACCAGCAGGAATTTCGCGTTGTGAACGCATTTGCTGATTGTTGTGCCAACATGGCCATTGCGCGAGGAGATTTCTCTTGTTTTGCGGAGAATCGTCCCACTAAAGTCGGGGTCTTAGTTGAGGATGACGGGAATCGTGTGCAGTGTGAAAGAGTACGCTAGCCATTAGTGTGACTCACCTTTCCTAGAAAAAATCCTCCTCTACCCTATTGAACGCTTCACCCTATGAAGCTTTCATGTAGTCTTATTTGAAAATTCAATCAGCATATCGTTAAACTCCTGTTATTCTCGAAGGCTTTTGGTCAACTAGATGTACTAACTCAAAGTCTCCTAGATCATAGGCAAAAATTAATATTTTAATAGACGCAGGGAGTGTGCACAATCCAAATTAAAGACTCATTGGCCTATTTATATTGGCAACCAGTGCATCATGAAAATCATATATATAGGCATTTACTTCTTCATTTGTCTGAGTAGATTTGTCCACCTTGTCAAATAGAGGCAAAAATTAATCTAGGCATTTACGCCTGTTATCCTCAAAGGCTTATGGTCAACAAGATACTAACCCAAAGTCTCCTAGATCATAGGCAAAAAATAATATTTTAATAGGTGCAGGGAGTGTGCACTATCCAGATTAAAGAGTCATTGGCCTATTTATATTGGCAACCAGTGCATCATGAAAATCATATATATAGGCATTTACTTCTTCATTTGTCTGAGTAAGATTTGTCCACCTTGTCAAATAGAGGCATTTATTTCATCTCTAATTGATTATTTCTTATATACTTGCCCTTGTTCTTTGCTTTTCAAAGCTCAAAGCAGGAAGCGCCGTACATTTACCAAATTTCTCCCTTATGATTTCCTTGCTTAAGATCAAATCATCAATGTCGTTCGTCCCGATCTTCATCAAAATATGAGAATTGAGACTGAGAGTAAATGCTCTAGCCTAGGTATCCAGTATTTGATGACATCAAAATCACTAACTTCGTCGTCAAAATGAACACCATATGCAATCATCGATTGGTGATCAAATTTCATTTGTTTAATTGTTTTGCTGCTGGAAGCCGCCTCTTCTGTCGTCCTGAGATGTATCTGTTTCCCCCAAGTAGATTTCCTTGATCACAGTTTACTGTTTCTCCTACACCTCAGTGAGGGCATTCTTCAGCTCAGCTGAGGTATGTTTGTTATGGATGTTGAAGGCCACATTCATTGCTAAAACATCTATATGCCGTCCCATTGCTTGTCTATTCATTCATTAGGATCCCAAGTCCTCGAGCTTCATTCTCATGATGATGTTCTCCTCGAACTCGTTGATTCTTATTTTCCCATCCTCAGTCATTACTTCTTCTTTTCTTGTGCACCTTCACTATGTGACCACAATGTTAGTTACTGCGAAATAGTGGTATATTTAGTACAACAAGAGCAAACACAACTTTGTAATATTGAGAAATGTAGTGTTTCTGTGGAAAAAGAAAATCTACTATGTATATTTGGTGAGAAGTATTTATGCTCTTTCTTCTGTTTTCACAAACACAGGAGAAATCACCATTCTTTCTTCTGCTCTCATACATCAAACCTCTTCCAATTACAAAGCGCTGCTAATAGATCTACCCAAGACTGCAAGAATATTTTGATTTAATCTCAACCATCGGTCTAGATTATTTCATCGTTTCTCCTCTACTCATCCAACCACTGTCTCAAATTTTTGCTGCAGGATCAAACTCCCGTCCGGTGCGAAGAAGATCGTCCCAAGCGGATGCCGTGCTATGATTGGGCAGGTTGCTGGCGGAGGTCGAACGGAGAAACCTCTACTCAAGGCAGGTAATGCCTACCACAAGTACCGGGTGAAGCGGAACTGCTGGCCGAAGGTCCGTGGTGTCGCCATGAATCCTGTGGAGCATCCTCACGGAGGTGGTAACCACCAGCATATCGGCCACGCCTCGACCGTCCGGCGCGACGCGCCCCCCGGGCAGAAGGTCGGTCTCATTGCCGCCCGGAGGACCGGGCGGCTCAGAGGGCAGGCTGCCGCCACTGCTGCGAAGGCCGACAAGGGTGCATGAGAGGGATTACCCTTCCATCTGTTTTAACTTATCTGGAGATATTTATTTGAAGGTTGCTTGCATTTTATATTTAAGAAATCTGACAATTTTGTTGTATTCCTGTTGGAGATTTGCCTCACTGTGGTGCTAGAGTTTGTTGAATGTTTATTTTTTTAAAAAAATCTGTTTTGTGATTTGAATGACAATTGCTTTTGAGCAGGTATATCTTTGTTCTAAATAACACTTTCTTTGTTATTATGTATCTCTGTTGGCATGTATTCAGCCTTTTGATTTCGCAGAAGCTGTTTTCGCTCCATTTTGGATGGTTAATATGCTTTATTACAATTGCTAGCATTGTCTTTCAAATGATGTTTTTGCTTGTTGAAGTAATTGTTGCAAATGTCTAAGCTGACATTAACAACTACATTGGTTGGTTATATGTTCTTTTTGCCATGCCCCCACAATGAAATGGGTAGATCAACAACAAAAACACTCAAGCCTTTATCCCACTATAGTGGGGTCGGCTATATGGATTCTTTGTCGTCATTTTGCCTTATCTTTTATCATAATCTCACTAATGTTTTAAGTACATCATGTTTTTCCTTACAGTTTTATTTGAAGTTTTTATTAGCTTACTCCTTGCTCATTTAACATGCCTAGTGACTAGATTCTCGCAACGCCTAATATGTTTTAAGTACATCATGTCTCCTTTGTACGTGTCCAAACCATCTTAGACGAGCTTCTCGCATTCATTGTTAGCCCTTCATTTTCTATCCACATTCATTCGCCCTAGTCCTAGGTCATCTTCTTGGTTATCCATTGCGCTCGCCTGCCCCGGTCCATTGCTTTCCTCTCTGCACCCCACGCCTAGCAATTCCTAATGATTTCTCCAACACATTGATTCCTATTAGCTAGCTAATAAATACCGATGGGACACTCATTAATGCATTAATAAAGACCTTATTAATGCCCTAATAATGATGCTAATTAATACACTAATAATGGTGCATACTAACTACCTAACCAAAATGTCTAATAAAGAGACACCTATTAAAAAATGTTAATTAATTATATCAAATTACCAATATAAATAATTAATAAGATAAGATGTAATTAACTTAAGAAGGCTCTTGCCACTTCTCATCATCTTTTGAAGACCATTGTATCAAAATGATTTACTTGAATCATGCCTAAATCACCCAAAATAAACTGAACTAGAATCAAATATTTGAATAGGAGGTTGAACCAATGGCTTGAAAGTAAAATATTTTGACTTAGAACAAATCAAAGTTAAATCAAACACCTAATAAACATAAAGGATATTTCCCACCATCATAGACATTTATTGAATTTAAACTTAGAAATTATGTTAGAATTGATTGAAAATTATCTTAAGACTACATCTTGCATCATTTTTGTAGAGCGCTAATGTTTGGTATATCAAACTTTCAACTAAAGGCCAGTTTATTTGAGTGTTTTTTTTTCTTTTTTTTTTGTTGGGAAAAGAACTTTAAAAATATTTGGTAAACTCTCATTTTCACCACCTCTGTACAACCTCGTATTCACAGAGGTCAATTTTTGGTCCGTGACGTTCTCCTGAGTGTAGCAGGTGTGAGGTCACCCCTCTTTTAGGATCCCGAATTTCACAGAGGTCAATTTTTGACTTCAACAACCTCCATGTTCAAAAACTCCATTTATGTCATTTTTTGATATCACATACACCTCTTTCCATCTCACACCGCTTCCATTCCCACCACCTAAAAAACATACCATAAGTCATTTGATCACAAACACAAATGCATTGCTAATAGTCAATCTCTAGGATGAGAGTTTTATAAAAACTTAAACAACTCTCTCATTTAAAATGACCCTAACAATCATTATTCACAAATCCTCTAATCGCAATGGGAAGTTCCTCCTTTGAGACGAAGAAATCTTCCATAATAGTTGATAGGTTTGCACATCAATCAGCAATGTATTATTCTCAACAATGTAGCGGAACAGACGAATAGTCAAAGTTTCAATATTTTCATAATACAATTACAAAGATAATCGATTTAGATATACATTAATCAAGGCATGCGTCAACAAACAACTAACAATCTCAAACAATCAACATTTGGAGACTCCAACAAGGATAGTACTTTGAGGACCAACCTCTTTACATGTACAAAACTTCATTGGAAATAAATATGGATGAATGGAAAAGGAGGGGAGGCCTCTCCCTTATAGGTTAATATATTTTTCCCCTAAAAAATCATAATGCTTTAATATTTCATCACCTCTAAATTTGTCTACAACCTTTTAATCTCCCCATACACACATTTACTTCTTACATAACTTTAAAATACCCTGAACTTGTATAGACTCATCCACATATTTCTACATAACTTCAAAATGTTTCAGACTTGTCTACACACATTCATACACTTCTACATTACTCTAGACTATTCTAGACCCATTTACATGTATCTACATTATTCTAGACCCATTTATGTTTTTTTATAAGCTATGTTTAACTAAAATAGATATATAAGAAACGTTTGTGCAGGATGAGATGCTTTTCGCTAGTGGGCAATGGATTCAATTCGTCGGGCGATCCCGCTCGAAAGAATTCATATCCAGCAACCTCGATGAAAAGTAGATGCGGTTTCTTTATATAAAAAAATGCGCTCACAAACTTTTCTTTAGCGTGTCACAAATGGAGAGGATCCTCTCCATTCTATTGTAAAAATAATTTAGTCATTGATTCTGGTGGATGAACATGCTTTTTGTCTTTGTATATTTCAACATGTTCAAGGATCTTCTCATCCATCTCAACTTTTAGTATGATATGTGATTTGATATATTTTTGATGAGATCAAGATAAAATTTACAAGGAAATTGGGTTGGTCATGGAGCCTATAAAAAGACCTTCAGATCTCTCTCATTTCTAACTCTTCCTCCTCCAGCTTTCTTTTTTCTCAGGTCGGAGCTCTGCCAAAATCATCATAAGAGGTTCCTCCCGTTGAGTCATCCGAAAATTCGTCTCAAGTCCACGATGCTCCAGAGAAGAAGACGTTCTGTTCACGGCTCTATGAAGTCTCCTACGTGGGTGATGCACTTCAAGTCCCCACCAACGCTTCTCTACGCATCAGGCCACGAAGTTCGCCAGCCAAGCTGCGCCCGAGAACGCCCGTCTTCACCCGAAAGTGATAGAAATTGAGCTTCGTGTAAGGCGGTCTATAGCCCATCAATCGCACTTGCAATCTCTCTCATCTCAAAGCTGTAACGAGTAGCGGTCTGTCGCCCTCGATTCCACCAACAACATGTAAACTGCAGCTAATAATGAAGTTTGACTGACACCGTTTCGGTCACGTGATTTTTTACCCAGTTGAGGAGTTTCTTCGAGTCAAAATCGTTGTGTTCTACTCTACTTATTCTGTAACTGTGTGCGGACTCGACCGCTTCACAGGTTAAGACGGTCTAGTTTAGCCCGGTCTATCAAAAGGGTCGAGTTGACCGCAACAATTCTATATATTATTAGAGCAACGGTCGTGCGCAGACAATGTATTGCTGCAGTAATACTCTACCTCTGCGTGCGGGGATATTGAGCGATGCCCGAGTAGCGCTGCCGCGCAAATTAAACTATTGAATCCCTACAAGGCAATGTATATCTTGCACACTAATAATAATTGAAGCATTCTATTCAAAACTCCAGCATTTTGAATCATATTGTTTTTTTTTAACCAAAGCCGCTAAGCGTGACACTATCTAATTTAAATATTGAACAGAGGGACTTCACTAGAAATGAAGGAAGAACTGCAAGGATTTAAATAAAATAATCCCCAATTAACAAAAATAAATAAAAAAATTCAGGTGAGGACCGTTGTTGCTTCTTCATATCTGAGAAGAACTGCTACGGCTTTGCCGTGGCGTGCAGGAAAGATGGCCGGAGCATGATCGGCGCCCATGGCGGCAGCGCGCCGGTAGCGGGCGGGCGTGTCGTCCTCGAGAACTTGGCTGCCGGCGGTGGGGCGGAGGCGGAGGGATTGGAGACGGCGATTCGTTCGCAGGAGGGACACATGGTGAGGGTTGTGGGTGGAGTCATGTGCGAGTAGAACTGCGGGGAGAGTTTGAGCGCTCTGAGCTCCTGCACCTCTTTTTGTAGCCGCCGATTTTCCTCCGTTAGATTATCACAACATAGCTTCAAGAACTCGCAATCCACCTCCGTTTGCTTCAGCTTCGTCCTGAAGAGCGTAATCAATAACTATTTTAGGGCGTTGTTATGTGCACAATAATTTTGAAAATGATCAGTTTGTGAGCATAGCTATTTTGATAATTTTTTTGAAAGCATAATTTGCAGGCAGTCAAAAAATTTATCTTATTTTATTTATGAAATATTTAGAACACTAATTATCAGAAAATAAATACAATTTTAGCTTGGGCCTATTTATTCAGTCGCATGGGCTGGTTTTCGCACGCACATGGGGAAATTTTTATGGTGAGTTAAACGCATAAAATGAGATTTTTTTAATCTACAAAAATATTCCTACCAAATAATTACAAAATATTAATTTTTATATTTTTATAATCAATTTTGTAAGTATCTATTTGTTGATATTTTGATTAATTTTGAAAGAACTCCAATGGAAAAAACATATAATCTAATAAAAAAAAAGGCGATTGTTAACCGCACCCATTTTTGGCTATCCGCACCTCAAAACGTTTTAAAAAGGCGATTGTAAACTGAACCCCGTTTTTGGTTATCCGCGCCGCAAAATATTTTAAAAAACCCTTTGCCAAAAATTTAATAGTAACCCTAACTATTTGTGCGCCTTCTTCACTCCCGGAAGCAGCCGTCTCCCCAACTCGCGAAATCCGCCTCCCGTTTCCGTACTCGTTGTGCCGCTCCTCTTTCCGGCAACCGTTCTCGGCAACCGCTCCCGTCTCCAGGAGTAGATCGAGGAAGAAGCCGTCCCCCCAACTCGCGAACTCTGCCTCCCGTTTCCATACTCGCCGATCCGCTCCCCTTTCCGGCATTCGATCGCGGCAGCCGCTCTCGTCTACGGCATTAGATCGCGGAGCCCCCAGATCTTCGGACAACCACCTAAGGTAAACAACCGTCTATGCAACTTCTGCACCTCCGCATGTTTCATTCCGTCTTCTCGTAGCAAATACTCAAATCATTTCTACACCAAGCTTGAAGTTTCCTCCTATCTGTTTTACGCGTTCTACTGCTAGTGTATCGCACGATGCTTTGAAAAAAGACTATATATACAGAACACTGACCTTGTGCGGTTTTTAATTCTAACAGTTTCTTAGTGAACCTATTTATCCTGTCTTTCTTAGTGAATCTATTTATACTGTCTTTTTTAGTTTTATCATTTTCTCCATAATGCTTTAACCAGTCTGACAAATTAGAAGAATAATATGATGATGCTTTTATAGATTTGAATATAGAGCTATTAAAACATTTATCATGCAAGTCTTTGTCTTGAAGTCTAAATTAATACCGCTTTCATGTAAAGCACAGAATAGAACCTTATCAAGATCATTAGTATTTCCTATGTGCATAGCATGCAAATTATTGATCAGCTTATGTAATTTATTGGGATAAAGTTTCAATGAAATGGTATGTGAAATATCAGTTATGCAGGTTGAAGGAATTTCACCACTGTCAAGATATCCACATATGTAGTTTTGCTTCTCATATATTTGGTTTGCGAAAAAAATTTAGTGAATGCGGGATGTGGATAAAATTTTCAAAAAATTCGGGGTGCGATTAGCAATGGGGTGCGGCAATCCAAATATCGGGGTGCGATTATAATTCGGGTTGCAGTTACAATGGGGTGCGAATAGCCAAATTCGGATTGCGGTTAACAATCGCCTAAAAAAACATGCATTTTAAAAAAAGAAAATTGTTTTAATTTAAAATAATTATAAATATTAATTTAATTTTTTTTACAGATTTTTGAGATTCTGGTTATACAAAAAAAGGTGTTCAAAAAATAATATTCAACAATGGACTTTGTTAAAATTCGAACGAAAATTCAACGAGATATGATGTTATTTGGCAGTTCAGTTCGATAGCAGATTAGATGAACAGGATTTCACCGCACAATTCTCAAATACGCTCCCCGTATGTAAAAATTTCTTCAGAGGAGTTTACTTGCCAAAGGCGAGTGAAGTCACTTCAAGAATTCGTATGTCAATATGGTGACTCTGGCTTCGTTTGGAAAGACGGCGGGAGCCATGGGAGGTGGGGAGGCAGGGTTGAAGACAGAACGGTGTCGCCGCTTTTGCGAAGACAGGAGCAACGTCGTTGCTTGTGAGCGGTGGCATGCGTTTATTTTTCCGCCTTGCGGCTGCGACCAGATCTTAGTCTACTAACTTAAGGTGGTAGTTATTAGCAGAGCAGATTTGGCTTGTCGCACCGTATTTTCTCATAATTTTTCATGTCTTTTGAAAATACGTCTTATACATGTATTTTTAGGAAAAGTATTCAACATAAAAGTTGTAGATCGTATTTTGAAAATACACCAAGATTCGTATCTTTTAGAAATACATATTGTACATGCATTTTTAGGAAAAGTGTTTAGCACGAAAGTTATAGATCTCGTCAATATCTACAACTTTCGTGTTGAACAATTTTCTTAAAAAATGCATGTACAACACGTATTTCTAAAAGACATGAAAATTTAGAAAAAAGTGTGGTACGATTAGTCAAAATTGTGGTGCTAATAACAACACCCTAAATTGATACGAAATCATTATTTACTTATGATTTATTTTATAATTTATACTGAGGATAGAATATATTTAAATTAAATAAATAAATTACCATTAGGAAAAAAAATGGGTGGATAAATAGCATATAGTAATGGTTACCTTGCTCTTCGATTCTGGAACCAGACCTCCACCTGCCTGGGTCGCAGGTTGAGCTTGTTCGCCAGCGCCAGCTTTTGCTTCTGCAGATTCCGACAGCGTAGGGTTAGCGCCGGAATTAATCATCAACGGGAAAAACAAGTAATCTCCGGCGAGAAATTATGCTCACAGGATTGAGCGTGTTGTTCTCCTTGAAGCTCTCCTCGAGAATGGCGGCCTGGTCCTTGGACAACCGAAGCTTCTTCCTCGATCCCTCGCCGTCATCTTCATCACTCAATCCCCGGGAACACGCCCGATCCGCGTCGATCTCCTCCCCACCGCCGGCGATGCCGTCGCAGATGTCATAACGGCGCTTTTCCCGGCGCTGCCGGTGGAAACGGTACTGTTCGGCGACGCCGCTGCATCGTCCTCGATCTCTAGATCCGTCACGGGCGAACGATTGACGTCTATCCCATGAAAAACTAGCGCCGTCCTCCGCTCTGCTGACATTAAATCAACATCGGATCCGCAATTTTCGTCTCAGATCGGAGGAATCTGTGACAAATCAAGTAGGCAGAGGCAGTAAATTACCTGATTGCGATCGGATATCGGCGGACCACCGTGGATTCGACTGTAAAAACGTTGGCGCCGGCGAGATAGCCGGCATTAGATTCAGCTGTACGGAGCATCTATCCTGTGAGGAGCTCAGGCCGAGGCTGAGCCCTAGATCGTGATCATTCTCTATCAGCATGGATCTGATCAGCCCTGCTAGCAGCCCTTCCTCTGCTTTTGCCCCTTTCGATCTCCTCTGCTTTTGCCCCCTTTCGATCTCCTCTGCTTTTGCGGCTATGGCAAGGATGAAGGCGGAGGTAAAAAAACGAAAATCCGAAAGAATTGGGGACGGGTTTGAGGAGTGAAGGGAGGAGCGAGTGGAGCCTGGTTTTAAATAGGAAGCTTTGTTTTTGGCTTCAATCATGGCGGGTTTTAGGAGCTCGCAATAACTGCAATCATGGCGCTGCGTGTCCCCAAACCCTAACCCTTGGTTAATATCTAACCAGGGTTAATTATTCGAGGAAGAAAGATTGGCTGGCTTGGCTGAGCGGCTGATCCCCCCACGTTGCGCCGGGAAACCGGCGGCTTCATACAAGTGTAAAATAAAATTATATTTTTGCAATTATTTTTATATTAAAATTATTTATTTAATGTGTAAACAATAATAAAAGCTGATGGGAAAAGGTGGCAGCATGTATTGGAAAGTAATTAGTTGAGGAATCATGGTGTCATGATGGCCAGCTGGAAGAGAATGAAATGGTAAATGATTAATTAATGCCTTTCCCTCCCTCCACCCATCACCAAATATAAGTCCTTTTTTATATACCAACACAATGATTTATTTATTAAGCCATGTGATAGTATTTATTTGTTACCCATTTGCAATTTTTAGAACATTTAAACTTTAGTTTTTTTTACCATTTTGAATAGTATTTATTCTGAATCTACCAAAACACTATTTTATGTCTGATTATGATGGCAAAGATGGATTTTCGTTCAAAAACATTGTTTTTCGTCTCTAACAACCACCACCTGCTAAAATCAGGCCTACATGAGATTGTAAGATGATTGGTGTTTTTTTTTCATATTTATCATTTTTATCTGTCAAACAATGAGTTAATTTGAGGTTTCATTTGTTTTGTGGGTTTTTCCTCAGATTAATTTTTTTAAAAAATGCGAACACAATTTTTGTAACTTTGATTAGCTAACATTTGGAGCAAATGATTCCCGAAAACATTGTCTTATGCTTGATTGCAACTGCAGGAAGAAAGCTTCAATCAAGAGCATTGTTTTATCTTCATCTCGATCTGCTCCATATTCAACCGTCACTGCCCACATGAGCCTTATTAGTGTTTGATGTAGTTGAGGATTTATACGAGAAATGTGAAAAAATACTCATTTGACATATTTATAAATTAAATTAAAGCCTCGATGTATAATGTTAACCATAACACACATATCGTGTTTCCTTTACTTGAAATATAAGTTACATTTTAGAATGTATTTACTTGATATAACCATTGCAATTGATTAAGTATTAGTTACATTGGTATTATCAGTTTCCTTTTTGATAGTTCTCATGACCCCCTTTATTTGTATGATAATTTTATTTGAATTCTATTCTTATAATTTCGCATTAATTTTAATGTTTATTAAGCATGTTTCTTTATTAAGATCACGATTAATTATTGGGAAAATTTTCATGATCACAAAGAGATCTGCATTCTCTTGTATATAGTGTACATAAATATAT
This sequence comes from Platanthera guangdongensis, assembly GCA_039583875.1. NCBI lineage: Eukaryota > Viridiplantae > Streptophyta > Magnoliopsida > Asparagales > Orchidaceae > Platanthera > Platanthera guangdongensis. The sequence goes on from CM077163.1 coordinate 233,043,547, forward strand.
GTTGGAACAATTATTAAAACTTTCCCGTGAAGCTGGCATAATTACAAGTTGCACCTATCTTAGTTTTAAAATACAAAGACCTTCTGTGTAAGTTTACATTTCATAATATCCATACCCAAAAATACATCCTTTAAGTAAATTTTCAGAGGGGTCTATTTGTCCATGAATGTTATGAAAAATATAAACTTGTATGAGAGATTTTTTGTAATTTCAAATGTAAGCGGTGTATAACCCGTAATTCGTCGAGATCAGAGGATTCCGAGAACGACTCAGAAAACATCGCCCCAGTAGGAGGCGAGTTGAGGAGGCCTCGCCCCAGCCGGGTGCAAGTTGAGAAGGCCTCGTCCCAGCATGGGGCGAGTCGAGGAGGCCTCGCCCCAGCCGAGAGCTAGTGGAGAAGACCTCGCCCCAGGCCCCCAACAAAGGGCGAGTCGAAGAGGACCTCGCCCTAGCAGGGGGCGAGTTGAGAAGGCCTCGCCCCAGCAGGGGCGTGTTGAGGAGACCTCGACCCAGCAGTGGGCGAGTTGAGGAGACCTCGCCTAGTTAGGGCGAGCCCGTCGGGGCCGATGTTCCCAGACCATAACCCCCTCCCCTTGGATTTGCCTATAATAGAATCTCAGGGAACAAGTAGAAGGACTTTCACCCCCCCCCCCCCCCCTATGAGGGGCTAGTTCAGAGTTAGTCTCACTTGTGTCGAGCTCAACAATGGCTTTACGATGAGAAGTTCCATTAGACTTCCGGGTGTGTGGTGGGACGTCCTCGCTGCTGCATGCGGGTCTTATTTGTCGGCAGTCAAGAGCTATCCTTTTGATCCGACCACCTTCTTCTCGCCAAGTCTCCCACGAGGCGACCACTAAATCAGTAAACTTTGATCACCCCCAAATCCAAACAGCATAGACTGAATTTCTTGATTCCAACAAGATGGGTGCATCCTATAACCTAGTAAACCTAGAGAGGAGGTCCTGATAAATGTCCTTACTATTATGTAGTTATATAGTTTGAAATTTATTATTTAAATAACCATTTGATTGTCATTTTTTAGAGCATTCATGATATTTGTTGATTGAGCTCCACAGAAAAAGCTCAAATCTTTGGGGTGAAATCCTTTAATATTAATGAAAGAATGAATGAAGCTTTTTAGTTTCACATTGTCATGTTTCACTAGTTTATTAGAGTATATATAAATCATTTGGATCATCCTTAGTAAGTTGGAAGAAACATATGGAAAATCAATGGACCAGTGCCCTTAATAGCTAATCAGACCCGATTTGAATTTGAAAAATAATTAAATGGAATTAATTATTTATGTTGTTAAACATTATTTTTACCGTTCTTGAGAAACTTAAAAGTGCCCTTTATTTATCAGTAGCCTCCTCGACATGGGTCCAGTTCTTTGTTTCCTCGGGTGTCGGCTTCTGTCTTTGGGTCGAATTCACTCGACATGAGTTGACTCGATATTGACCCACGCTGACTGCCTTAAAGACTTGTAGTATGTTCCATGAGTACAAGCCTACATGTGTCACTTCTTCTTGCCGAACTCTTGTGTTTTTTTCATAAATAATTTTTTGAAATGATACTTGCTTTCAGAGAAAGGAGCGCGGGTAGTGATCTCCCCGCCCAATTGAGCATCAAAATTTTAGTTTTTTCCTTTGTTTTTCTTTTTTTATTTCGGCGAGAACACTGACGTATGAGGTTTTGCCCCGCGTTTTGTGTATTATCATAAAATTGTATATCCGATTTCTTTTAATGACTATCTCTAATGAATATCACATAGAAAATATCAATCTCCTTTTACAATAAATTTAATTAATATATATAACTGTTCCATAAATTATGTGTTATTTACTTGTTGTTTTTTGACTCTTATATATGAGGTATTTTCTAGAAGCAAAACCCTCTTTTACAATTTTCTGCATTTTTTCGATTTTGCTTCCTCCTAGCGTTTACTTTAATTCATCAAGTGAAAGTTCGGATGTTCTATGCACTTTTGATGTTGGCGCGCATCTGAAGTTTTAGGATCTAGCGGAGTTTTATACCTTAGTTTTTTGCTCTGTCGAAGAGTGTGGTGCAACTTAATTCTGGCATATAATGCGCAATGACACTGTCGGCACGTCGATCACACACATTTTGTTAAAGCTAGTAGTCCGACTTCACCTAGAGTTCGGATCTAAAGTTGCAGCTCACACCTACTCTTCCCAAACCCCCTTCTCGACGTGATTCTCGGAACTAAAAACAGACTGTGGGCTTCGGCTTGGAGGTCCCACCTGTAAGACCCCCCCCCCTCCCGGATCCCAAAACACGGCACGAAGGGGGAGTCTTATGCCCGGAACAGCCGCCTTGCGGTAGCATTAGCACACGGGCTAACCTGTACCACAAGACGCCTATTCCGCCGGCTGAAACCATATCAATATATCATGCCAACCCAACCAAATAAATAAGCAAGAGAAGTCAAAATCCACACTAAGTTATAATGTCCAAAACATCAATAAAGAGAAGCTAAACATGCTTCTACAAAATATCAGAGTACAGCTAATCATTGCCCAAACGGGCTACATCAGAGTAAGCAAAACACTAACATCAGTAACAGACGGTATCGACGACACCGTCATATCAGGCCCTGCCGTCCTGGCCTGGCTGTCCTGCTGCGTAGTCTGCGGCTGCTCTACCTGCGGCGTGACCTCCTAAAAAGGAAGACGTAGCAACCGTTAGTCGAAACGACTAAGTGGTTTCACATCCGCTCCCCCGGCGACTCCTCGGCACCGGGCGGAGAAAAGGAACAAGAGTATAGTATATAATAAGTATGCAAGTAAAGGAAGTACAAGCAGGTGGCAAGGTAATGTAAGAGTAACAACATCATATTCAGCATTTAAGTAAGAGCTACACTAAACTAGCAAGTATAAGTAACAGCAGGAAAGTAACTTAACTTATAAGAATGCCCATACAAACTTATAAGTTAAGGATCGGGTTACATAAAAGTAACTCATCGTATAAGAGTGCCCATACAAACTTATACGATGAGGATCTTGTGGTGCAATAATATGAAATGCTATGAATGCTATGCAATGACTCACCCATGCACATCCATGCAATTGCTATGTCGACACAGACTATAGTTCCCACTTTTCGAGCAGGTAGCTAACCTCTCAGGCATCAGCCGCCGTGGCCAGGCGGTGACAGTAGAACAGACACTTCTACTACTAGGCGGGTATCACACTACTTCACCTAGGCCTCCGTACGCCTCAACGCTAAGAACACAACAACGGAGCCCCTGCGTACTATGGCCCAGCGGGGTCTTGGGTAGATGTGCACCAAGAACACAGCCCGAACTGGCCTTGCGTGACCCGGAAGGGGCCTCGGAAGAAAGCACGAGGACACAGCCCAACCGTTCACATGGCCGGAGGGGCCTCGGGACGTGAACACCGAGGATACAGCCCAAACCGACCAAGTCTAACTGCCAACTCCCGTCGGTGTGACGACTGGCGAGCCCGTAGACCTGCCACACTATCCTTAACCCGGGATTACGACACCGCGTGTCGACTCACACCACATGCAAACATCATATCAACACAACATGGAAGGGGCCTCGGAAGTAAACACGAGGGCACAGCCCAACCATCCATCCGCACCCTACCTCAACACAACCAAAACAAGTGGCGGTCAACCCCGCACTTACATCCCTTCACAATACTACCCGTAGGGAGACAACGCTCTAAGTATTGGTCCACTAGACTCATTTCATTAATCAAACATATCCATGGCCATGATCTAATCATCTATATGACTCCCCAAATGATGACAATGTAAAATAACGTAATGCGCATATAAGATCTATCACATCTTCCTTTTTAGTAATATCATAGCTTAAACATGAAGTGCACCATATTCAATCTTTCAATTCCTACCAGTTCAATTCTTTTAAACAAGTTTGTTTCACAATTTGGTAATATGAAATACGATTAATAAGATACTTCAATCACACAACAAATGATTAATCATAAGGGTTCATCCAAGGCAAGTATCTTGCATTAATAATTTCACCGAATAAAATCCATTTTTCCATTAAGCCCAGAATTTAGGCGCAGGTTGAATCTGGTCAGCAACTTCGACCGGAGATTCCCGAGGCTGCAGGAATCCGGTGAAGTCGTGTAACCCCTCGATGGAAAGGTATTTCCATGGACTACATCTTTCATATTCAGAGCTCAACCCAGATTTGACATTATCCTATTTGAAATCGGACTTGAAGTCCGCTGCGTACAGAACACAGTTTCTGCATGCAGGATTTATTAAACACCATTTTCGTTTGGATTTTCCCGTGGCTACAGACTTCACCGGAAGTCGTGCAACCACTCGTTGGAAAGGTATTTTCAAGGGCTTCAACTTTCGTGTTTAGTCAAAAGCCCAGGTCTGACCATAACATACTTAAAAATGGTCACGAAGTTCGCTGCGCGCAGAATACAGATTCTGCACGCATCTTAAGGCGAAATGAACGGCATCGGTTCATCTTCCTCCTCAAGGCGATCTTCCAAAATCATTCCAGAAAACCTCCTCCCTTATTCACCCTCAAGAGGCCAAAACCCTTCACGAAACCATCCCTTATCATCCATTGAAAAAGGGCGTGGTTGAAGAGATCTAAAACCTAAGACACAAGTCTTAGCATGACCTTTCCTAGAAAACTCCTCCTCACCATCAAGACTCTCTTGAGTCGATGTCTCTCCTAGGAAAATAACTATAGATCTAGCACCAAGGGAGAGGGTAGGAAACTCACATTGGCTCCAGCGGTACCACCATTTCTAGCCATGGATCTCGTAGTTCTCCTTGGCGGCATCTTCTCTTTCACGGCGATGGCGGATCTCCTTTGGTAAAACTTGCTTCTGCAGTTTTCCCTCTCACAGGAGTTCTCACAGGAATTAGGGGATGAAAAGAGCATGAAAACGGCTAGGGTTTTCTGTCCCCTATATATATAAAATGTGACACGGGTAGGGACACGACCGTGTCCTTACCCGTGTCCTGCCTGGCGAAGCGGCAACGACAGTTTCCATGTCGGTTCAATACTTGACACGGGTTGGGACACGCCCGTGTCCCGACCCGTGTCCACATGACACGGCCGTGTGCATGGCCGTGTCCTTGGCCGTGTACTTCTCGGGTTGCCTCTCGACACTTCTCGTCGAGCTCAACTCGACGCACACGGGTAGGGACACGGCCGTGTCTCTACCCGTGTCACCTGGTGTCGACACAGCTCGACGATCTCGACACGGGTCGTCGAGCTCAACTCGACGCACACGGGTAGGGACACGGCCGTGTCTCTACCCGTGTCACCTGGTGTCGACACAGCTCGACGATCTCGACACGGCTCGTCGAGCTCAATTCGACGCACACGGGTAGGCACACGGCCGTGTCCCTACCCGTGTCACCTCCTTTTTACACTGATTCTCCATTTCTCCACAAGTGCAGTCCAATTCCCTGCACTCTCAGGACTCAAGTCAACCCTCATGACTCAAAACACACACACTAGGGGTCTAGAACGATTCGGGACGTTACACCACCTCTTACCCGGAAGAATTAGAAGTTTGCTGGGCTAGGTGCCTTGGAGGAAGAAGAAGAAAAGGGTTCCACAGCCTCTCTTCAAGGCACCTCATCGGTCTATTTATAAGCCTCTGAGTTTGACCTGTCAATAACCAAACTGAACTGACCTGAAATTACCAAAGTACACTGGGCAAAATGGTAAAATTACCTGGGGTAAAAGAGTAAAATCCCCTCTTGGGGGTAAGAAAGTAAAAACACTTTTTTCTCATATGGTGAGTGACAAAATAACCGGCGGGCGAGAGGAGCTTATCAGCTCGCCTCGCGACTCCCCCGCCTCTCGAAAGCCGTCTCGCCAAAAGAGGTCAGCACACGCCGCGAGAGCCGTCTCGCCTGCTCCGCTTCTCCCGTCTCACCCATTAAGTTTTGCCTCTTTGAAGTACCGGTGAGTTGATCATATGGTACTACTCGCCTCTGCAATCCTCTCGCTCCTAACTCAGCACTTCTCTTTGAGTTGCCTCCTGCGAGCCCGAAGTTGTACACATTCTACGTTTCTCCACAAATTTCATAGTGTCTTTCGTATATTTTCCTTGTCTCCCACTTAATTCTGCGGTCGATAAAAATTTTTAATGAGAGTTTAGCGATCACGTGCGACTCGAAGGAACGGTTGGCGATGGGCGATCTGATAGCTCACTAACCGCGGATCCGGGCCACTGAACGCAGATGGAAAATTGGCTGCTCTCGGGAACACGGGTGTAGAGATCGCCGGTCCCATGGCGAACAGCCATTAGGGTCCTTTGAGTGCGGGCTTACTATCATGCGGGTCGTGGGACTCCCACGTGCCAAACTGCTCATGTGTGTGTGAATTGTTTTGTTGGCCACCAGGAGATCCATTCCAATTTCCAATGGAGAAGAAATTAAGTTGACCACTTTAGCTTATGGTTTTAAACATTTTTACTATTTATGACAAAAAATGCAAAGAAAAAACACCAGCCAGCAAGCAATAATCTGATTAATTTCTGACATCCTCGGCACGTACGCAATGGTTTGACCCTGGCTTAACTCTCACGTGCGGCAGCTGTTCGAGGCTCCTAAAATATAAAAGACGAAAAAAAACTGATTAAATAAAATATTGGAATAGTGGGAGCGAGCAGTGAATGATTGGAAACAGCGTGTCGTGTCGGTGACTCGGTGGGGTCACGTGAATTAGACTTGTTTTCATGGCTCTCCCTAAACCGGCAGGCGTCGGGCGACCCATCAAACTTGTCGGTGAATTATAAGCATATATATATAATGGATATAATGCACCCCTTATCTTGCATTATATATACTATACGCTTCGCATGCTTATATATAGTAACTGCACCGACTACTGGCTCTAATCATATATAAATACATCATGGGGCCGTGTCGAGCGGGTCTGGAGAACCCGTGACATGAGCTGCAACCATCCCAGACCCGGTGTAGTACTTGCGTGTGTTAATCAGGCTGTTTGTTTGTTTGGGAGGGCAGCAACGGTGTACGCACTTCTGTCATTTCGCTGAAATTGGTGATTCAGGTGATCAAAATAGAGCAACGTCATTCGCCAACACAAATTCGGCCCGACGCAATTACCAGCATATTCATTCAGAAAACTATAAATATATCATCATTCTTTCATTTGAAGACAGACAACTTTGGAGACTAGAAAAATCTCTGAGATTTTCTTGAGCCATCTCAAGCCTTCCACGACACGACATTCTTCTCCACAGGAGCGCTCTCATCAAGACTCCGACTCGGCAGAAGAGCTTTCATTGAGGCTCTGAGAACTTGGCGACTCTCCCCACTGGAGCGCTCTTATCCAGGCTCCAATGACTTAGTTTCTTTTTCACTGTTTTCATACTTTGTACTTATAACGGAGAGGTGACATGTCACCCTCTGAGGAATTATTTTAAATCTTGTGAAGTGCGATAGTGGATTTTGGCACATCACAGAACCGACCAAGTTGTTTTTCACCCTTACAGGTTTTCTCAGTTAAAAAAAGTCTCTTGTCATTTGCTGCTATTTTTCTTTAACTGTTTGCGCGCTCAGTCTAATTCTGAGCTAAGGTGACCAGATTCTCCAGACGGGAGAAAAATCGGATGTCTCGCAACATGTATAAATTAGAATATGATCATTTTACAAATAAAATGGTATGAACATTTTTCCTAAAATTGCATGTACAAGGCGTATTTAGAAAAGACGCGAAAGTTAGGAGATTTTGAGGCGCGACTGGCCAATAACTGGTTGCGGTTAACAATGACCTTATATATAAAAGAATTACTTTAGGAAAATAGGCCATCAAATACTTTTGAGCTATTCACTTCAATCTTCTTGATCTAATAATAGATTTCTTAAATACTCACGAGTAGCATAAAAATAAAGTATTGTTTATAGCTACTAGTTGTTACCCACATGGTCCCCCTTGTGTAGGGTGTCATGAAAATATTACAGCACGAGTGATCGAAGCCCGGACCGCTAAAAAATTATTTATTTAAGAACTTGTGTGATGTTCGGCACGGGGAAGGAAATGATGTCGTGTGAATCCCAGATCAAGGCAATAGCCACCGCAACCCATTTGGCGGAGCCGTGGATGACCGACTAGCATCGGTGCGCACAACAAATCTGCAAGTTGCCTTGGATCGCAACCGCGGTTTCCCCTGCGGCAATCCACCACCCCAAAAACACGCCCTTAATTGCTTTACCACGTTGTTCAATGTGAACAAATAAAGGTGTTAAATGAATCACTTTCAACATCTGCCTAAGGGAGGCCCCAACAACCCGGTCCAACTGATTCGTCAAATTAAAAGGCCAGTAGACCGGTCCAACCGACTCGTATGACATTAATAATGTGTTTAATTTCTCAATCAGTGGAAAACTCGGCTCATCTAAAAAAACTTATTTTATTTTTTTAGAAATTCGTCTGTTCCTATCAGTAGTAAACAAACACAATATTATGGATTGTGACATTTTGCAGAAAACTAAAAGAAAAAAAGTCCTCTCAAACTGAGCCTAAGGCTCTTTTGGGGGGGGGGACATATTTTCAACGGTCAAGCGGTCACGATCGCATGAATCAGTCCTTAATTGTGGTCTGATTCATGTGCTCGTAACCGCTTGACCGGTGAAAATAAGTCCCCCCAAACGGAGCCTAAATTAAGACTTTATTTGACACTGCGGTGGCGGACCCATCCGCTCCCACGGTGATTGAACTGGAGGCGGGGAACTGAGATCAAAACGGAGCGGTTTATGACATTTTTTAGGAGAAGAACAGAGCAAACGCTGCTAAAGAGCGTTTGTTTACCCGCCAAACAAAGCCTAATAACTCTCATCACGTGCGTCCCTCCCACCAAAACAATTCACTATGCCATCAACTATGCGCATGACTTCGCATTTACGCTACACAACGCGGGGTCATCAATAATTGGGACAGCTGTCAGCATCACACAATATAAGATAAGATCACAGTGGGCCACCATTGCCTCCAGTCAAAAACCATATGCACGGCGCCACACCAAATTCTTTGATACAACTTCACACGACCCCTTCGATTCGCTTTATTTTGCGTGCCCCTTTTTTCGATCGAAGGAATGAACGTGCACGGAGCAGGCTTGGAGGAGGGCCCACTTCATTTATTGAACACCGTAAACCCCGGCCCGGATCGCTCGTTCTGTCGGGTTGGACCGGAGGGAGTGAACCGTGGTTCATCATCACGAGCAATCACGTCCTACGCATTAATCATCGGAATTTCACTTTTTCTTTGGAGATAATTTGATTCTCATCATATCCGTAAATAGATTTTCTAAGCACGCCAAATCCGAATACTCCTTTTTTTTTGTTCTTCTAAATTTTATTATTTATTTTATAATAATTGTTATATAAATTGATATTGATTTTAGCTTTATTTGACAGAGTAATGGCGGTCATGAACATGGAGGTTAAATTCTCATTCCTTAATAAATGATGATTTAACCCGTGCGTTTATGACCATCACCATCGTACAAACGGAGCCTTTTCAACATGATTTGTCGTGGCATTATTCTCGATCTTTTAGGGTGTTGTTATAAACAAATTTTGACTTGCTATTAGCAAATTCATATTTTTGCCTTCACATTTCGATCATTTGTTAACTTTGTGATCACAATGCGTTAACTTTGTGAAACCATACGATCACATTTTGCTTACCATACGATTAAAATTGGACTTATTACCATCATAAGTTGTGTGAAATAATCATAGAAAATTAATTTTTTGAATAATGTTAATGATTTCCATCATAAAAAAAACGCAATGATATCATATATGACATCCTAACAAACAAATATCAACGCATGGGTATCACTTTGGATACTCAAACAATCAATACATTACTTTAATTAATTTTAATATGCAAATATTTATCATTAGAAATTGATGATGTACTTAATTTGACCAGAAATCTTTGGAAAGGGCACTTAATGCATTACTCTGTCTTTAACATATTCCACCCATGCTTTATTGCATCTTTTAAGATCTAAAATATATAAAAAAGATAAAATTGGCATATTGAAGTCTACATCAAAGACTACTGCTTTCTTATAACAGTAACTAGTTGTAGTACACGAGGTCTTGCCCATGCCCAAATACGAACTCATGCGCACGGGCTCTAGTTCGTGATCGACTCCACAAGTGATTTATTGAATATTGCAAATGCATACGTTAAAAAGTAGGGGCATATTTAGTCTCTGTTTGGAGGGGGGGGGAGGGGAATTTTTAATTAAGGCCCGGTTCATGCGGTCGTAACCGCTTGACCTGTGAAAATAAGTTCCCCCACAAGAAGCCTTAGTATAATAAATGTTACACTATCACTTTATCTTATAATAATAGAAGCAATCATGTAAGGGGGGTTCTCTTCTGCGCCATCGCATGGTCGAGCTGAATCGTTATTGCAATCCGATCGGGACTGCGGTTTAGAAAATCTGATTTGATTTGGAAAGATTTAACAGCAAACCTATCTCTACTTATATACAATAAAAAAGGAATTATTATACGCACAACAAAATTGTATAATCATAGTGTACAACCCCGTGTCCGGCGAGCGGGTCCCGCCAGGAAGGATGAGTGGACCTGGACCCGCGACCCGCACCCGGGCGGCGAGACAGGCTATGCGGCAGAAGGCCTGACCCGCTCCCGCCCACCTCAGGCGAGCGGGCTGGCAACCCGCGGCGAGCGGGCTGGCAACCCGCGGCGAGCGAGCTGGACCCAAGGATGGCGGCCCGCCGGCTGATCCCCCCTGCATGCGACCTGACCGCCGATCCCCCGGCAAAGGGCTGGCAGCTCGCCCATATCGGCTCGCACTCGCCCAGTGAGGGTAGGTGAGCCCCAGAGCCAGGTCGCGCCCGCCCCCCACGGACGGAATCGGAGGCGAGCTGACTCCCCAGGGGTGCGAATAACTACTCAGAACAGCGGAGCCTCGCTGTTGGCAGACCAGGTTGGACTGCGCATAGCTATTCAGAACAGCGGAGTTTGGCTGTTGGCAGACCCAACCAGGGGCTTTTTGGTATTTCCAGGTCAGTTCTTTTGGTTATTGGCAGTTCAGATTCTGAAAATCTATAAATAAGACCCAAGGGGTACCTCAGAGCACACGCTTTCATTGCCTCCTTATTCTCATCTTCAAGTGTTCTCTGAGGGTACCTTAGCTCGGCTCTTGGCTAAGGAGGGGAAGCGCTCAGAGATCTTCCGGGTTTGTGGTGGGACCTCCCTGCCGAGCCCTTGGGTCTGTTCTTTCTTGTCTCTGCCGTCGTTTTTCTTGCAGGAGCGAAGTAGGCGCGAGACCACCCCTTCCCCAAGGGCAGAACTCCACAAGAGGCCGGATTCCGGTTTCAACATTTTGGTGCGGTGAGCGTGGATAGTGGTCAGTGCAGAAAAGCTTCGGCGAGCTCAATGACGGGAGGTCAAGGATCCGACAGGCAGAACTCGCCGCCCCTCCGCCTCTCGCAACAGTGGGAATGTTTGAAGATTTCAGGAACGAGGTGCTGGACCTCGTTAAGATCGCACTCGGCGTGCGGGCCGAGTGCTCAACTCCGGCAGCCCAGATCGCGGCCGCCCCCTCTTTGGGCGAAGACGCTCCTGGCAGGCGAGCCGGGAAAGAAGTGGCTGAGGATGGCCGAGGGAGCGAGCTCTCGGGGCGCGAGCTCTTCCCCGGCTCGGCAGGCCGAGGTCAATTCGGCGAGCTGGGCTCGCGGGACTCGCCGGCTCCCCCGGTGGTTGGAAGCAGTCCATTCAGCGAGCTGGTCTCCTCAGCACCAGTGTCAGAAGGGTTCAGGGAGCCCGAGATGACCTACTACACCGGGAAGGGAGACCCGGTTCAGCACGTCCAGTGGTTCGAGGACGTGGTCTCCATCCGTCAGATGTCGGACGGATTCAAGTGCCGTCTCTTCGCCATCACCCTCCGAGAGAAGGCAAGGGAGTGGTTCCACCAGCTGCCGGCCAGTTCCATCTATTGCTTCGAGGACCTGCGCCGAGGGTTCATGCTGAGGTTCACTATCTCAAAGAAGAGGAAGAAGGAGTCCGAGTCCCTGTTCCACATAAAGCAGGGGGTGAACGAGACGTTGGGGAGCTACGTCGATCGGTTCCAGGATGAGGTTACCCAAGTCCAGGAGATGCCAGGCCACAGTCTGATGATGGCCTTCACACTGGGCCTGCAGCAGGGTTTCTTCCGCATGGAGCTGAAGAGGATTCCCCCCCTCTCCTACGAGGAGCTGATGGAGAGGGCGGCGAGAGAGGTCGACGGGGAGGCGTCGAACCCAGAATTTGCGAGGAAGTTGGCCAGGTGGGCGACTGAGGAGGAAAAGGAGTCGAAGGGAGGAAGAGGACAGGAAGAGAGGAGGGGGGAGCCCAGGCAGAGGGAGCAGAGGGAGCAGAGGCAGCTCCAAGGACAGCAGCCGGGATGGGGGCGTCAGGAGCCCGACCGTAGGCTGGGCTGGAGACCAGAGTGGCAGGGGCAGGGGCCACAGAGGGGATACTACGGGAGAGGTCACTATCAGGGGAGGCAGGACCAGTTCCACCCACCAGGCTGGAGGCAGGGTCAGAGGCCGCGGCTCCCCGATCAGGAGGAGGCCATGGCCATAGCTCTGGGAGCAAGGAGAGGGGACATGAGAAGGAGGAGAAGGGAGTTCAGGGTGGAACTGCCCTACTGCGACTTCCATCAGGAAGAGGGGCACGCGACAGCCACGTGCCCGGAATTCTTGGAGATGAGAGGGAACAGGGGGCGGCAGCAGCAGCAGGAGGAGGTGTGGCAGGAAGTGAGGATCGAGGAGGTCCTGCCTCGGACGGAGGAGGATCGCTGTGAAGACCGGGTGGATGTGGGGACCCGAGGAATGATCGGAGTGATCCACGGGGGAGTGGGGATCGAGGCTTCCCGCAAGGCAAGTCTCCACACCATGTATCGGCGGAGCGTCGCCTCTACGTCCCAAACCCCGCCGCCAGAGGAGAGGATCACTTTCTCTAGAAGTGATATGCCGGACCACGAGGATCCGTTCTGTGATGCGCTGGTCATCAAGGCCGCCATCGAGAACTTCACTGTCTCTCGGATCCTAGTGGACAATGGGAGTTCCGTGAACGTCGTCTTCAAGAAGGCATTTGACGCGATGCAGGTAGAAGCTAAGAGGGTGCTGGCCTCGGATGGGCCCCTGTTCGGGTTCTCGGGAGAAAGGAAGGAGGTAGAGGGAGGAGTAGGCCTCCATGTCACCCTGGGGGGGCAGTCCCGAAACTGCAAGTTCGTCATTGTGGACGCCCCCAGCAGTTACAGCGCAATCTTCGGGAGGCCCCTGATCAGCGCCTTCCGCTGCGTCCCCCCATCTTTCCATCAGTGCTTGAAGTTCAACGCTGAGGGGGCGCAGGTCAGGGTTAGGGGAGACCCTAAGGTGGCACGGGAATGCTACGTCACCGCGGTGAACACCATCTCTTGGCAGGAAGGGGCCGAGGAGATGGGGCGGAGGATGGAGGAGGACGAGCCGGAAGCCGGAGAGGTGGAGCTGGAGGTGAAGGGCTGCGCAGAGAAGACGGAAGGAGGGGGTTTGGAGGAAGTGGTCGAAGTAAGGGCCGTGGCAGAGGAGATGGAGGTAGAGGTCCCCGCTCAGGAGGAAGGGGATACCGAGGGATGGGGGGAGCAGTCCAGGCTGGAGGCCGCAGAGGAGGTGGTGGAGCTGGAGGTGCTCACCCGCGGTGGCAGGGTGGAGAAGATCCGCGTCAGCGGGGGGCTGACCCCGGAGGACCAGGGCAGGATGCTGGAGTGCATCCAGAAGAACGTGGACATCTTCGCCTGGAGCGCCGCGGAGATGCCGGGGGTTGACGCGGATGTGGCTTGCCACCGCCTCAACCTGGACCCGGGAACACGCCCCGTCCAGCAGAAGAAGAGATCCACGGCGGACAAGCTAGCGGAACCCATCAGGGAGGAGGTGGCAAAACTTCTCAAAGCGGGCTTCGTGTCCGAAATTCAATACCCCGGCTGGGTCTCGAACGTTGTGATGGTCAAAAAGGGAGACGGCCGCTGGCGCTTGTGTATCGATTTTTCCCTTCTTAATAAAGCTTGTCCTAAGGATTGTTACCCCTTGCCTCGGATCGACGCGCTGGTTGACTCAGCCGTCGGTTTTTCTGTAATGAGTTTTTTAGATGCATTTTCAGGTTACCATCAGATCAGGATGCACCCCCCGGACATAAAGGATGTCTCATTCATCACAGGGGATGGCTGCTATTGCTACAAGATGATGCCGTTCGGGTTGAAGAACGCTGGTGCCACCTACCAAAAAATGATGGATAGGGTCTTCAAGGAACAGAGGGGGAGGAACTTGGAGGTGTACGTGGACGACCTCATGATAAAGAGCCGGGACGTGGACTCCCACCTTCGGGACCTAGAGGAGACGTTCGCCACCCTGCGCAGATACAAGATGCGGCTGAATCCCCTTAAGTGCGTTTTTGGGGCTGGCCGAGGGAAGTTCTTGGGGCACCTCCTCACCCCCGCAGGGGTCGAGCCGAATCCGGACAAGGTCAAGGCGATCTTGGAGTTGGGGTCCCCGCGGAATGCGAAGGAGGTCCAACGGTTGACAGGGAAGCTAGCAGGACTGAGCCGCTTCCTCTCTCGGGCAGGGGAGAAGTGCTCCCCCTTCTTCAAAACGCTGAGGGGGGGCCAGAGGTTCGAGTGGACTAAGGAATGCGAGGAGGCGTTCTAGGCCCTCAAGGCGCAGCTGACACAGGCCCCGCTGCTCCAGGGGCCGAAAGAGGGTGAAGATTTGTTCTTATACCTCGGGGTCGGGACAGAGGCCTTAAGCTCCGTCTTGGTGCGAGAAGAGGGGAAGAGGCAGCTCCCCATTTATTATGTCAGCCGGGTCCTGAGGAAGGCCGAGCTCCGATATCCAATCTTGGAGAAGCTTGCGTTCGCACTGATCATCTCGGCTCGGAGGCTACGACCATACTTCCATGCACACTCAATCCGAGTGGTGACCGACCATCCCCTCCGCAACGTCTTCGAGGGGGTGGAGCATTCAGGCCGGCTGGCCAAGTGGTCGGTGGAGCTGAGCGAGTTCGACGTCTCCTTCGTTCCGCGACTCTCGATCAAAGCTCAGGCGATGGCCGACTTCTTGGCCGACTACGTGGTGGAAGTAGCGGAGGAGGAGCTCACCCGCCCGACTCCTTGGAAGGTGAGGGTGGACGGAGCCTCAGGAAGGCATTCTCTCGGAGTAGGAGTGGTTCTGGAAAACCCTCAAGGGACTCGGATCGAACAGACGGTGGTGGTGCATTTTCCCATTACCAACAACCAGGCTGAGTACGAAGCAGTGATAGCGGGACTACGCCTGGCCAGAGAGTTGGGGGTGCTGGATGTGGAAGTTCTGACCGACTCCATGGTGGTGGCTTCCCAGATCAACGGGGATTTCGAAGCAAGGGAGCCCGCTTTGAAGTTATATTTGGCCAAAGTGAAGGGGGTCATAGGGACCTTCCAGACCTTCTCCATCCGACACGTGCCAAGGGGGGAGAATGAACAGGCCGACCAACTGGCGAAGCATGGCCCCCGGATGGGGGGCACCATCACCGACCTGTTCCGCCCCTCCATCGAAGAGGGGGAGCTCATGGAGATCGATCAGCGGCCCTCGTGGATGGACCCAGTAGTAGTTTTCCTCTCCACGGGAGAGTATTCGGAGGGAGTAGATAAGAAGAAGCTGAGGCACAAGTCCGCCTACTACCTCCTCAAAGACGGGCAGCTATACAGAAAGACCCTTTCCGGGATGCTGGCTCGCTGCGTGTCTGAGGGCGAGGCGCAGAGGATCTTGGAAGAAGTCCACTCCGGGGAGTGCGGGAGTCATTCCGGGAGTCGGACCTTGGAGGGGAGGATAGTCCGGCAGGGGTATTTCTGGCCCACCCTGGGCCGGGACGCCGCGGAGTTCGCAAGAAGATGTCATAAGTGCCAGCTATTTGCCCCCCTCCAGCTACAGCCGG
This sequence comes from Platanthera guangdongensis, assembly GCA_039583875.1. Taxonomy (NCBI): domain Eukaryota; kingdom Viridiplantae; phylum Streptophyta; class Magnoliopsida; order Asparagales; family Orchidaceae; genus Platanthera; species Platanthera guangdongensis. The sequence continues at coordinate 233,059,552 of CM077163.1, forward strand.
CCCAACGACTCAAGAGCATCACGGCCCCCTGGCCCTTTGCAATCTGGGGAATGGATTTGGTTGGGCCGTTCCCCAGGCCAGCGGACAGAGAAGGTTCCTCCTGGTGATGATCGACTACTTCTCAAAGTGGATGGAGGTGAAGGCGTTGGCAAAGGTGACCTCCCAGGTAATCAGGAACTTTGTTTGGGGGGAGATCATCTGTCGCCATGGGCTGCCCCAGGCCATCGTCACAGACAACGGGCCTCAGTTCGCCAGCGCCGAGTTCACCAGTTTTTGCGAGCAGCTTGGGATCGACCTCAGATTCGCCTCGGTCCACCACCCCAGGAGCAACGGGCAGGTGGAGGCGGCGAACAAAATCATCGTCAATCTCCTCAAGAAGAGGGTGGAAAACTTGAGGGGGAGCTGGGTGGAGCAGCTCCCCGCCGTCCTTTGGGCCCTTAGAACCACCCCTAACACGGCCACGGGGGAGACCCCCTTCAAGCTCTCCCATGGGTGCGAGGCGGTGCTCCCCATAGAATTTGAAGTCCAAACGCCGCGAGTCGGGACGGCCAGAGAAGGCCGAGAGGAATGGCAAGCCGAGAATGGGGAGGAACTGAGGCTCTCCCTCGACATGGTGGAAGAGTTGAGGGACCTTTCGGCCATCCGACAGGAGGAGGTCAAAAGGAGGATGGCAAAATACTTCGACAAGCATGTCAGGGTCAAGCAGTTCGCTGAAGGGGACCTGGTACTGAAGGAGGTGGACGCGGCAGGACGGTCAGCATCCGTAGGGAAACTCAACCCCAGCTGGGAGGGGCCATTCATTGTGAAGGAAGCTTTGAAGTCGGGGGGCTATCGGCTCCAAAATGTAGAGGGCGAGGCCCTGAGTCTCACCTGGAGTGGAGACGACTTGAAGAGATTTTTTCCCTAATTTCCTGTAAGCAACACGATTTATTATAATGAAGCTTTTCTTTTCCCTCCCCCCAGGATTGTCATACCTAGGCTTGCTCAGAGAGTTGGAATGAATTCGGACCCCGAGAAGATCCCGCTGCCAGGCTCCCACCTAGCTGGCAGGGCCGGAAGTCACTCGGTGTCATCCCTAGCCTCGAGAAGATCCCGCTGCCAGGCTCCCACCTAGCTGGCAGGGCCGGAAGTCACTCGATGGAATGAATTGGGACCCCGAGAAGATCCCGCTGCCAGGCTCCCACCTAGCTGACAGGGCCGGAAGTCACTCGGTGTCATCCCTAGCCTCGAGAAGATCCCGCTGCCAGGCTCCCACCTAGCTGGCAGGGCCGGATGTCACTCGATGGAATGAATTTGGACCCCGAGAAGATCCCGCTGCCAGGCTCCCACCTAGCTGGCAGGGCCGGAAGTCACTCGGTGTCATCCCTAGCCTCGAGAAGATCCCGCTGCCAGGCTCCCACCTAGCTGGCAGGGCCGGAAGTCACTCGATGGAATGAATTTGGACCCCGAGAAGATCCCGCTGCCAGGCTCCCACCTAGCTGGCAGGGCCGGAAGTCACTCGGTGTCATCCCTAGCCTCGAGAAGATCCCGCTGCCAGGCTCCCACCTAGCTGGCAGAGCCGGATGTCACTCGATGGAATGAATTTGGACCCCGAGAAGATCCCGCTGCTAGGCTCCCACCTAGCTGGTAGGGCCGGAAGTCACTCGGTGCCATCCCTAGCCTCGAGAAGATCCCGCTGCCAGGCTCCCACCTAGCTGGCAGGGCCGGATGTCACTCGATGGAATGAATTTGGACCCCGAGAAGATCCCGCTGCCAGGCTCCCACCTAGCTGGCAGGGCCGGAAGTCACTCGGTGTCATCCCTAGCCTCGAGAAGATCCCGCTGCCAGGCTCCCACCTAGCTGGCAGGGCCGGAAGTCACTCGATGGAATGAATTTGGACCCCGAGAAGATCCCGCTGCCAGGCTCCCACCTAGCTAGCAGGGCCGGAAGTCACTCGGTGTCATCCCTAGCCTCGAGAAGATCCCGCTGCCAGGCTCCCACCTAGCTGGCAGGGCCGGATGTCACTCGATGGAATGACTCGGAAAGCAATGGCCTGCGACCTAGAGCAAATCGCGTTGTCAGACTCCCACCTAGCCGGCAAGGCCGGGAACTACTCGAGAAGCGTGCGCAGCAGGACGGAATCGCAAGGGTTAGTCAAAAAAGAAGGAAAGGGTCTAGAATAGCCCCACCCTCAAGCCCCGGGAAAGGTGGTCGAGTAAATGCAAAGGCCTGGGCGAGAGTCCCCAGAAAATTAAGCATGCGGCCGAGGAGCGAGACGGCTCGCCTCGCTCGGCGGATGAGTCAGCTCACCTCGCTCGGCGGACGAGCCAGCTCGCCTCGCGCGGCGGACGGGCAGCAGCCTCGTCAGAGCCGGGCCGCAGGGGCGGGTCGCGCCGTCCGGCAGTGGCATCGTTGGAAAAATAAGGCAGGCGAGAAATATAAAGGGAACAATAGACAGAAATATAAAGTATAAGCGCAACTCGCGCATACATCTCAGACCCGATTGTTATACATAATGTTCATCTACAAAGTAAATTACAAAAAGGGGGGGGGGACGCGAGATCTAGGAACCCTAAAGCGGCTGGAAGGCCTTGTCGCCAGGGGCCGGCACAGGGAGGAAAAGCGCCGGCACAACGTCTTCCGCAGAAAGCCCCGCCGCCTCGCTCGTAAGCAGGTCCGCGCGCCGCAGCATCTGCATCGTATACTTCGCCGCACTGGCCGCGTTCTTCTGCATGAGCACCTCTAGGTCGTAGTCGGACAGGTGCTCGCGCGGGCAGACCCCGCTGTCTGGTGGAGGGGCAGCGGCAGCGGCCTCCAGCTCGCGTATCCGGGCCTCCAGCGCCGCCTTCTCCTGGCCAAGGGTGGCGATCTCGGCACCCATTCGACTCGCCGTCGCCGCATCCTGAAAAAGAAATAGGAATTGCCATGAGCTGTGTTCGCAAGGGGAAGAGGGTAACTCAGGATGAGCGCGTACCACCCCGCCCAGATATTGCGCGAGGGTCTCCTCGGCAGCGGCGGCTCGCCCCCTCTGAAGGTCCGCGTCCACCCGAGCGAGCTTCCGGGCCTCTTCTTTCTCCTCCGCCATCTTTTGGATAGACGCGGCGTTCCGCTCCACCTGGGTGCAGCGTCGCCCCACCATGTGAGCCAGCTCCAGACCGCGCAGCTGGGCCCGTGCGCTCTCATGGATCAGCACCCGCGTCTCCTCCTTGTCGTATATGGCGGCGTCTTCGCACGAGTACAGCCCAAAGGAGAAGCTGTACGCCTCCCCGCCGATTGTATCCTGCTCCATCCAGCTCGGCAGCAGGGTCGAGATCGTTGCGCGATTCGACTCCTTGTCCCACGCCAGGAGCGGGACGCCGAGCTCGTCCAAGTACTTCTCGCCGTAACCGAAGTTCCGATGCCCTCTCGGCACCGGCCCCGCAGCGGCTTCAGACCCGCCCGGCGGCGCGGAGGTGCCCGCCGCCCCGACCGGGGAGTCGCTGGTCGAAGCAACCAGCGGGGGCGAGGGGGCCTCAGTCGGCAAGACCGCGGGGGCCTTACCCTTTCTTTGGCTCGCGGAGGGTTGCTGATCCGCGGTCTTCGCCGACTTCGGCGGAGGTGCTGACTGTCCGCCGCCCGGTCGCTTCTTGGCCGGGATCGATGAGATGTCGCGCTGGGCGGCATCCGCAGCCAGGGCGCGGGCGAGAACCCCGGGGGGAATCCGAGCGCTCTCGTAAGGGGGATGAAGAGGGATGTCGCGTTCACCTGCGAAGAAAGAAAGGGTGAGATAAAAGAAAGATGGGAAAGTGAGGACTAGCTAGCGGCGGGCGGCAAACCTCCGCCTGGCGGGACGACGGCGAGATCGTCAAGATGGCGGCGCAGGTACGCGACTTCGAAGTTCTTCCCGACGAAGAACGCGAACAGGTCGGCTTCATGGCCGCCTAGGCTGGGTGGCCGGTAGCTCGTCTCGCTGAGCTGCACCGGCAAGAAGGGCACGTTGCCGAGGTCCCCTTTGACGAACAGGAACTTCTTCAGCCAGTTGTGGCTCTTGTTAACGGTCTCCCGCACCTTGAGGTGGGCGCTGGAGAAGTAGGCCGTCCCGTCTCGGTTCGCCCTGAAGGAGAACAGCTTCCGGAATACTGCGAGGCTGAACTCCACCCGCTCCTCTCGCAGGAAGCAGGCGAACCCCATCATGACGGCGATGGAGTTCGGGGTCATCTGGCCCAGGACGACCCCGAAGTATTTTAGCACCTGGCGCACCTCGGGCCATAGGGGGAGTCGCAGGCCTACCTCGAAGTGAGCGAGAGGGATGGCGAGCTCATCCCTAAACAGGTCGTTGATCTTCTCCCCCTCTTCGGGTCGCCTCGCAGAGAACCCGGCTGGGATGTGGTCGCCAAGAGCTTCCAAGTATTCGCGCTCTGTGATAACGGCGCGAGGGAAATCATGCTCGGAGAAGGTCCAAGCACACTTGCTTCGGCCGTCCGCGTCGCCGCCACCTCCGCCCATTCCCATCAGGTCGCCGCCGAACGCGCAAAGTAAATACGGGAGGCGAGCGCGAATCGCACTTCGCGGGAAAAGGGAAGCGAGAAGATGTTTTGGAATCGGTGGAGAAATAAGGGCCTGCAAGGCCTATTTATAGGGAAAGAAAAGGGCGGGAAACTTCCCGCCGAAAGGCGGGGTGCGGATAGCCAAAAAACAGCCCGACGGTTCGACTTCCCGCGCGCGACCGTGCCTCAAAGGTCGATCCGGCACGGTCCTCGCCCGGCTGCAACCGCGGGAGACCGGCGCGGGCGAACCAACCCCAACCCGCACCCGCACGCCGTTCCGCGCGAGACGGGAGACTACCGCCTGGCGAGCCTCTCGGCTCGCCCTCGCCCCGATCAGCGCAAAAGGAAGAATGGACCCTTCCCTTTAACCCGCACACAGAAATCAAAAGAAAAGCGGCACGATAATTTCAATACATCCCAGCAACGAAACAGTTAAGCCCACAGGCGGGCCGAAAGAGTCGCAAGCAATTACAAATACAGCTACGAAATGACAATAACCCCGCGGTATCCCGCGAGCGAGGGGCAAACAACCGGGTCAGTACTCGACCCACCTCCACCTGTGCCGCCTCTTTGTTCCCGACCGAGGCGGCACACGGGGATCGTGGTAATCGCGAACCGCCACCAGCTCCCGCTGAGCCAGGCCGACCTGCTCCACGGCGCTCTTAAGATGCCCCTCGGCTCGCGTTATATGCACGCCCGGCGAGGTGACCTCGTCATCTTCCGCTCCGCGCGGAGGGCCCTCCAGCGCCGCGAGCCGGGCCTCGGTCTCGGCCTTGTCTTCATTGGCTCTCCTCATGATCTCCTGCAGCAGCAGCGTGTGCTTCTGGAATAGCCGCGTCACCTGTCTCTTCATCCCCACCGCGTCGGCCGGGTCGCCCAGGTAGTCAGAAACGCTGTCCACGTCGGGCGGAGGCGAGTACCCTTCGCTCATCTCGGTTTCAGGGGAGGCCGTGTTAAAGCCTGCAAACGGGGAGGGGTCAGAATAAGCGAGCAAGAGACAAAGCCAACGATAAAAACCAACTCACCAGGGGTTGGCACGTCGCCCGCACCGACAGATGGGCGAGAAGAGCCCGGCCGACCCTGAAAGTTTCCTCCCTCGAGCGTCTCGAGAGATTTCCCCAGCCCGTGGGAGACCGCCGGACAGGGGGTTTCCGGAGGTGGGCGATCCCGATCCAGGGAACCAGCGACCTTCTCGGGCGACTCGCGGGAGGGGAGATCCTCTTCCCCATTCCCCGCCCCCTCACAGGGAATCGCCTGCAAAACAAAGGGTCAAAGGTACAGCAAAAACTAGTGGGAGGACACGTCCACCGGGAATTACCTCGACACCCGCGGCCGAGCTGGAGCCCGGACAGTCGCCCGCCAGAGACCGCCTGACGATCTTCCCCTTCGTCGGCCTGAAGACAGGGCCGGGAGACCCGCGTGATAACCAAGGGGCGGCCTCGAGGGCCTCCTCCTGAGTCCTCAGGCTCGCTGCCGCCAGGCGAGCTCGCACCTCTTCGCTGACCGGCATCGAGAAATCAGGGCCTGCTCAAAGGAAATGAAGGGATCTGGGGTGCCCCCCTCCGGGGGTTAGCGGTGTGTATTTATAGCAGGACAGTGGGCCCCCACCAGAAGATTCCCTGCCAGCTCAGCACAGGGGCTCGCCGAACACGCGGGTTGGATGATTCTTTCCGAGCTTGATTCAAGCTCAAAAAGAGCGGGGATTGTGTACAACCCCGTGTCCGGCGAGCGGGTCCCGCCAGGAAGGATGAGTGGACCTGGACCCGCGACCCGCACCCGGGCGGCGAGACAGGCTATGCGGCAGAAGGCCTGACCCGCTCCCGCCCACCTCAGGCGAGCGGGCTGGCAACCCGCGGGGAGCGGGCTGGCAACCCGCGGCGAGCGAGCTGGACCCAAGGATGGCGGCCCGCCGGCTGATCCCCCCTGCATGCGACCTGACCGCCGATCCGCCCGGCAAAGGGCTGGCAGCTCGCCCATATCGGCTCGCACTCGCCCAGTGAGGGTAGGTGAGCCCCAGAGCCAGGTCGCGCCCGCCCCCCACGGACGGAATCGGAGGCGAGCTGACTCCCCAGGGGTGCGAATAACTACTCAGAACAGCGGAGCCTCGCTGTTGGCAGACCAGGTTGGACTGCGCATAGCTATTCAGAACAGCGGAGTTTGGCTGTTGGCAGACCCAACCAGGGGCTTTTTGGTATTTCCAGGTCAGTTCTTTTGGTTATTGGCAGTTCAGATTCTGAAAATCTATAAATAAGACCCAAGGGGTACCTCAGAGCACACGCTTTCATTGCCTCCTTATTCTCATCTTCAAGTGTTCTCTGAGGGTACCTTAGCTCGGCTCTTGGCTAAGGAGGGGAAGCGCTCAGAGATCTTCCGGGTTTGTGGTGGGACCTCCCTGCCGAGCCCTTGGGTCTGTTCTTTCTTGTCTCTGCCGTCGTTTTTCTTGCAGGAGCGAAGTAGGCGCGAGACCACCCCTTCCCCAAGGGCAGAACTCCACAAGAGGCCGGATTCCGGTTTCAACACATAGATTTTTATTATCCGCGGACCTAAAGAGTAAAAATTATCATTCAAAAATATTTTTTTCATCCGCATATAAATATAAAAAAAACAGAAGATATTCATTCCTCCGATTACAAAATCTCTATCTCAGCAAAAAAAATAATAACTCTTTGTTATTATATGATTTCAATAAAATTAATTATTATAGGCACATAAAATTTTAAAATGTATTATATGATTTCAATAATAACTCTTTGTTATTTCAGGGGAACTATAATAATCGGACCAAATTTCATCTACAACAAAATTTATAAACTTTGATAGTTTCTATTTCTTTATTATTGATTAGATATTTGATTTGCAAATATATTAATTTAAATAAATAATTAGATATTTGATTTGCGTATCAATATCAATTTTCTAAAAAAAAATTACATATAAAATCATTAATACATATATTAATTATTTACATCAAAACCATTAATTCTCATTGCGTGTCCATTTAATTCTCATTACGCCATGTACTTTCTTCATTAAAGCAATTATAATCGGCGAGCCGCGCCGAGCCGAGCAGAGAAAGTCGTGGCGACTGCGGTTGGAGAGATTCACGTGCGAGGCCATAATTAATTAATTATGAAAATATTATATTACCTTATCACATGGACCCGGGAGGGTAGGCTGTCCTACCTCGGCACGTGCGAGCACAAGGGTGGGAAGATGGGAGCATGACCCGGTGGGGTCAACTTTGACACGATCGTTGTTCCCCCGGGCCCCGACATCCATGGCTCACAATCATTGGCCTTCTTTTTTATTTATTTACGCAATTACCCCTAAACGGGTCAAAGCCCGAATCCATGATCAGGGGTCGGGATTTGTTTAGCTGCTGGAATAAATCATGGGTGCTTCAACTTTAATCTTTTATTAAAAAAATGAATTATCACTTCTAAAGCAAAAAAATTTAATTACCACACATTTAATAATAATTTATCAATTATTGTACTATTAAATTGTTATGAACATCATTATACAGTCACGCGTTTAAGCCTGCGTTTGGCACAACTTATCGCAGTCTATTTGCTCTGGTGAGGTTGGACAAAAATGTCATTGTCATACCAAAAATTTATGCTCCAAACTAGTTTTTTGTGTGATAACGATAGTAACATTTGTAATACCAAATATACAGTGACGATTTTGTCTAACATCACAAGCTGCAATAAGCCGCGCCAAACACAGCCTAAGACTAATTATTCAGTTTTCTATTCATAGAAGTTTTAGTTGGGTCTTTTTAATGTTAGTTTGTCTCTTTAAATCTCATTGTAGAAGTATTAACATCATGGAGAGGAAGAGAGGGAGGAGGAGCGAGAGAATTTCTTACAAAGCCTTTTGATATTAATAAATATGAAGATCTTGTTTGATTTTAAGGAGGTTTTGTGAGCATTTTCTCATAAGAATATTTGAATCAAAAAGACCGATATTTTTTGATATAAGGGCATGAATTATATTAGCAAATATATTTATGTTTGTTAAATTTAACATATTTAGGTTAAAATCAACCTTGTTTAATTTTAAAGACCTTATTTTCTTGTCAACTATAATTGTCGATGAAGGGTATGGTTTAAAGTTGGGTGACAAGCATAGGTAGTGTGAAGTATGTTGGGAAACAAGAATATCCCACTGCACCTGCACAATCTAGGCTCACAGAAGATGCAACCACATCAAACACAGAAGAAAAACAAACCAGCACAGAAATCAAACACACAAGCAGAGAACACAATCTTTTTCGTGGAAAATCCTCTCTCAAATCAATGAGGGAAAAACCACCGGGAGAGACACTCAAAAATACACTATAAATAGTAATAAGGATTACAGCAAAAAAATATTAGGTTTGCCCAACCTAGATGCCCTCTAGATTAACAGATTGAATTCCCTTCCCAGATCACAATAGAAAACTTCTCTCCCTAAGAAAGAAGGGTCACAAACTCCAGATCTCTCTTCAAAACCTCTAAGACACCTGAATACGAGAAAGAGAGGAAAAATACCCTTACAACGAAAATAAGGTACTGATTTGAGAAAACTTTTATTCTTCTTTGCGAAGAACTCTCCGACAGCAATAATGGCGAAAAGCCTCTGTCCCAGAACGAGAGCTCTTTTGATGGCTTGAAAACTTGAAGTACTTCCTCCTGGAATAGGTCGAGAGCTATTCAGGGTAAAAGAAGAGGATATCTTATCCCTTAAATCTAGCGCCAAACAATCAGACAACTGAATTGAAATTGCGCTCTTTTACGCAACAACCACCGTTTAACACCTCATTACAACGATATAGATCAATCTGAAGTCAACAAAATGACACCCAGCAGACAACCACTGCACACAACGATATCGTCATGTAAATACGACGGTATCACCGTGTTCAACACGACGATGTCGTCGTGATAAATATGAAGGAAACCCCCTTCTCAGTTATGGTCTGATTTCTAAGTCCTCCAACTCTTTAGGGGCTGGACCCCAACAAACTCGCCCTCCAGACTATAAAGAGGAGTTCCAAACCCGCCATCTTCAGATTGGCATCATGCCGATCAATGATCGACAAAACCCGCGCTTATCCTTTGACACAACCTTAATCAACATGTCTGAAAGATTTTCATCTGTATGGACTTTTCCCACCTTCAACAGTTTATCCTCGACAACATTCTGTATCCAATGATACCTCACATAAATATGTTTTGTTTTGGAGTGATAGGTGAGGTTCTATGATAATCTTCCCCAAATTAGTCTCCAAGTGGACAACTCTACTACCAACAATCTTTGACACACTGGTATTTGCAATCTGGATAGTGCCAAGATCTCTAACAACATATGAATAAAAGTAATCTCGGTGAGGAGTACATTAGTAATATGCTCCACCATCCACTACCAAATCCTTGTCAATACACTCCTAGAAAATAGCCCCACTGTAATGTAAGCACAATGACTTATCCTCTGCAATCGAGGCTGCACACCCTCACTTGATTCTCCAATCTCCTTTGACTTCCCCTTCAGATCTCTTTGTAATTTGAAGTCGTTCTTCTTAAAGTAATCATTCTTCTTGCAGTAATAACACTCGATCTTCTTCTTGGACTTAAGCCTGGACTTGCTTCTGAAGTTAGCACATGACTTACCTTCCTTTTTTGTTGGCCCGCCTCTTCCCTCCATAAGGAGCGCATCTGGTGTAGAGGCTCCAAAATCCTTCTTTCTTAGCTCCTCGTTCAAAATATAGTTCGTCATCATCTCCATCGACACAATGTCATCCGACGCAGAATTGCAAAATGACACCAAAAGAGTTTCCTAACTCTCTGACAAAGAACCATAATTCTCACAACTTGTCCCCCAAAGTAATTTTCATGGTCTCCAACTGGTTGATGATGCTTTGGGCAAGGTTCAGAAGCTCCGTCATTTGAGATCCATCCCTGTACTTCAGATTTACTAGCTTCCTGATCAAGAAAGCTTTGTTTCCTGCTTTTTTTTTCGCTGCAGTGCTTCAAGCTTCCTCCAAAATGTCTGGGCCGATGATTTTGTAGATACATGGTGAAAGACAAAATCGTCAAGCCATTGCCAAATGAAATTCACTGTTTCCTGATCAATCTGCTTCCACTTTGTTTCATCTAACATGGTAGCCGGACTTCCCAACAACGAGGCATAAAGATCCTTGCAATACAACAGATCTTCCATCAGCGGCTTCCAAAAATTCCAATTTTTGTCATTCATGCTAATCATTCTTGTGCTCTACTCCATCTTCTCCACAACCCGATAGTCTAAGACGAACCTACCTCTGATATTATTTGTTGGAAAATAAAAATATCTCACTACACTTGCACAATCCAGGCTTATAGAAGATGCAACCATACCAAACACACAAGAAAAACAATCCAACACAAAAATCATATACACAACCAAAGAACACAGTTTTTGATGTGGAAAATCCACTCTCAAATCAATGAGGGAAAAACCACAGGGCGGGGCACTCAAAAATCCATTATCAATGGCAAAAAGGATTACAACAGAAAAATAATAGATTTGCCCAACCTAGATCCCATCTGGATTCACAGGTTGAATCCCCCTCTCAGATCACAGTATAAAACTTCTCTCCCTAAGAAAGAAGGGTCACAAACTCCAGATCTCCCTTCAAAACCTCTAAAGCACCCGAAGACAAGAAAGTGAACAAAATACCTTTACAGTGAAAAGAAGACATTGATCTGAAAAAACTCCTGTTCTTCTTCCCGAAGAACTTTTTCGACAGCAATAATGGCAAAAAACCTCTGTCCCATAACGAGAGCTTTTTTAATGGCTTGAAAACTTGAAGTACTTCTTCCTTGAATAGCGAGACCTATTTAGGGTAAAATGGTAAGGCTATCTTAACCCTTGAATCTAGTCCCAAACAATCAAATAGCTAAAATTGCACCATTTTAAGCAAACAACCGCCGTTCGCCACCTCATCGCAACGATATAGAACAATCTGGATTCAACAAAATGACATCCAACAGACAATCACCGCTAACACGACGGTACCATCGTGTAAACACGACGGTACCGTACAAGACGGTACCACAAGACGGTACCGTCGTGTAAACACGGCAGTATCGTCGTGTTTAACACGACGGTATCGTCGTGATAAACATGAAGGAAACCCCCTTCTCAGTTCTAATCTGATTTCTTAGCCCATGACTCTTTAGAGGCTGGACCTCAACAATGTATGTAGCTAAAGCTTGAAATTGTTACATCTCGTGAAGAGGAGACTAGTCAATCCACTGAACAAGGTGTGGCAACTCTACCATACATCTTGGTGCCCGTTTAACATGCGTGTGGCATGTTGAGATCTTCCGCCACACAGTTCAGGATGAAGTCGAGGGTTCCAGCAAAGATGAAGAAACTAATTGGACCATTAGCTCCTACTATTTACATGAACGAATAGAAATAATGAGGTAGTCTACAACATACCACAAAGCAACATTAATAAACAAAATGAACATCACTTTGTAGCAGCCACGTTTACATTTAAGGCTCCATTTACTCGTGTTTTCTTTTTCCATTGTATTTTTCATTAAACTCAAACGGTATATTTTTTTTTTGAATTATTTCAAAAGTTATATTTGGAACGACTAATTCTAAAAAAAATCATTTTATGTCTAATTTAAACCACAGATAATTCAAAATTAATATTTTAATGAGCACTTCTTAATTTTTTTAGGGAGTGATCTAACAATGAACATAAAGCCCATAATAAGGAATAATTAACCAGACTAATTAATTTCTGAGCAATAAAAGGCGGTCTGATATTTTAAGGTGATTGTTAAACACAAACCCTCTTTTGTTAAACGCAAACACCCAAAGCCTTTTTTTTAGGGCATACGGTTTTAATAATCGCACTCACCTCGCTCCTGCGCCGCACCCCACCGAAGCTATTCCTCCGCCGCAAACCAGTGGATCGCCGCGGCTACCAGCGGATCTACGAAGCCCACCTCACCATCGTCGTCCGCCGCCGCAACCCGCCGAAGCCTACCGCGCCACCGTCGTCCGTCGCTGCTCCGCACTCCGCGCTTTGATTTGCCCTAGCCCGCCAATCGCCCGGGTGTGATTTTTCCCTGACTTTGCCTCAAGAATCGCTGCTGCCTGCTGCTCCGCACTCCGCAATCCAGGCTCGAATTGTTGTCTGCTGCTCCGTTCAATGTAGCAATGGTTCAACTGTCATCGGCGCAAAGTTTGACATAATTTCCACTACATTCATCAATGCCGGAGGTTCCAACACTTATTTGCATTGGGTTTCTAAATGGAAATCACTTCGTTCGGCTAGTCTTGGGTGCTTGCTCTCCGATACCACATATTTTTCCTTCATGGAGTACATATCACGAAGAAGTGGCGAAAAATTGGAGTGTGCATTACAATGAACGGTTGCAAGGACCACCGCCGGCAACGGGACCAAGTACATTACAAACATTGGATAATTGATAAAGTGGTATGTATAAGTTTTGTACGCAATTACACTTAATTTTTTTTTCAAATGTTAATGTTAAAAAAATTAATCTTAATTTTTCTTCAAATGCAGGCAAACGGAGTAACAAAATATGATGACAACTTAGCCCAAAAACAATGCTAAATATTTTCAAGGAAACTTTAAAGGTCAAATTTTTGCCTAATTTTAAGACTATTTGCATTAATATTATAAAATATTCTAAAGTTTTGTCTAATCTTTTTTTCTTCAATTTTGCAGGCTCAAAATTTGATGTGAAGAAATGTTTTGAGAGGTTATTATTTTGAATGATAATTATGAAATCAACTCCAATTGTTCTAGAATCTGACGCATGAAGAACACATCTCTTTTCTCTTTTCTCTTTTCTTTATAACTAATCTTTATAGTCAACATTAACGTTTGTTTTGTGATACTTGTTCCTTTTTATGATGTAATTGATGCTCTAAAAATCAACACAAAGTGTCTCCATCTGGTCTTTTTCATGAGCACTTGTAACATATATGTTTGCGAATATCAAATTTGAAAAAAAGTTGTTTGCGGCTATCAATTATGGTTGCGGATATCCAATTTGAAAAACACGTGTTTGCGGATATCAAATGTTTGCGGATAGCCAAACTTGATGTGCGTTTAATAATCACCTATTTTAATATATTGTGGGCCGAGAGAACTGGGCCCACAACTGGCCCTCCTGGGAAACTGAGAATTTAAGCCCGGCATGATGTCGGGCTGGCGTTGATCAATGCCTGCCAGCTGTCCTCATAGGCTTATGCAGCCCTCGTGAGCCGCACGTGGCGCTGGCCCTACTTGGGCTTACAGTCACTCCCATCATCATGCATGATTGCCACTCTGTTTCCCGAGCATCCCGGTAATTTTATTCCGCCCATGCCGCCCTCAAAAGCATGCAAACCGCACGTCCGTTCTCAGACCCGGTCAACTGAACCGGTTTCCTGAAGCCTTTTTCGTCGCGGAGCGTTGATTTGGGCCGGGATTTGAAGATGGAATATTGTCCGTACGATTGTCGTGGTGGAGTTTCCCCCATCCAGAAAGGCAAGGTCGTTGCCAGCACGTGCTAGCGCCTCGGGCGCCGTGAGAGTCGCACGTGCCCGCGTTGGTTCATTGCTTCCTCCAACACATGGGCTGTTCCCGGCCCGACACGTGCTTACTGAATGTTCATTCGGGCGGCACGTTCGAAGTTTGTAGGACATATGCCCTTAAAAAATCGAAGGGCAGGTAGTTTGTGGCCCTCCTATATTTTAGAGGACAAATGTTCTGAACATTGTAACTTTTTAAAAGACTTCAGGATCCCCTAATTTCTCATAAATGAGACAAATATAAATAAATCAATTTTTAAAATTATAAAAATTAGAAGATTGATTATTTATAATTTGGAATTCCTATATAAAATTCGTTTCAACCTAATTATATAACATTATTCGGCGTGGTTAAAAACCTCCCCCTCACAATTTTCCCTGGTTGCTCATCGCCCATGCCGCTTCTCCGGATTAGTTAACGTCTTAGCCGCACGCTGGTTGACGTTTCTGCCGCACGTAGTCAACGCCCAACCAACGGTTCAATTTTTATTCAGAGGTCTGTTTCTGGCTCCTAACGCCCCATCGCTCACAAAGAAAGAATTAAGTCGATATATTAGCGTATGAACCAACAAATAAATAGGAAATGTATGAATCAATTGTGTGCTAAATGCAGTTGGGAGTAACACTGAAATTATTTATTGGTTATATTGAGCCAATAAGTCAAATTTTTATTCATTTTATGATGCATGAAATTTAATTACAAGACGAAGAGCTTACAGGGAAACGCGAGGGGAGGATTAGATGCATTCTCATTTGATCTAATGATGTAGAATTTTTTGAATCAACAAGCATATAAAAAGATGAGATTAGTGAACCTGTCAGATCAGCCTCAAAAAAAATCTGAACTGTGAAATGGATACTATCAAGTTCACTTGAAATATAAGGGAAGGCTAGATGTGTAAACAGACTCATCACACCCAACATGTCATCTTGAAGGTGTCTAGAGAAGGTTTTGTAGAGGGCAATGTCGGTTTCGAAACATATAAAGCGGGCTAACGCTGACCATCGAATTAGTAGGTCGTGATTGTGAATTTCAGATTCTGTTGTAGTGGTGTTGTGGTGGTGCTTTGAGGTCTATGGAAGCAATCTAATGACGCGTGAGGTGTACTGCTTTCTGATGCGACGAAATATCAGGGTAATTAATATCGAATTCAATCGTGACCAACACATCATGCCTTAAAAGTAAGATTATGCTTTATAATATTGCTACAAATATAATTTCTTAGTCATGAAAGTAAAAGATTTCTCACATCTCGTAGATAGAGAGAGCAATGAGGGCTGATCTTCTTCTTCAAAGCCCGACATTCTTAAAAATCCGGATCTTCCGCCGCATCTTCTCAATAGTTTTGTTTATCAAATGTAAGCCTTATGAAATTCCATCTTATCAATTTTTTTTAGAGATTAATGCTCTTTTTTTGGCGTGGCAGTGGGTGGGGTGGGGGTGTTATAAACACTGTGGTTATGAATCGTTGCTCGTGAACGTCAATCTGTCATGCCAAACATACATTCTACGACGATACGATTGAGTTTATATTCAAACTCATTGGAGCAAAATAGCCATGCCAACCAGACCCTAATAAAGGAACCTATGTAATAACCCCATATATCATTCACAATTACCACACTGCCATTGTTCATTAATTAGCTCATGAAATGTCTTTGGACTACAAAGGCATTGGACAAATTAGGCCGTACATTATATATATTTAATTATATATTAAAGTCCATAATCTTCTGATTAAGATAAATAAAAAAAAAGATTAAGTAGGGAGGATAGGTGGGGACAAGGCGCACTGGGCTGAGAGGATTAGCTGGAGGCTGGAGCCATCCAGTTAATAATTACTAATTATTAAAAAAAATTTATTGTTGGGCACGTGCGCCGTGCGTGAATGTGATGGAAAATATTCCCTTGCATGTTGTTGGGGTCATCATTCCAGGCTAAACTAATCTAGTTTACTAATCTCGTCATTAATAAACGTGATTAGCATCTAATTAATTTATTTACTGTGTTCTTCTCAATCATTGTCATAAAACCCCACGTGCTGCCATCATTTTAAGCTTCCCTGCAGTCGGTTTTTGGTAGGGCGAAACGGCTTTTCGCTTGTCCGAGCGTTTTCGAGCGAGCGAATAGTTATGAAAAGGGAGGGGTTTTATTAAGCAGATTTGAGATCAAATTAACCTCATGGGTGTAAGCCCCTTTTCGCCCGTTTGTTCAAACAGTGGGTGTAGTAACCAATCTTCGTCTCCCCGGTTGTTCTCACTCGCTTGCAACTGCTCGGGTCATACGTTTTTTGCTCCCGATCAAAGGTTTCTTGAGAATTTGATATAGGTTGCGCCGCACTCTATCTATTGAAATTTTAAAAATCCATCCAATACGTTCACATTGTATAATATGCATCCACAAAAATACCCTCGAAGAAAAAATAAATAAATGTGCAATCTATAACTTTACAAATTTACAGTAAAAAACCAAGCTAATGTCCATATATACTAGCGTTATGCATATATAATATAGTCACTTTTCATTGCCAGTTAAATTAGTTGGGACCAATAGAATCTTGAACATTTCCTCCATCTTAGGCTCCATTTGGCGTAGGGGTGACAGTCGTGAACGTAATGATTGTAAACCGTCATTCATAAATACCCGACCTCGCCTAAGAAACTTCATCCACTTTTATGTTCAAAACTAAGGCTGTGTTTGGGGGGAATTATTTTCAGCGGTCAAGCGGTTACGACCGCATGTACCGGACCTTAATTAAGATCCGGTACATGCGGTCATAACCGCTTAACCGCTGAAAATAAGTCCCCCCAAACGGAGCCTAACTCTCTTCTTGGCGGCGGTTACAAACGTTGTTGTCAGGGTAAACATACATTCTATGATAACGACGTTTTTGTTCAATCTCATGCTGTAAAAACCTGGTGAATACTAAAACTTATATATGTTCCTAATAATATAATACAAATATAAAGTGGGAATAATGATTTTATGATCTTTGAAAAAAAAAGCCAATCACCCAAAACATAATAATAATTTCATTTATTCATATTTTACAAGAAAAGAGGTGGTGTTTAACTGAAAGATCGCCCCTTGAAGAAACAAGAACTTTAAGTCTGAAGGGAACAGAGGTATTAAAAGATTTGAAAACAGCAACACAGCAGCAGCGGCTCCAATGCTTGGCAGGAGAAGAGAGGAGATTCCGGTGAGCATCAGGAATGCGAGGAACCTGCGGGCCCGGAGAAAATGTGAGTGTCGCGGTTTATCTCTTGACGAACAAAATGGCTTCTCTTTTTGAATTAGAGGGATCATTGTTGGGCGCAGTTAGCAAGTGATGATCCGGTTCCTCGTCGTCGCTCCCCTCCGAAGTTGAAGCATATGAGTCTGTTTCATCACCTGGAGGGTCGATTTCCGCGGCAGTGAAAGAGAAGTTAGGAGCCAGATTTAGAAAATTCTGTAGGATTAAACTCCAAAAATGCGGGAAAAATTTTGGAAAGAGCGCAGAAAAAGTTTGCTTGCGAAAAGGCGATGCAAAAATATGAAATTCGTTCCTTTTAACTTGTATGCATTTCTAAAATCAGTTCCTCAATTTCATTTCGCGAAATTTTGGTCATCATTTTTCCAAGTGCAGAACAGTGAGGGATCAAAATAGGGGCCTAATCTAATTTGGTTCGAAAAGATGAGAGATCAAAACCCTGCAAAAAAGTGTTGAAGGGCTGATTTCAAAAAAATGTAAAGGTTAAGGCTCTGTTTGGCGCGGCGGTGGCAGTCGTGAACGTTGGCGGTCGTTATGAACCATTGTTCGTGACAGTGGCGGACAGAGATATAAAGTAAAAATGAGTTTGGAATTTATGGCGGCAAATCACAAAAAGTAAAATAATTTTCCAGATTAGAAATTTGGATTTAATTACAGCATCAATTTTGATGAAGATCTTAATCACAAGTCATGGTTAATCAATTGATGAAGGTGTGCTAATTATTAGAAAATCAGAATGGAAAATAAGAAAAGGGAACTTCCAACCGTTTAGAAACAAATCCAGCACAAGCAGTAAGATCAGGTCAATATCCCTCAGATGTGGGCTTCAAACCCCCAAATTAAAAATCCCGAAGACCAGTCAATCTACGGATGGAACATATGGAGCTTGCTTCCACTAAACATGGATGATTCTTCATCAAAATACTCCAGCAGACAGGTAATAGCAAGCGAAAATAACAAGTTAGAGCCATGAACAGGAAATATTTGGGGAAAGGAAAAATGGTACAGTAACCATTGCCCAGGCATGATCATGCCCTAACCTCACGTTTATCTTCCCATTAACCAACCCCGTAAACAATCTCGGAATGAAAACATCATCAAAGTAAAATATCTGCCCAACAAAGCCAACGGGGCTTACCATGGGATGCCTTTGGGCAGAAGGCGAGGAGCATCCTCCACAGATCCGGCCAAAGATAGTCGGTGGCCCTCTGCGATCTCGCCGTAGGGATGAAATTGGAAATAATGGATCCTCCGCACATCTTGATGAACGGGCAGTCCATTGAGTTGAGGAGATAGCTTCATCCATCCCCGTTTCACTGAAGCTGGTGATGCAACAATCATGCCGCCGCCTCTTCTCACTGTCCAGGCAGCCGAGTCGGAGGGATGAACATGTGAGGGAATTGTATAAGGGAAGAGAGGGAGGAGAGGGTGGAGAGAGAGAGAGGAGGGAACGGAGGAGGGAGAGAGAAATGGAGGTGATTTGAACTCTTCTCAAGTGCTTCAGATGCAATAAGCTTGAGCACTACAAGCGTGATTGCAGAGTAAACCTCACATCGGATCATACAACAGAGGAGGAAGGTGCAACGAAAGATGAAGGTTAGGGGAGTTGTTTCCTTGCGGAAAGTGTTTCTATTGTGGAAGCCTTGGCCTCGGTGAACTTTGAAGATGATTGGATCATCGATTCCGGGTGGGGACATAACCATATAGGTGACGGGTCAAAGTTCCCATCTCTGCGGAAGTATGAAGGATGTTATGCTATCATGACGGCGGACAACACAGTTGATCCAGTGGAGCAGGAAGGGATTGTCACAGCGGGCTGTGATAGGAGTGCACTCACGCTGAATAGTTGTATATCATGTGTCGGGTATGAAGAAGAGTATGTTTTCAGTGACAATGCAGTTGATGCAGGGTACCACATTCTTTTTGGGGCGAAGAAGGTGACGTTCCTATGGAACTTGGATTTGGTGAAGGCAGATGTGACTCACACTAGAAGACAGGTTCGTGATTTGTATGTTCTTTCCCCGACATTGTACGTGGACAAGATGAAAGCGAATGACAATGCCGTGATTTGGCAAGAAAGGTCGGGGCACGATGAAATGGAAAAGCTAAGAGCGATGGTGATGAAGAGTCTTGTTAGAGACTTACCTCGCTTGTCTTCTTTCGACAACGAACATGCATGCGAGGGTTGTCAATATGGGAAGTCCCATCTTCTTCCATTTGACACGTCTCTTTCGAGGAGCAAAAGACCATTGGAGTGCATCCATAGCGATGTGATGGGGCCAAGTGCTACCCCAACTTATTCAGGAAACAAGTATAAGTTTTTGTTCGTGGATGATTTCTCACTTTATATGTGGGTTTATTTTTTGAAGGAAAAGTCAGATGTGTTTGACAAGTTCTTGAAGTTTAAGGAGCGAGTTGAAAGGGGGATGAATCTGCGGAACAAGAAGTTTAGGAAAAACAATGGAGGTGATTTTAACTCCACGGAGTTCTCTTCATTTTGTAGGAAGTATGGGATCAAGCGAGAGCTATCTTGTGCCTACACTGCACAACAAAATGAAGTGATAGAAAGGAGGATCGACACATTTCTAAGACTTGCAGATGTTGGTTGCATGCTAAGGGCCTTCCTAAGGCCTTATGGAGAGAAAATGACGTGTACGACATATGTGATCAACAAGTTGCCTTTGAGCCCAAACAATCAGAAGTCACCACATGAACTGATGTTTGGAGAGGTACTGAGCATGAAACATTTTCGGGTGCTTGATGCAGTTTGTTATGTTCATGTTCCAGATGCACGAAGGACAAAACTTGATGCCAAAGTCATGAAGTGTGTTTTCATAGGCTATGATGAGCGTAAGAAGGGTTGGAAATGCATGAACCCTCACACTAGAAAGTTCGTTGTCTCTCATGATGTTGTGTTAGATGAGTTGACGTTGTATAGTGGAGGTCCTAGCACCGTCTTGGAAGAGAACAGGGGAGAAGCAAGCCGTAATGAAAAAACTGACAAAAAATAAGCTGAGTTAGCTATTTCTCTTGGAGCTTCATGCTCTTCGAGTTCGAAGTAGTTGGAGACAGAGTCACAAAGAAGGGGAGCAGTGCTTCAAGTCATGGTGATGGGGGAGCAAGTGCGTAGGCAGGAGTTGGAGAGGTGGAGAGCAGTAATGCTCTTAGAAGGTCGAAGCGGACCATCGTGCCATCGACTCGCTACAAGAAAAGTAATTTGGTAACAATAGTTTCATGTTACTTTGCAGGCCAACTTGATGAGTGGGAACTGTCGTGCTACGAGAAAGCCGCATGGGAAAAGCAGTGGGTGGAAGCCATGAATGAGGAGATGAATGCCCTCAAGAGGAATGAAACTTGGGATCATGCGCTCGAGGTGGATGGTGTTACTTCAATCACGTGCAAGTGGGTGTACAAGATCAAGAAGAAAGCAGATGAAAGTGCAGTGCGGTACAAGGCTCGGATTGTCACACAGGGGTTCTCACAAAAGTATGAAGAGGATTGTGAGGAGATGTTTAGGCTCTATTTAGGAGAGCTGTTGCGGCTTGAAAATCTGCTGATCGAATAGAGATAATTGAACCGAACTTTTTGAGAAGCTGTTTTGAAAAGCTGCAAGTTGTTTGGATCTCAACTTGCTGAGCTGAAACGTGATTTCTCCCATATTTGCTTTGGAAGCTTACAATTGAACCAATAAATCACCATTACCCAAATCAAGAATGAAACTAGTAGTAGAAGATGTTGTCATGATGAGTTCCAAGGTTCAAATGCCTCAGATCTGCAGCCAAAAAATGAAATATCTGTGATGGAATGGCTTCAAGCGAGGGATTGCAAACACAAAAAGGAGATCTCGTGGAGATCTGGGCACTGTCGATGGGCTGGGATCAACTGGAAGGAGCAAGAGGGAAGAAGACCATGGCAAGAGCTGCTGCTGATAGGCGTTGGGTCTGCTGGCAGGGGAAGAAGACCTTCGACGAGTACTGTTGTTAGGGGAAGAAGACCTTCAGCGAGTACTGTCGTCAGAGATCAGAAAGAGGAGAGGCTCTTCTTCGTCGGAGATCAGGAAGAGGAGAGGCTCGTTGTCGCCGAAGATCTGGAAGAGGAGTGGTTCGTTGTTGCCGGAGATCTGGAAGAGGAGAGGCTCGCTGTCGCCTGAGGTTTGGAAGAGGATGGGCTGGCGCAGGAGATCAGAAGGAGTACGGAGTGCCGCCTTCGCACAGGAATCGGGGAGGAGAACAAGAATGAAAAATTAGAGGAGAAGTGATTTTAGGAGCGTCAAACGTGGGGCCTCGAGAGATTCCAGGGCAAAACGCGAATTTTCGATCAATGTTTTTCAAAGAGCAATGCCTCCTAACAGTAAAAAACAGTTCCAGCAGTTGGAATAAAGATTTCCAACCGTTGGAGCTGTCCGAAACAGAGCCTTAGTCCGGTTGTGAAGATAACATCGGTGCGTGTTGTGATTGCATTGGGAACGTGTCAAGGTTGGAGATTGTGGTAGTTTAACGTAAAAAATGCTTTTATCTATGGGAAGATCGACAAAGACATCTTCATATTGCAACCGCAGAGATACGTATCCGAGGAGCATCCGGATTACGTTTGTAAATTGAAGTTTACTTGGAAAGGTATCGGGGTCTCATCACGAGGAGTATTGAAAATAAAGATAACCGGACCACATTTTTATTTCAGTTTACTTTCACCTTTTTCAGTTTTCCAATAAATCAGAGTTGTGTCCCTTCAAAGAGTTGCTACTGTGCTCGGCCAATATGTAAGCAGAAACACATCGGTCCTTGTTTTTTTGGTTTGGTCTCCTCTATGATACAGAGAGTCACCACCCTTCGTAAAAATAGCAACTGCTCAGTGTGCAGTTATTGTTTTCTCAAATGGTGCTGCAGTTTTTTTTTTGCTAGTGGGCTGCATTTAGTGATAAAGAATAAAACTGCATCCTTCGTTTAAAAAAGTGTGGATGAAGCTCTTCATTCTCCTCTAGTCAGATTCTCTTCCTAAAGAAAGAAGCAAGGCCTTGGTATTTTCTCTCTCTACAGAAGAAAAGAAGCAACTTCTCTCTAGATTTTGACCTTGTTAGCATCTCCATTTCTAGCGATTGTTAGTTCCACTTCGTAGCCGCATTCAAGGAGTACATCGCACTGTTTTTTTCGTCCTTGATCTTCTCTCCCACAAAGCCATAGAAGACATCGAAGTTTCCCCGAAAGTAGTGGTTTATATTTCCAAGCTTGGAGTTCCATGCATGTCTTTCCGATTTTGTGGAGTCTTCCGTGAAGGCAATCCAAGCATGTCTCCCTAGGGTGAATCACGGGGTGTGATTGTTTCTCAGTTATATTGTTTGTCTCCGGTTGTAAGCATATTTTGAAACCTTCATTTAAATTGATTTACGTGGAGTTTGTCCCATTTGGGCTTATCTACTGTGGATTTTGTTGCGATTGGGATCAGATGCTGTGTAAAGAGGTCAAATGATCTTGGGCACATGAAATTTCTACAATTTAAGCCAAAAGTTGATTCTATTTTCAAGAAATTTTCACTTTATAAGCTCACAACCTTTGGATCCTTCGGACCCTCCAAGTGATTATGTGCACATTCCGACCCATAGATCTAGTGGCATGGGAAAAGGGGGAAGCAATTCACTTCGTAGACTAACCTTCTTGCTTAAGGTGAAGCTTCATTTTAGTTGGCCGACCACTAAGTTACATAGAGAAAACTACCACCTGAGCTTCAACTCCTCCAGCTCCAGCTTCTCAAGCTCATGCTACACCTCCGGCTCTTCCGAGTTTCTATGAATGCAATACTGCCGGTGGCTGCAATCACCTTGACCAGCTACATTAGCAGGGTAATCAACGAGATAACCATTGGAAGAAATGATGACTGTTGGTGACAGGAGTAAGCCCTCAATAGCCGCAGCAAATATCCTCGACAGCAGACAAAAAGAATGTCAACAACAGCAGGATAGGGGAAAAGAGACAAAGCATTGGGATGAGCTGAGATGGTGCAAAATGAGCCAAAACACCAATTTCCCATGATACGTTAGCTCTCAGTAATGGTCCATGTTAGGGGCCTACACTTTCACCTAAATGTGCTTTGTTTTATGTTTTAGCAACTTCTATCATTTGGCTATTTGCATCTTTTAGTATTTTTGTGTGAATAGTCCAGGCATGTGGACTTCGTTGAAAAATGTCATTCATGTGTTAACGAGCCTTGGGGCTACAAAATGGACAAACAAGACATCATCTTCTCCCTTCCAAATTAATTTACTTGGAATTTGACGCTCTTCGTGAGCTGCCTCCTTGGATACCACCATAACACTTATGTTCATCCTCTCCGGCTAGCTGACAATGAAGATTCACAACAAGTCAGTATAAGAGTGCATCCATCCAGCAAACTTGTTCCCGCAGAAGCACCTGAGAAACCTCAGGTCAACCCATCGTTTCCAGCCAATGCAAAAACCTCCCACGACAAGACAATCATGTGGACAGTCCTTGCGTGGTAAAATCTCCAAGTTCAGGCCTGTTTCACCAGAAACCAAAGTTAATATATCCGCACTGGGAATGGAAACCATGATCGATGCCTTTGCCAATAACTCCCAACTCTTCTTTGTTGACGAGACAATGCCATTGAAGTCCCCAATCCCATGTCGACGCCATCTCCAGTTTTTCTCCCCAGAATTCTCATGTTGGTTGTCGTTGGGAGTTCATAGTAAAACACAAGCCGGATGATACACTTGATTACCTCAAGGCGAGACTCATGGCCTAGGAATTCACTCAGTAGTACTTTTTGTCAGGTTGGGAAGTTGAATATGGTTCATGTCTTGATTTCCCTCGTCATTTATTATCATTAGAGGTTGCATCAACTTGATATAAGAATGTCTTCTTCAACATGATCTATTTTGGACTGTATAAGAGCAACAACCACATGTCTATGAGACTATGTCTATATGGCAGTCCCTTGCATTCCATTGACAAAAGTCTATGGACTTTAGCGGTCTCCATGCTCTTGGTTCGAAAACTTTAAGCATATTGTTCAAATAATTTACTATCAACACAACCCATATGACTTTTCTCACTCTAGCCATTGTAACCAAGAAAGTATGTTGATTTTTCTTATGATGATTATCACAAGTGACGGCAAAGCATGGATTTAAAAGGTCAAACTTCCTATGGTCAAGCAGCTTTAGACCAAAAATCTTAGTCACCTTTGCTGCTTGAGGATTGTGGTAATTTCTTATGATTCTTCCATCATTTTCTCTCAGATGAAGTATTGCACGGATCCTCTAGAATGCAAGCTATTTGGTGCGTGAGTGATGTAAATCAGAAGATAAAAGCACTACAATTGAAAAACGGTATACAAACTTGCAAAGTATGTTTGCGCCAAGCTCTTTAGGGCTTGGTTCCCTTGAAGAGTTCCCTCCTAAAGAGAGCTTACATGACTTTGCCAAAAGATCCTTCTAAGAATCATCACAACTCCTTAAATAGAAATTGACATAGAACAAATGTCGAAATGTAAGAATGTAGGCCATGATCCTCATCATAAACAAGATAAAATACTAAAATTCTACAGTCGATGATCCACTTGAGATGAGCGGTGGTGATCTTCACTACCGGTTCTTTGGTCAACGTGTGCAGATCCCTACGGGTCGTGCGCCATGATCCCCATCATGATCTCTTAGACTTCGGCATTGAGCAATAGGCAAAATTCTTTAAGTGGACATTTGTGAGTAAGAAAGTAAGCTAGTTTGCAGTAAAAACAGAGGCCTTGACGGTATAGATCAAGGTAATTTTGGTGTGTGAAAAGCGGTGTGGTGGGAAGTTTGGCTTAAGTGGGGGAACTGGTGGGGGCAGTGAACGAGGGGTTACTAGCATAACCGGTGCTGGTGAGGCATCATGTTGACGAATGCGAGGGTCATATGCCTGGTTGGTAAGGCCCGATTTCAGCACTGATAATCAAAAGGAGAAATTTCTACTCGAACTTTCAATAGCCAACAAACGAGCCTTCTACCCATTTATAGACCGGGGCAACGAACAACCATAATTCTCTGATCATGACCACATTCATAAATACGTAAAATCAAAAAATAAAAATAAAATGCTAAAATTCTACGGTTGACGATCCACTTGAGATGAGCAATTGCAATCATCATTAGTGATTCTTTGGTCGACGTGTGTAGATCCCTACGGGTCGTGCGCCATGATCCTCATCAGGATCTCTTCGACCTCGGCATTGAGCAGTAGACACAATACTTTAAGTGGACATTTGTGAGTAAGAAAGTAAGCTTGTTTGCAGTAAACCGAGACCTTGACGGCAGAGATCGAGGTAATCCTTGTGTAAAAAATGGTGTGGTGGGGAGTTTGGCTTCGGGGGGGGGGGGGGGGGGGACTGGTGGGGGGCATCATGTTGACAATTGCGAAGGTATTATGCTAGGTTGGTCAAGCCGTCGTACGACCTAGATTGGTAAGACTGTAGGTTATAGTGACCGGTGGAGGGCCTGGAGGCCCCGATTGTCTTTGTAAATTTAGCCTCCACAAATTAGGTTTGCTGCTGGATGACCAATGCGAGCGTGGTCAGCTCAAAGTGCACAAACTGGCACTTATGTGATATTGCATCCAATGTTGTCAGGATCGCGATCCGGATCGGACGATCCAACGATCCAGATTCTACATTTCGATCCGGATCTTAACCCGGATCGGAATCAGGCTAAGCTCACGCGGGATCGCGATCCGGATCGTGGAATCGTTAGGATCGCGATCCCTAACCACGATTCCACGATCCGACGGAATACTTAAAAGCAGCGGATGCTTCCTAAACCCTATTTCCCCTTTCCCGACCCAGACGCTCCCTGGTGCTCCCCCGACGCTCCCTGGTGCTCCAGCCCCGACAGATCAGGTCTTCTTCTTCTTCTTCTTCTTATGGAGGATTTTGGGGCAGAAATCATCCAAATTTCTGGATGATTTCTGCCCAGAAATCATCCAGAAAATTTGATGATTTCTAGGCATAAATCAGTCCAGAAATCTGGACTGATTTCTGGGCAGAAATCATCCAGAAATTTGGATGATTTCTCTCCAGAAATCATCCAGTTTTATGGATGATTTCTGGGCAGAAATCATCCAGAATTCTGATTTCATCATTTAAGTTTTATGGAATGAAACCACCATCTTACAATGATATTAGGGTAAAATACCTAAAGCAAGAGGTGAGCAGAACTTTTGAGTTGCTAGAGGATTACAAGTTGGAATGGAAGAAAGTTGGTTGTACTATTATGTCAGACGGATGGTCAGACAGAAAAAGGAGATTCATATGTAACTTCTTGGTAAATAGCCCGAAAGGTACCGTGTTTTTATCATCAATAGATACATTTAATTTCTCCAAAACTGCAGATAAGGTTTTTCAAATGCTAGATGAAGTTGTGGAGAAAATTGGAGAATAGAATGTAGTGTAAGTGGTAACCGATAATGCCACAAACTACAGGGCGGTCGGACAAATGTTAATGGAGAAGAGAAAACATCTATATTGGACACCCTGTGTTGCGCATTGCATTGACTTAATTTTAGAAGATTTTGAAAAAAAATTGAATTGCATAAATTAACAATAGCAAAAGGTAGAAAGATAACATCATACATCTACTCCAGAACTTTGCTACATACTTGACTGCTTGATTTTACAAAGGGTAGAGAGTTGATCCGCCCTGCAGTTACCCGATTTGCCACAGCTTACTTGACATTGGGATGTCTTTATGAGAATAAGGGTGGTTTGATGACGATGTTTACGTCTGCCAAATGGAAGCCTAGTAGGTTTGCCGGTTCAAAGGAGGGGAAATCAATTCAAAAAATTATTTTAAATACAACTAGATTTTGGTCTCATGTCACTTCATGTTTAAAAATAATATTTCCACTCATCAAGGTGCTTAGAATGGTTGATTTGGAGGCCCCTGTGATGAGATTTATATATGAGCAGATGGATCGAGCTAAGGAGAAAATTCAAAGTAATTTTGAAAACATCAAGAGAAAGTAAGTAGTTATAGCTTACTTATTATTTTAAGTTTCATTGTTTTTGGATTTATATCATAACATGCAATTATTATTTTGTGTTATGTTGTAGATATGAACCAATATGAGTCATCATTGCTGAGAGATGGGCAAGCCAACGTCATAGGCCCTTACATGCTGCAACTTATTATTTGAATCCCCATTACCACTTTAGCCCATCATTTAAGGCAGATGCTGAAGTAAAATTGAGATTCTACAGTTGTCTCCAACGGATGATTCCAAATGAAGAGGAGAGAACAAAAATTAATATTCAAATGGATGATTTTAAACATGCAAAAGGGTTATTTGGGTTAAAGTCTGCAAAAGCCACTAGAAACAAAAGATCTCTAGGTGAGACAAATTATGTTTTTAATATTTTAAATTATTAATCAATAAGCATGTAATGTAATTTTTTGTTTGAGTATTTGCAAAATTTTCAAATTTACAGCTGCTTGGTGAGATTCATACGGTGATAATTGTCTCGAATTGCAAAGATTTGCAATTCGGGTTCTAAGTCTAACATGCAGCTCTTCCGGAAGTGAACGTAACTAGAGTGCATTTGAGATGGTGAGATCAATGCCTCAATTATTGTTGTATGTTTAAAAGCATAATCTCAGGTGATTTTTTATTATCATTAACGCATTATAATTCTTATTTCAAAGGTTCATGCAAAAAAAAAGAAATCGGCTACATCAAAAGAAGATGAATGATCTAGTGTTTGTGATGTATAACAAAAAGTTGATGGAAAGACAAGATAAAAGGGATATGCAGTTAAAGGAAATTTTTTTTTAATTTTGAGGATATCACTTCTGATGATGAATGGATCACAGAGATGTAAGGTCCAGTTCTTCCCCGCAAGGGCAACTGGTTGAGGATTATTCAACAAAAAGATGCTCAGAAAACATATAGTAATGATAGCATTGAAAGGAATTTTGAACAAAACACTACGGAAATGAATGAAGAAGGTAAGTTTCATATTAAATTTAAAATAGATCTGATAGGCTCTCTTTTCTTAATAGATCTTGCATCGTGCTATCTTTTCTTAATTAAATTCTTTTTTTTGTAGGTGGAGTTGAAGATCTCACCATAAGGGACAGTGATCACGATGCTATCGAATATATTAGTGAGGGTGAATGGGATGATGACGAGAATATCAGTGGTGATGATGAGGAAAATGTGACACTTGATGATGAGGACATGATCGACATACCGATTAAGAATTTGTTCTGATTTTTGATGGTTTTCATTGACCATTAGATGAACCATGAACCTACTCTTCGATTTGTTATTTTGTTTTAGACATTATTTTTGTATTTCGTATTTGATATGCTGGAGGACTTATATTTGAAGTGTTTGTTAATGATTTGTTATTTTTTTTTTAAATTTTACACTTCAAATTTAACGATCTGATAGGCTGATAACATTGTTAATTACTTAATTTGTCATTGTTATAACTTACAAAAAGGTTATTTGGGTTGATTGTCTCTGTGATTTATATTTTCTTATTTATAGGTTCATCTTCATAATTTGATTACTGATGATAGTTTGACGAAGATGGGGCAGACGGACAGGTAAGACAAAAATGCTTACTCATCTTGACTTTATAGTTGCTAACGTAGAGTCCGAAGTTACACTACTCAGGTACATTTACAATCATAACTGTTTTTTTATGCATGTTCTTATTTTGTCTTAGACTTAGGATCTATTCTAGATTTCTCGTAATAATAGTCTTATTACTCTTATAGTAAACAAATGGAAATGATTAATTATATGATTTTTGGTATATATTATTGGTGTAATTGTATGATATGATTGATATCAAATTCAATTTCATCATTTAAGTCTTGTTTTAAGAATGTAGTGGGTCTTATGATCCACGATCCGATCCTACGATCCGATCCGATCCAACCCCTTAAACGATCCCACCTAGAATCTCGATCCTGACAACCTTGCCCGCACTGCACGTATCTCCATCCAAACTACTCACAAACCCACCCCGTCTCCCAAAACCTCAAGCAGCTACAACAGCCTGGCCCGTTCACCCCCTTGTCGGCTGTCCCAGTCACGCAGCCATCCACAAACAAAGCCACGAACGACACCCTCTGGATCACCTTTGTCGACGCCAAAATTCCCACACACCCTAAGGTCCATCCACTTCCCTTCTTCCTTCAACACCTGAGTCTTGTTGCCACCCACACCATCTAGTGGGCCAACCACAACCAGCCACACGGCTTTGCTTACCTTCCATCCTATTATTTTCTTTGTTTGAAAATATACGCCGGCCAACACTCCGATGTTTCAAGTACCAAGTTGTTGCCCTCTTCTTTCAATTCAATCGGATCTCACAAAATCACATCCAAGCCGAAATTTTAACTCATTTTCTATCTGTTCCAATTATGTGCAATGACCTCAACTCTAAAACATACTTACCCACCCATCTCTACAGTAAATATCAAATAGGTTGCCTGTTGCTCAACATTCCAACATCATGCCACACATATTCATCAATTTAAAACTATTATTACTACCCAATTGCATCAATTCACGCCCAAGCACTCCTTTAACTCCAAACAACACACCCATAACCCACTTAGACACAACTCACGAGCCCACACTTTCACAATCACCTTTAACTAAAAGTATTCTACCCCCATTCCCATCCGCCCAACACACCCATCTTGGTAATTATGTACGCGTCGTGCAATTTGTTAAGGATCCTGAAAAAATCTACTCACAGTGACGATTTGGACACGATGCCGATTTCGTTCTCTTTAGCATGCCTTGAGGATGACAATTTGTTAAGTGTTGGCAAGTGTTACAGAGGCACCAAACCCGCTCATCAAACAAGCCAATGTAAAACTCACGCTAAGACCCACACAAAGTTTGAGACCACATTCGATAATCAAGAAGGAATCCATATGTTATTTAGGGATCATAATAAATGTGGGGATATTTATGGGTGTTTTTATTAGGCAGGTAGTATGTGTATTTATTAATTAATAAAATTAAGAGTATTAATGAATCTCTTTATTAGGTAGTTAAAATATAATTAATTAGGGGGTATTATTATGTGTGCCCAATGAGTGCTTTAAAAGGTTTTCATTTAAGAGTGAATAGTTTAAAGTTCTTGAACTTTTTTGCATGTTTAAAATCATCCATTTGAATATCTATTTTCGTTCTCTCCTCTTCATTTGGAATCATCCGTTGGAGACAACTGTAGAATTCCAATTTTACTTCAGCATTTGCCTTAAATGATGGGCAAAAGTGGTAATGGGAATTCAAATAATAAGTTGCAGCATGTAAGGGCCTAAAAAGTTGGCTTGTCCATCTCTCATCAATGATGACCCATATTGGTTCATATCTACAACATAATACATAAAATAATAATTGCATGTTATGATATAAATTCAAACACAATGGAACTTAAAATAATAAGTAAACTATAACTACTTACTTTTTCTTGATGTTTTCAAAATTACTTTGAATTTTCTCCTTAGCTCGATTCATCCGCTCATATATAAATCCCATCACAGGGGCCTCCGAATCAACCATTCTAAGCACCTTGATGAGTGTAAATACTGCTTTTAAACACGAAGTGACACGAGACCAAAATCTAGTTGTATTCAAAATAATTTTTTGAATTGATTTCCCCTCCTTTGAACCGGCAAACCTACTAGACTTCCATTTGACAGACGTAAACATCGTCATCAAACCACCCTTATTCTCATAAAGACATCCCAATGTCAAGTAAGATGTGACAAATCGGGTAACTGCAGGGCGAATCAACTCTCTACCCTTTGTAAAATTAAGCAGCCAAGTATGTAGCAATGTTCTGGAGTAGATGTATGATGTTATCTTTCTACCTTTTGCTATTGTTAATTTATGCAATTCAATTTATTTTTCAAAATCTTCTAAAATTAAGTCAATGCAATGTGCAACACAGGGTGTCCAATATAGATGTTTTCTCTTCTTCATTAACATTTGTCCGACCGCCTTGTAGTTTGAGGTATTATCGGTTACCACTTGCACTACATTCTCTTCTCCAATTTTCTCCACAACTTCATCTAGCATTTGAAAAACCTTATCTGCAGTTTTGGAGAAATCAGATGTATCTATTGATGATAAAAACACGGTATCTTTCGGGTTATTTACCAATAAGTTACATATAGATCTCCTTTTTCCGTCTGACCATCCGTCTGACATAATAGTACAACTAACTTTCACCATTTCAACTTGTAATCCTCTAGCAACTCAAGAGTTCTGCTCACCTCTTGCTTTAGGTATTTTACCATAATATCATTGTAAGATGGTGGTTTCATTCCATAAAACTTAAATGATGAAATCAGAATTCTGGATGATTTCTGCCTAGAAATCATCCATAAAACTGGATGATTTCTGCCAGAAAACTGGATGATTTCTGGGGAGAAATCATCCAAATTTCTGGATGATTTCTGCCCAGAAATCATCCATAAAACTGGACTGATTTCTGGGCAGAAATCTGGACTGATTTCTGCCCAGAAATTTGGACTGATTTCTGCCCAGAAATCAGTCTAGAAATTTGGACTGATTTCTGGACAGAAATCAGTCCAGAAATCAGTCCAGATTTCTGGGCAGAAATTTGGACTGATTTCTGGGCAGAAATCAGTCCAGTTTTTTTGTACTGATTTCTGGGCAGAAATCAGTCCAATTTTTCTGGACTAATTTCTGCCCAGAAATCAGTCCAGATTTCTGGACAGATTTCTGGGCAGAAATCAGTCCAGATTTCTGGACAGATTTCTGCCCAGAAATCATCAAATTTTATGGATGATTTCTGGGCAGAAATCTTTCAGAAATTTGATGATTTCTGCCCAGAAGAAGAAGAAGAAGACCTGATCCGTCGGGGCTGGAGCACCAGGGAGCGTCGGGGGAGCACCAGGGAGCGTCGGGGTCGGGAGAGGGGAAATAGGGTTTAGGAAGCGTCTGCTGCTTTTAAGTATTCCGCCGGATCGTGGAATCGTGGTTAGGGATCGCGATCCTAACGATTCCACGATCCGGATTGTGATCCCGCGTGAGCTTAGCCTGATTCCGATCCGGGTTAAGATCCGGATCGAAATGTAGAATCTGGATCGTAGGATCGTCCGATCCTACGATCCGGATCGCGATCCTGACAACATTGGCTGGAGGGCACCCAAGGTCGTAGCAAGCGGGGGAAGGTGTCGTAAGTGTGGATCGGGACTGGTGGTGGCTTGGATGGGCTAAAAGGTGGCTGTTAGGGAGACAAGGATGGCTGTTTTTGGGTTTTCCTAGTGAGGATGTAGGCTAGCGACATAGGAATGAGTGAGGGGCTCGACTGTAGATGGATGGCGGGGAGGGGGGTTGTTGTAGAAGGGTGGACTGAACGGGCAAAAGGAGGAGGAAGGAGGAGGCTTCTGGTGATGGTGGACTGAACAGGGAAGAGGAGGACGAGGGAGGAGGTTTCTGGCAGTGGAGGACTGAACAGGGAAGAGGAGGGAGGAGGCTTCTGGCGGTGGTGGTTAGAACGGGGAAGAGGAGGAGGAGGAGGGAGGAGGCTTGTGGTGATGGTGAACTGAACGGGGAAGAGGAGGAGGGAGGAGGCGCTTACCCTAGGCATCGCACCTGGGCGGAAGATTCTCTGGCATCGCACCAAAGACAGACTGGCGGTTCCAACAATTTGCGAACTCGCGATGCCTCCACCCCTTAAACTGCCCGTAATATATAAAAACTCTAACTCATAACGATTGCTATAACTATAAAATACAATAACCGCCCGAATCGAATGACACAAACTATCTGAACCGATCGAGCGTCAAATACAACTCAAAAATATAAAAAGTAATATATGAACTCGACTCGGATCGACCTTCCGGACGTAACCACGGACTTATACCGTTCGCCTGGGCAGCGGATCACTGCCTCCTGCAGGAATACACCTGTGTCGGGTGTGGCGCGCCATCACTATGACTGTTGAGCCGAATTCTACAATTATATACATCCTAATTGCATTGAAGTATAAATATTACCATCAATAAAAATTAAAGTAATTTTATTGTCATACTCAACAAATATGAGTCAAATGAGTATAATAATAATTGATTGATCTTTTCTCTCCGCTTCCCTTTTGCTTTTATTTTGTAAAAATAGAAAATAATGAGGGGGTAAAATGTGAAGGACTGTGTTTTATCAAAGAGAAGTTCGCTTATTATATAGTATAGATATGCATAAGTATTTTATATATGTATGTATGTTGGAATACAAATCTATCTTATAACAATGCAAATTAATAGAAATCAAATAAATAACCATCGCGTAAGTATTATAAGTCATGTCTGGCCCAAGCTAAAGATCATATCTTGAAGCAGAGGCCGATCAGATCACAAAAAACCCTAAAGATATTTGTGCTTTAACTAGCAACAAACTTGACCTTATTTTCAATAAATTATAAAAAAAATTATATATTTAATTAAAAATAATAATATATAAGCATCAACAAATATGATCTCAACTTGAAGGCATATTCTCCACATCTAACAACAAAAAGCAGATTCCTTTTGCGAGAGTAAGGTAACATTATTAGAGAAGATAAGAGAGTGAAAAATAGAATTTTTTTGTTAATAATAAAGAAGATAAAGAACGAGAATAAGAATAATATTTGTTTTTGATTGCAGATATCTTGACAAATATTACAATGATGCCATCAGTATCTTTTAAAAAACTTTAAGCTGATAATTTCTAGTTACATATTATTTAATTATTCTTCCATGTTATACTCTCTTTTTTCACATAGATCAGTTTTAGATTTCTTTTCTTTGGTCAACAGGGTAAGCATAGGTCTGGGGAAGTGTGTTTTCTTGCTCCACTTTTATTTTGTAACTTACATAGTTTCTTTATAATGAATCACATGAATCATTTATTTTGTAAACTTATATAGTTCATTTATAACGAATCAGATGAATCAAAAGTGAGACACGATATCAAAGGCCCAATCATGATATAGAAACACACTGAGACCGGAGGATCATCGACTCCGGCCTACTGTCCTAGAATAGGGATATTTGAACCAAGAAATCAGGTGAAACACTATACCAATTGGGCCGGTGAGTGAGAGAATATACCAATGGTTCAATTAGAACCAGGAACTGGAGAATTGTCCACTCTGGCTCACCGCCAAAGGATGTGGATTTAAAGCAGTAATTTGTTTCATACAAATTACTACACAAGGATAAATTCAAAGCAAGAAAAAAAGTTGTATCTCAAGGAGCTTTCTTCCAAAAGGATTATTTCTGCTTCTATTACTAGAGAAATCATAAGAAAATTCTTAGTGGCTAAGAGTGTATTTAGTTCAACCCAAGGAAGAATCCCAGGGAATATAATATAGGGAAAAACGCAGTATCGGAATCACGAAAGTAGCAATGAAACTCATCCGCTGACATCATAACATAGCTAGCAACCATTGTTAAAGTAAATTTTTTCGGAGAATTTAAAAAGCACTTGGCCAATTGTATAAAACTGAAATCAAGACAGGACACGAAAAATAATTTGTAGACCAAGATGGTGAAAAGAATATCTTTTTAAGAGTAAACTACATCTTACCTGAGAATGCAGCATGATCGGGAAAATGCCTGACTTCTGTAACATGAATATTTTCTGGCAGAATGCAATTGCACAAAGAACCTGAAGCATAGAAATTATACAAATTAAGAAGACAAAATTGCGGGCACTTCATATCGCTTCTGAATATATTTTTTACCTATCCTGGCAAGGCGATTTACCCATCCTGGAACAGGCTTTCCGGTCAGCTGCATACAAACTTCATTAGTGAAATGATTGCAGTTCTTCCCTATCAAATTATAGGTGTCACCATGATACTTCCTAGAGAGTTGTTCGATGAACGAACGAAACTCAGCTGGTGGCATGTTAGTGGTGCCCAACCATACAGTGCGCCTGTAGATAAATCCAGGGCAGCTTCTTGGTTCTACCTCGAACACTCCACTAGATGAAAATTCATGGGCTCCAAAGCCGTACTCCATGCCATGAACTGTTTCATTTGGTCAAATACTAATATACATCATTGGTTGAAATAAAATTAAGGATGATAATCATATGTGAATGATGACAATGTGTTTCAGCTCACATTCATTAAATGAATGATTTCTACGTATCATTTAAAACATTTGAATTTCCTCGCCTTCCCTTGGTAGCTTCCGTTCCCTTGGGTGTTCGATCAAATAATGATGCAACTCCCAGAGCATTACAAATGCAAAAATGAAAATCTCATGTTTGAGTTTCGGGATAACTATTTCTTTCTGCTATTTTCATTTTAGATTAGGTGAACATCTATATATTATTTACAGCGGGTATCAAGTTTTGTTTCCTATTCAACATTGTCTGACAGAGACAAGGTAAGCATTGTTGATGGAACCCTTTTCTTTATTGTCGAAAAAGGCTCTATCACTTGCTCTTCTCTTACCTTGGATTTTGCCCTTCACGTCTCTTCTTTTTCTCGCAACCTCTTATCTGTTAGTCATATTACAAATTCCATGAACTGATCCGTCACTTTCTTTCCTTCTTATTGTTTCCTTCAGGACCTGCAGACGAAGAAGGTGATTGTCTCTGGTAGGATGTGTGATGAATTGTACGTGTTTGATTATGCTATTCCTCGGGCCTTTCATGCTCAACAACTTCCACAGTTGGCTACCTGGCATCGTCGCTTGAGTCATCCCTCTATTTCTACTATGCAGACGTTATTTCCCAATTTTTTATCTTCTGTTTTTAAAACTTTTATCTGTGATGTTTGTGAACTTGTTAAGTATAAGCGTGTCTCTTTCAATCACGTGTCTAAGCCTTTTGTTGTACCTTTTCATACTATTCATAGTGATGTATGGGGACATGACCCTATTGCTTTGATCTTTATTATCATTGATTTGTTACTTTCATTGATTGTTTTTCTCGCACTACGTGGGTTTATTTGATGCATAGTAAAAAAATGAAGTGTTTCATCTTTTTAAAAAAATTCATAAAATGATTTCTACTCAATTTAGTGCCACCATTAAAATTCTTCGCAGTGATAATGGACGTGAATATATGGATGCCAAATTTGAAAACTATTTGAGTGCTCATGGCATCGTTCATCAAACCACTTGTGTACATTCTCCTGCACAAAATGGTGTTGTTGAACAAAAATTGTCATCTTCTTGAAGCGACACGATCCTTGTTATTTACGACGTCTCTTCCAAAATACTATTGGGGTGATGCCCTTCTTACTACGGCTTATCTCATCAATCGTATGTCGTCTCATCATATGGACAATCGCACTCCTCTTCATATCATAGGTATACCTCCTACTACTCTTGTACCCTGTGTGTTTGAGTGTTTATGTTTTGTTCATTGGTTATTCCTCTACACAGAAAGGGTACAAATACTATCATCATCCAAGCAGAAAAACATTCGTCTCCATGGATGTTATGTTTCATGAAAGTACCTCCTAGTATGAGTCCTCACTTCAGGGGAAGTCTTCATACTTGGAAGTGAGTACTCCTACTCTTCCTATTCCTATTCCTCCTCCATACATTACCACTCAGGGGGAGAGTGAGGATATTCCCAAAGATGTTCCCAAAGAAAAGGAGTTGCAGGTGTACACTCGGAGAAGCAAAAGATCAAACACTCAATTGCATCCCATAATACTAGAGCCGCCACCGAATTTGTCTACAGCATCCCTAGAGTTACCTATTGCCCTCCAAAAAGGTATACGCTCATCCACTGAACATCTGTTATTTAACTATGTGTCATATGCCTCTTTATACTCTTCTCATAAAGTCTTCGTCTCTTCTCTTTCTTCTGTGTTTATTCCCGGTACATGGCAGGAAACACTTAGTTACTCAAAATGGGCAAAGGCGATGATGGAGGAAATGCAGGCTCTAAAAAAGAACCATACATGGGACCTGGTCGATCTCTCTCCTAGCAAGAGAACAATTGGTTGTTGATGGATTTTTACAGCAAAGCAGAACTCTGGGGTATTATGGAGAGATTCAAGGCACAATTAGTGGCAAGAGGCTACACCCAAACTCATGGTATTGACTACCAAGAGACTTTTGCTCCCGTGGCAAAAATGAATACAATACTGGTCTTATTATCCTATGCCGCATGTAAAGAGTGGGACCTTCAACAGCTAAATGTAAAGAATTTTTTCCTTCACGACGAGTTGGAAGAGGAAATCTATATGGCGATGCCTCCAGGTCTTGTCCCTATCGGCTATGAAGGAAAATTGTGTAAATTGAAGAAAGCTCTATATGGGTTAAAACAATCTTCGAGAGCTTGGTTTGGAAGACTTCACAAAGTCATGATCTCATTGGGGCATACCCAAAGTCACGCTGATCACACTCTATTTATCAGATGAAAAGAGATGATGGTGGGTATCATGATTGTATATGTTGATGATATGATTATTACAGGTGATGACATGGATGAGATTTGTGTCTTGAAACTCAAACTTGCTAATGAATTTGAAGTGAAAGACTTTGGTAAGTTGAGATATTTTCTAGGAATTGAGGTTGTCAGATCAAAATATGATAATCATATTTCTTAGTGGAAGTATGTCCTTGATTTATTAAAACAGACAGGAATGAGTGGTTGCAAGCTTGTTGATACTCCTATTGAAGTGAACCACAGACTTGGATGTGATGATGAGGAGTTAGTGGAAGTATTTCTGGTTATCAAAAGTTGGTTGGTAAACTGATCTACCTATCTCATACACGTCCTGACATCTCATATGCAGTAGGAGTGGTAAGTCAATACATGCATTCCCCTAAAGTCAAACATCTTGATGTTGTGCACAGAATTTTAAGATATTTGAAGACCTTGCCTGGTAGAGGAATTCTATTCTTTCCTAGTGATCACTTAAAAATTGAAATATATACTGATGTTGACTGGGCCAGATCAGTTGATGATAGAAGATCTACTATAGGATATTGTTCTTTTGTTTGAGATAAATTGGTCACTTGGAGAAGCAAGAAACAACACGCAGTGGTTCGCTCTAGTGCAGAGGTTGAGTTTAGAGTCATGGCTCATGATATATCTGTATATGTGAGGAAATGTGATTTCGTTCCCTCTTGAATGATATTGGTTTATTGGAAACCGGTCATTTCAATTTGTATTGTGAAAATAAGATTGCAATCAGCATTGCTCAGAACCCTGTCCAGCATGACCGCACCAAGCACATTGAAGTTGACTGACACTTCATTAAATAAAATATTGTGAAATGGATTGTATGTACCCCTTTCGTTCACTCGTAGGGACAACTTGCTGATTTTCTCACCAAGACATTGAGTGAAAAAACATTTGCATCAATTATTACCAAGTTGGGTATGAAGAACATTACAAGCCCAACTTGAGGGGGAGTGTTAATTAATATTTGTTTCATGTTTTATTTTTGTTTCCTCTTGTATTGCCCTATATATAGGGGCTTTCATTATTCAAGTAATTTTCCCGTGTTTTTCGTTTGACATTTATCTATGTATACTGCACACATATAATATAAATGAATATATATTTATACTATATTAAAAAAACAAAACTTGGCCGGGCATGGTCCTGAAATGAATTTATGCCCTTCAATTTTCAATCTCCCTGATTTAAAGAATGCAAGATTTTTTTAATAAATAAAGCAATCATAATATATATATATATATTGTTTATAGACCTACCAACTGAGCATAGGGTCCCAACAAACGCAGTATGCACAGTAATACTGAATCATTGCACGAGCGACGATTAAGTATTGTCACCGCCACACACTGCCTTTGATAACCATATAGCACCATGTATGAGTTGAGAACTGGAAAAATATATTATATATAAGGTAAACAATAAACATTACATTACACCTCTATATCTACACAAAGATGAGTGACCACTAACAAATATTAAAAGCAGACTTTTATACAATTCAACTCTCACACTCAAGATGAAAGTAGATATTGATCATTCTCAGATTGGAAATATTGTCAGTGAAGGTGTCACAACTCAATCTCTTGGTAAAGAAATCTGTCAGCTAATCTTGGGATTGGACAAACGATGTGTAGATATCCTGACGCAAGAATAATCAACAGATGACGGGCACGCGATGTCCTAACACTAAATGAAGGAATGAAGTACGCAACAGATGCAAATGGAGTTATAGGGTTTTCTAAATGATGCTACAAGAATGCACACAAGTAAATGAAAAACAGGGTGTCACAATATAAATCTTAACTTAATGCAATGCAAATTAATGATTCAATCATACAAATATTTCTGACGCGCACTTAATTAAATAATGAACTATGTAGCTCGTACAATTGAATCACTTGGAGCTGTGGGGTGGTTGCATGGCTAGTGGATGGCGGAGGAGGTGGTGGGGAGTCACTGGAAGAGGAAAGAGGCGGATGTGGGGGCACTAGAAGAGGAAATGAAGGGCTAGATGGGCTTGGGGTGGTTGGGAAAAGGGAGGATGCGACGGCTAGGGGTTGTGGAGGGCTCGTCAGAGATAAGGAGGGCCACGCCGAAATTAGTTAGGGTGGTGGAGGTTGGTGAAGGGTTGGAGAAGGATGAGCGACACGGGATATGGCGGCTGGAGGAAGAATGCTAGAGTATCAGGTGATTGGAGTGTAGGGAACGACTCGTGAGTTTATCGGCGGGGTCGGGGCTCTCAGGCATCAGCACCTGAATCAGTGGCGACTGCAGTGATGATTAATGGCGTCGACATAGGGAGAATGAGGAACGGCGGTATTTGGCATCTACAGGCATGGCCGAGCAACTTCTTGTTCTAGATCCCCATCCCTAGCCGCCTGATGGAATGTAAGTTGGGGGTTTAAGATAAATCATCAAACAATCTCATACGCAAGATCGAATAAATTAATGTAAATCTCCAAATACAAGTCCAAAAAATAAAAATATAATACGTAAAAATATTTAAAAATGCGAAAAACATGATAGCGGTCTCTGATCGTCAATCTGATGATCCAAAATTGTCGACCTGATAAATCCTCAAAAGGTGTACAAACAACCTCCATCAATCTACCAAACTCAGAACCATTCATCTTCGAAGAATGAAGACTGTCATGCGCCAGGTGCGGGGCTAAACAAGAATGAAAACAACTGCATGAACTCTTATATCTAAATCTCGTAGTTCCTGGTAGGTGTAATGTCCACAGGAGATCGTAGTCCATAGAAGCTACCAAGAGTGCCACACACGAAGCATGTTGTTGTATAGGTGAAGGGTATGGTTGCAATGGAAGATGGTGTGATATAGGTGAGGCTATGTTAAAGGTATACATTTGTATAGGTGAGGCTATGT
Organism: Platanthera guangdongensis; assembly: GCA_039583875.1. NCBI lineage: Eukaryota > Viridiplantae > Streptophyta > Magnoliopsida > Asparagales > Orchidaceae > Platanthera > Platanthera guangdongensis. Next base: position 233,100,251 of record CM077163.1, read on the forward strand.
TAAAGGTATATGTTTGTACAGGTGAGGACGTGGTAAGATAGAAAGGGAAGGCTAAAGATCCCAAATACTAGATGACCCCACACCTAGAATAAAATCCGCGGCATTGAATGCATGATGACTACCCATATTTCTAGAAATATCAAGCTCAAAGAAATTTGACTCGGACTCTCTCGAGACATTATATGGACCTATTCACCTAGCACTAAGATTCATAGTTGTCCCAAATGGGAACCTCTCAAATAATGTGCTAATCATCATCAAATAACCTTCTTTGAACATTTGTTTTCTCATGTATTTACCCACACATTTTATAAAATGTTCATTATTTAAAATAAATTTTCGTTGGAGTATGACATACAAATCATGCAACAGATACAAATGATAAATGACGAACCCAACAGACTCAATAAGCAACGACTCTACATAGAGGTGAAAATCCCTAAAGATTGGTGACGTATCTAACGGTTCATTCGTCGAAATGTAGAAATACTCGTCAAGTGTACAAACACTCAAAACATTAAAACTAACATGTGAGGTCATAACGTGCCAAATGTATCTCAGGGAACCTAACTCGTCAGGAGGTTCACCTGGCGGTAGATAGAGAAATTTATCGTAGATGTGACGAACACCCAAAGGGATGTCAGAGCCACTGACACCCTGATGTAACTCTGAGATGTGTCTACTGTATCCAAAAAGGAAAAGTTCATCATGTGACTCTCGAAGAGGCTCAACGGGGATAGGACTCTCCATAAATGTGGTGCTCATTATGATGATCGCTAGCGGGTGTGGTAATCATAATAGGATAGCTAACCGACTCTCGGCTATCACTCATAGTGAGACCCTCGAGAATAAAATGAGACTCAAAAGAATGGCTGCTCATAATGGGGTCAAAGAGTGGAGTACTAAATGAAAAGTCTATGAATGAGGTGGCAACCATGTAAAAACAAGGGGTCAGGGAAGGACGCGTCACTATAAGATCATTGGGTCACTCGTACTCGCACACTTTTGATACCATAGAGTGAATCAGACCCAAATGGCAGACAACTCATCAGGTAGGGCACCTCACCGGGGTGAGAGAACTTAGTATTAAGTATCTCGTGTTTCATGTCCAAGAGGACTAGAGTAGGCATGGTGATGGCTTTGAACTGGGGAGAACTCGTGACAGGATGGTTAAAGTGCAAGTCTACTCGACTAAGTCTAGCGGATCCCAAGGACTATTCGTAACGAAAGGCATGCTGAAATGCCTGCTCGACAAAATCTAGACGATGACTGCTCAATGCTATGTAGATCACAGACCAAAGTCTAGAACAGAATCTAGCAGCTGATGCGACCAGATCCTCTTGAATGTCCCTCACCACCACTAACTCATATACGTAACTCGACAACAGACCTAGATCCATATCGGAGGGCAAACATTTGCTCAAGGAGGCTACTCTTATATAATGTCGACAAATATTTGTGAGACAATCTCTGTTTCATCTTCACTCAACTAGTGATAAGGACAAGACTATCCCACATACGGGTCCTCTCGATGTTATCCCAATTCCCAATACTTTCTTGCCTGACCTAGAAGTTGAAGTTTCACAAACCTAATGCAACGCTCACTGAATATCTCAAAGTGATCTGGATAGTATCCCATGTCAACTAGCCAATAGCCAAAGGACTCGGGACTCGACAAACCGTCAAGCTGTGGGGCAACTCTACAAAACCTATACATGAGACTCCTCAATACGATGATCATTATAGTAGTTGTTCCTACTAAAATCGAGTCATATCGAAGAATCAACGCAATCTCTATGAGCGATGGGTCGGGACGAGGATAATAATCATAATAGTATGTAAACTTCCCAGCAGAAACTCTATGGGATCGAGTATAGACAAACTCGGGTTTTTCAAATAAAGGAGAGGGATAACAACAATACCTAGCCATAATTGAACATATAGTCTTCACTACTGTATACCAAAATAAAGCCCGAATCTGGGGCTCTCATACAAACTAAAGTAAGACAGATTTATAGGTGACAAACACGTGATGCTCTAACCCTATATGAAGGAATGAAAAAACATGGCAGATGCAAATGAAGCAATAAGATTTTCTAAATGATGATATGAGCATGCACACAAGTAAATGAACAATAGGGTGCTTGTTACGGAACCAGTCGCAGGAGACACGGAATCAGATCCTCAATGGGGGCGCACCTATCGTCGCCGCAACATGCCAACAACGATGTGGGGACGAGCGCATGATTTCTAATTTCAACACATCTTTTATTTTTTTATGTTCTGCGTATTTGTGATCCCACTGTTTAAGCCCAAGTGGGGGGCCCGCAACTCTTTATGTTTTATTTTTGTTTTATAACTACCCATAGAGGGGAGTAGGCGGATTTAATGAGAAGAAGTTTCAATTTGCTTTTCTCACCCTCTCTCTCTCTCACCCCGATTTCCTTTGTCCCCCCTCACCCTAATTTACCAAACCGCTGCTCTTGTTGCAAGGCACGACTCCGCGTCCTCCTCCCTCCACTGTCGACGGTATCAAGCTGGAGGATCTTCCTCTTCGCCGGCATACCCACTCTCAATCCTCGGCACGTAACTCATTGGTATCAGAGCCACCTCCGCCCTCAAACCCTAACCCTGGCGGAACAGATCTGACTATCTCCACACCCCGCCTCGCCGCACTGGGAAACACTCCCCTCCTTCCGCTGTTGCCAACTCTTCTACGTCCTCTGATGGTCGATCGGGATTTGTTTCAGCAAATCTGGACCGCCTCGACCGCATGGACTCTCGCCTCGGGGAGGTCGACTCTTGCCTCAGGGAGGTTGACTCCTGCACGACACATCTGGCCGGGGGCATCCCTCCTCCCCCCCCCCCCCCCCGATCGTCCGCCGGAACAACCCTTCCACGACAGCCACTCCGGCCACAGGCATGAGGGTGGCACCATTCCCCGGTACGTCAAGCTGGATTTTCCGGTCTTCGATGGGTACGAGTACCCCCCTCCCCCCTCCTCTCCTGGCTTACAAAATACGAGCTTTTCTTCTCTAACCAGTGCACAACTGGAGAGGATCGCCTGAGCCTTGCCTCCTTCCACCTCAACGGGGCCGCTCAACTATGGTTCACTCAACTATAGCGTGAACGCTCGTACCTCTAGTAGGATGAGTTCAAGATCGTGTGCATGCTTCACTTTGGACCATCGCTCCGCGGTAACCCCCTCGGAGACCTCATCTCCCTTCGTCAAACGGGCGCCCTGGACGACTACCTCAATCGCTTCCAGTTATTGTTCGCTCGCGCGCCCACGGTCCAGCTGGATCAACAAGTATCTATATTCACGGTCGGCCTGCATGAGCGTCTCCGCCATGATGCGAGTTCCAAGATACCCCTGACCTCAATACCGCAATGAACCTCACTCGTACATGCGAGCGTCGCAATCTCTTGGACCGCCAGTATGTACCCCGCCAGGATCCGGGGCATTCCTTCCGTGGGTTTCTCGATTCATCGACGGCAATCCAACCCGCCAAGCCAACTGAATCACCCAAACCACCATTCCAACAACGTCTTTCCTACGCGGAAATGGCCGACCGGCCAAGAGACTTTGCTTCAACTGCGACGAACTATTTGGGCCTAGTCACCATTGTAAGCACCTCTTTTGGATTGAGGTGGACGATCCTTCTGATGATGGCGGGGAGGACCGGATTCCGAGGCAACAGAGATCTCCGTCCACACTATCGATGGCCCACAGGGGGGTCATATGTTGCAGCTTCCTATCCACATAGCAGGCACCGCCCTCGTCACCTTGTTGGACTCCGGCAGTACGCACAATTTCATCCGCCGCAAGACCGCGACCACTCTTTGGCTACTGATTATTTTCCTCCATCAGCTCCAAGTTTCAGTGGCCAACAACCATAGCATGGCATGCCCCAGCCTTTGTCGTCGCGTGTCTCTGAAGATCCACAACCGGCCCTTCGAGATAGACCTCTTGCCTCTTGGTCGTCGACCTTGACGGCTTTTGACATTGTTTTGGGTGTGTGTTGGCTATGCACACTGGAACCCATTACCTGGGACTTCAACAATCTTACCATGCAGTGGTACCACGATTCCAAGAGAGTGGAGTGACAATGTCTCGCCCACACCGCCAAGCTGCAGGCCTTCTTTATGCAAGGTCCGGAAGCTCCGGCCGGCCCCAAACTCTACGACCTACATCGACTATTGCAGGAGTTTAAGGACACCTTCACCATACCCGCGACACTCCCGCCACACCGGCTGCAGGACCACCACATTTGTTTACTTCTGGTAGCTGCGCCAATGGTTGTGCACCCCTACCGTTACTCGTTCCTCCAAAAGGACGAAATTGAGCGTTAATGCTCTGCTATGCTGCAGCAAGGGCTCATCTGCACGGAGTGTCTCCCCATTTTCATTGTCGGCTCTTCTAGTCCACAAGAAGGATAATACATGGCACTTTTGTGCGGATTACTGTGAACTCAACACCAAAATCGTCAAAGATAAATTTCTCATCCCCGTAGTCGAGGAACTCCTCGACGAGTTGCATGGCGCGCACTTCTTATCGAAGCTCGACTTATATTTAAGGTACCACCAAGTTTGCATGGCGGCCGCAGACGTGGATAAGACAGCTTTCTGGACGCGCCGCAGACATTTTGAGCTTCTCGTCGTGCCGTTTGGTCTGACCAATGCGCTATCCATATTCCAATCACTGATGAATGAGGTATTCCACTCCGTCCTACGCAAATTTGTACTAGTATTTTTTGACGATATCTTGATCTATAGTAACTCTTGGCCCAACCATCTCCATCATGTCTGTGAAGTGCTCACATTACTCCATCTCCACCGCCTAGCTCTCAAGGAGCTCAAGTGTTCTTTCGGGCAGATGAGCGTCACCTACCTCGGCCGCGTGGTACATGGGCACAGGGTGTCGGCCGACCCGAAGAAATTGCAAGGCATTGTCGCATGGTCGGTTGGTCGCAACGTGACCTTCGAGCCTTTTTGGGGCTGATCAGATACTACCAACGGTTCATCCGCGGCTATAGCTCCATCATCGAACCCCTCCCAGCCCTCCTGCGACGCACGACTTTCGTGTGGGAGGACGTCGCGCAACAGGCTTTTGAGACACTCCAAGCAGCCCTGGTCTCTGCCCCGATTTTAAAGCTTCCCGATTTAAATGAGCCTTTCTATATTGTGATGCTTCGGGGGATGCTGGGCAGTTCTCCAACAGCATGGCCACCCGATTGCGTATTTCAGTCGCCGCACCGCGCTCCACCACCGGAAGTTGTCGGCCTATGAACTGGAACTAATCGGCTTAGCCAAATTCGTTCAACACTGGAGACCGTATATATGGGGCAGCTCATTCATCGTCCGCACAGACCACAATAGTTTGAAATATCTTCTAGAGCAACACTTAACGACCGTCCCGCAGCAACGGTGGGTGAGAAAATTATTGGGGTTTGACTTCACTGTAGAATACAAGGTCGGTGCCCTCGACAGGGCCGCGGACGCCCTCTCTCGCTGGCACCCCGACGACACCGCTGTCGTATGCACCGTCTCCAGGCTGACCGCCCTTCTCTTGGATGTCATCCGGGGAGACATCCGCCAATCCCCGTCCCTCACCGAGTTACTCAGGCGGGCTCAAGAAGGCCTTTTACCGCCCATATGGACGGCTCATGACGGCCTCATTCTATCTCAGGGCCGGATCTACTTGCCGCCAACATCACCTCACATTCCCTCCATCTTGGTGGATACTGACAACCGCACTCATGAAGGAGTCCACAAAACTCTCCACCGCATCCGCGCCGAATTTTTTGGAAGGGCCTACGCCGTCATGTCCAAGAATTCATCGCCCAATGCACCATATGTCAACAACAAAAATAAGCCAACCTGTTACCCGTCGGACTCCTACCACCGTTACCGGTGCCCCCTCAAATTTGGGCTGATATCTCCATGGACTTTGTGGAGGGACTTCCGCGCAGCAAGGGGTGTTGATGGTGATCGAGGATAGATTTTCCAAGGGCACACACTTTATTCCTCTAGCCCACCCACTCATCGCGGAACGCGCGGCCCAAATTTTCTTCAATGACATCTTCCGCCTGCATGGACTGCCGGAAAGCATTGTGTTTGATCGTGACAAGGTCTTCACAAGCCGTTTCTGGAAGGAGCTTTTCACTTTGAGCGGGACGAAGTTAGCATTTTCGTCAGCATATCATCCCCAATCGGACGGCCAAACGGAGGTCGTCAACCGCACCGTCGAGATGTATCTTCGTTGTCTCACGGGCGAGCACCCCAAGAAGTGGGTGAAGTGGGTGAAGTGGCTTCCGTGGATTGAGTACTGCTATAACACCTCCTATCATTCGGCCCTTCAAACCACACCGTTCTGGCTCATCTATGGCCGCGAACCGCCAAAGCTTCTCACCTACGGACATGGTCTCTCCACACTAACCTCGATGGACCAACAACTGCTAGACTGGGACCGACTGCTCGCCCCTGGCCGCGACCATCTACTCTGAGCCCAATAGCGCATGGAGACCATGTACAACCGTGGCCATCGAGACGTCTCCTATGCAGTCGGGGAATGAGTGTGGCTCAAGCGCCGCCCCTACCGCCAGGCGACACTGCGCCCTACATATTCCTCTACCAAACTCGGGCCGCGAATCTACGGCCCTTTTCAGGTCGCTCGACGCATTGGCGAGGTCGCTTACCGGCTCCACCTGCCACCGGAGGCACACATCTATGACGTGTTCCACGTCTCCCAACTAAAGCGCTTCTATGGAAAGCCACCCGCTACTTCAATCGTTAACATCCCCTCTCAACTTGAGGACAAGTTGTCTTCCGACGAATAAGGAGATGTTACAGAACCAGTCGCAGGAGACACGGAATTGGATCCGCATTGGGGGCGCACCTATCGTCGCTGCAACAACGGCGCGGGGATGAGCCCATGATTTCTAATTTCAGCACATCTTTTATTTTGTTATGTTCTGCGTATTTGTGATCCCACTGTTTAAGCCCAAGTGGGGGCCCCACAACTCTTTGTGTTTTATTTCTCTTTTATAACTACCCATGGAGGGGAGTAGGCGGATTTAATGAGAAGAAATTTTAATTTGCTTTTTGCACCCACTCTCTCTCTCACCCCGGTTTCCTATGTCTCCCCCTCACCCTAATTTCCCGAACCGCTGCCCCTGTCTCAAGGCGTGACTCCACGCCCTCAGCCCTCCGTTGTCAATGGTATCAAGCTGGAGAATCTTCCTCCTCTTCGCTGGCATACCCGCTCTCAATCCTCGACACGTAACAGTGCCACGATATAAATCATAATATAATGCACACTAATAATTCAATCATGCAAATATTTCGGACGTGCAATTAATTAAATAATGAAACTCATAGCTCGCACAAATCACATTCGATCACAAATATTCCAAATTAAACAAGCAAATGATAATTGCAAGTAATTGAGGATGCACATAAATTAAATGCATGTACATAAGTATTGCACGTCTACTGAGAAATAAAATAATCAAATCAATATAAGAAAAGATAAGTAGCAATAAATGAACATACATACAATACAAGAAATGAAAACTAAAATGTAAATACTCACCAAGCAATCGGCATCGACGGTGGAGGAAATCGTGTGTGAGCTTGGGACTACCAAAAAAGCATTGCAAAGGATCATATGTGCAGTTGTTAGCTATAGAGGTGAATATTTCTAGGGTTGTGAAATTTAGGGATTTTAATTTAGTGGAGGGATGTAGATGAATGTGGAGATGGCTGAGTAGAGACTGGAATGGAAGCAGGATGTCTATATGGGGGCAAGTCGGTGCTGAGTAAGGAGGTTAGGGGTCATGGGAGAGGCAACGCGGTTGTGGAGGGTGGACAACGGCAGGGGGTCACCGAAATAAGAAAAGGGCGGTTGTGGAGACTCGAGAAGGGGAAAATTAGAGTTGGACGGGCTTGGAGAGATTAGGGAATGATAGGATGCAATGAATGGGGGTTGTTGAGGGCTCGTCGGAGGTAGGGAGGTCCTCGCCGGAGTTGGCTGGGGTGGTGGAGATCGGTGGAGGGTCAGAGAGGCATATGCAAGTTGGAGGAAGAATGCCCGAGTATTGGGTGCTTAGAGTGTAGGGAACGACTCTTGAGGTTGTCGGCGGGGTCGAGGCTCTCAGAAATCAGCAACTCCCCGCATCGGCACAGGGAGGAACTGCAGGCTTAGGCATTTGTAGGCTTGACTGAGTGGCTCCTTGTTGGAACCGTCTAACTATCCCCACCCTTCGTTGTCTGATGGACAATAAATAGGGGTTTAAGTCAAATCATTAGACAACCTCAAACGCACAATCAGATAATTAAACATAAATCTCCAAGTACAAGTTCGATGTTTAAAACAATAACATCAAAATATGAAAATTCGTGATGAATGTGATGGCGTTTCTAATAGCCAATTTGATTATCCAAAAGGTTCGATCCGATAAATCCTCAAAAGGTGCGCAATCGATCTCCATCACGTTGTCTTTCTTCAGGTGATCCTAGATGGAATGTCTGCGAATGTTGACAAATTTTGTTTTGTTATGTTGAACAGCATTATGTGACACTTTACTGTCACGGTAGAGATGTATGAGTTTACCATCTTGTAGCTCAAATCCTACATTTCAGATCGAAACCATAGGCCCACGCATATCCCTTGTGGCATTGCTTGGACCTTGCTACCACATTTGGGTATGTTGATGACGAGTCTGGTTTAGCAGGTTCAACTTAACTCTTCTACATTTTGGTATGATGATGAACATTTCAAATCACTCGGTCTTTCATCTCATTTTTAGTAAGAAAATAAGATTATACTTATTATATATGTGAATTGATATCATCATTACTAGAGATGATGATGAAGGTATCTGTTGCCTCAAGGCTCATCTTCATCGACAATTTTGAACCAAGGACCTAGGAAGGCTGAGATTATTCCTAAGGATTAAGGCAGGCAGGAAACAAAGGAATATCTTCATATCTTAGAGGGAAAACGTTTTGGACCCTATGGAAGAAGCATATTAGAAGACAACAAACTTGCGCCTCCTGGGGGAGTGGAGCTGGCGGCGGTCTTGGCTCTCCGGAATCTTATCCCGCCGTCATTATATGGGGTACACGGGACTATTGTGGAGGGCGATTGTTCGTCCCTTATGGACAACTATGTTGTTGGTTTACGACGGGGCGACTGGAGCGTGACGGTGGACGGCGAGGAGGGCTTCTCTTTTCTGAGTGGCTTCCCCCAGCTTCGGTTCCAGCATATTGGCCGGGAGGCCAACAGAGCTGCCGATTTTTGTGCTCGTTTTGCCATACGGGGAAACTTTGTATGGCTCGATGTTGATAGCACCCATTCTGAGTTTGCCGAACTTGTTCGTGCAGACTTGGATGACATGCTGTAGTTTTGTTTTCCTTTTTGTTTTTAAATTTCATGTTATATGCACTTTTCAAAAAAAAAAACAAACTTGCGCCAAGCCAAGGGGAGCCTCGTAGAGATCCAAGACGATATTGACGACTGGTTGGAAAACTAAGTTATTTCATTGTCATATGACTTAATATCTTATTCAATGCAAGTGTGGTCAATCAATTTCTCAACGCACCTTGCGAGCAACATTGAGAAGCAGTGGTCTGGATTCTTCGATACTCGAAAGAAACACAAAGATGATGTTTGCTTTTTCAGAACCAAGTTCATCAACAAACAAGTGCAGATTGTGCAGGATCTCCTTCAAACAGATGTTCCACACCTTGCGTCTTACATGGAGGGAAGCTAGTTTCATGAAAAAGAAACAAATAGTAATGACAAGGTCGAGTGCAGAAGATTAATAATGTAATATGATGATAGCCACATGTGAATTAATATGATTAAAACAGTTGATAACTAAGTTAAGTTCCCACTTCTCACGGAATGACCCCATGAAGCTTTTGTATGATAATGAGCTTGTGATGAGCATTGCATCAAATCTTGTATTCTATGAAAGAATTAAACACATTGAGATTAACTGTCACTTTGTTAGATAGGAGGTTGAATCCAAGGAGATCGATATTTCATTTGTGAATTCAAATGATCAGCAGAAAAAAATCATGACTAAAGCACCGAGGAGTCCCAAATTGATTGCATATGCAACAAGCTAGATTTTGATGGCATATACTCACTAACTTGAGGGGGGGGGGGAGTTAATGTAAATAAAGGTATTATAGGTAAAAGGGTCTGTTGCGGGCAAACTCGGCGTCCCGGTCCAACCGGAGTAACTGGACCGCCTTAGCTCTCGGGACGGTCGAGCGCGCACGCAGTCAGTGAAAAGAGCGAATTGACACCGGATGTTTTTACGTGGAAAAACCCCTCAACTAGGTAAAAAATCACGTGACCGGATCTGTGCTAATCAAAGTCCACTATCTGCTCGCGGTTACAGGGCGTTCGGGGAATCGAGGGCGACTGATCGCTACTCGTCATAACTTAAAGGTGAGAGAATTTCCCGACTCACAACGGGCAACAGGCTGCGTCGAAGGAGTGCTAAATGCTAACTTGGTGGCTGGTGTGCTTGAACGTTGGCGGTTGTTGTCTTCTTCCTTCTTCCGCGCAGTTGGGGATTTGGCTCGTAGGAGGCTTGAAGACGGCTCGAGGGAGGAGTTCGGCAGAGCTCTGGCCTGAGGAGGAAGAAGACTCTGGGGCAAAAAGGTGAGAAATGAGGAGGTTTGGAGCTCCTTTTATAGCCTCAAGGAGATAGTTACGGCGCCCCCTCCCCCCCCCCCCCCACTAACCTAGTGGCTTAGTGGGTGGTTACTTGCAGATCGGACGGCAACGGATGCCCAACAACGATCGGACGGTGGTCGTCTTGCATGCGGCGGCGGCCGGCGGCCGACGGTAGTTGCTGAATGGGAGGCCACCATGATCTCTCCTATTATGATGGAGATCATGGGGGGAGTGGGTTGACTAGTCAAACTCATGATCTCCACAATAGGAGGGATCATGGGAGAGATGGCCAAGTGCACACTCATTATTATATAAATGGTAAAAAATGAGAGAGTAAAAGGATAAGAGTTAAATAAACCGCAAATTGTATTGCTCCAAAAAGGTAATCATTACATAGGTATGTCCCCTTATTTATAGAAAACGGGGGAGGTGAGAAAATACAATGCACGATGTGGGACTAACTTAAGCCAGGCGGCCTGTGCGGTTTGACATATACAAACCGCACAGTACATAATACAACTATACATCCGGCGACCACAAGGGAAGACCGCCAACATCAATGGAAGACCGGCTGACTAGCCACCTAACCGCACCTGCGGGTTGCCATCAAACCGAAGTTGTTGCAAGCCACCTGACCGCATATTGCGGGTTGCCACCAGACCGCAATTACGGCTATCCACAAGACCACTGTCGCAGCATCAAGTAGACCGCTGCGACTTCTCAAGACTGCTGCGGCATACACCTAAGCCGCAGCTGCGACCTCCTGTCAGACCGATGCAGCTTAACTCCAGATTAATGTTGCGGCTTCACCAGACCTCTGCGGCTTTTATTTAGACCACTGCTGCGACCTCCTACCAGACCGATGCGGCTTACAACCAAGGCACTAATGCGGCGTCAAACCAGCCCGCTGGAGAACCAACCCAATAGTCCGCTATGTCAAACCGTCAGAAGGCCGACTGGACAAGCTGCGGCGGCTAGTTCGGCTAATTGCCCGAACTGAGTTCCAACAGCGGCATTTTTTAAAAACGTTGTTGTAGTTTTGGGGATTTTACGACATTTGTTATAAAAACGTTGTGGTAGATTCCTTATTGGCGGTGGTTTTCAAACAAACGTGGTAGAAAGCCCAAAATATATTAAAATAAAAATGAGCGCTCAATTTTGGCGTTATTCATCCGCTGCCCTATTTTTAGCTGCCTCGCGAGTCTTCTTCATATCGCGCCGCATCCTCCATTCACCCCGTTCTCCATTCGCCCCATCCTCCATATCTTCTTCCTCCGCTGGTGAAGCTCTGTTGGAGGTCATTCTCTTCGATTTTGCTAGGAATACAACCGGTGAAGCTCTGCTGGAGGCCATTTGTGCCGCATCCTCCATATCATCTTCCTCCTCCAGTGAAACTCCCGCTTTATTCCTCTGCTCTTTCTCGCAGCCGCCAGCGACCTCTTGGAGCCCTAACATCCTCGCGCGTGAGAGAGCGCCAGTGCCGGTCAGGTAAAGTTTCTTTCAGATCTAATTGTTGTGGTTTAAAAACTAAAAGAAAGCGTGGCGGTGGGCTTTATAAGCTACCACAACGGTTATTTAAAAAGCGCCGCAACAAGCTATGCCGACGCTCGCAACAACGACGCTTTTATGACGTTTTTTAAACCGCCCCAAACGCAATAGCGACGTTTTAAAAATGTCGCTGAAGGTCTTAAAAACGTGGCGGTAGACCTCCTCTGTTGTAGTGAAAGGGAAACCCCCCCCCCCCCCCCCCCCCCAAACTCTTTACTGATGATGAGAATTTCCTCACCATAAAGGTACTAACTGTCATTCTCAGAGGTCTATTTGCATATTAAAGCTCCGTTTGGGGGGACTTATTTTCACCGGTCAAGCGGTTACAAAAGCATGAACCGGACCTTAATTAATGCGGACGCAACCGCTTGACCGGTGAAAATAAGTCTCCCCAAACGGAGCCTAAGTAGCCACTCTCACCAAATTTTTATGAACTGGACTAAGTATTTATGGGAATCATCAAGAAAAAACATCATGGGTCAAACGGCACGTTACTCTCTTAAAAGCCTCATCATGTGTTGTGTATATTTTTCGAGATCTTGCAACGAGAATAAATTTGTGAACAAGGATTTTGAAGGAATTGAGAATCTTAGCATAGTCTTTCACGGAATCCTTCAAGAAATAAGAGCTTGTAAAGCACAGCGTGGGGTATTGAAAGTGAGGCTAACTCATTGACTTGAAAACCATAGTTAGACGAAGCATCGTTGAATGAATATACCGCAACTGTGAAAGATGATGGAACGTTGACTATCAGCTCATTGATAAAAGTCAAGTGAATTCAATCAGCTAAAGAAACCGAGAACGCAACCATAAGTCAATACCGTGAAGAAACCAAAGAGTGACGGAAATTGATGTATCTTCTTTATAAGGAAAAAAAAAACATCTTTATAGAGGGGTAAGAAAAACGCACCCTCGATCCCGGTGTGGAAAATCCCAAATCCAAACCAATAGAGATAGTTATTGATGGGGCTGAGATCATAAACATTCAAGTAGAGATGCGTCCTGTTTCCGCTGCTCCCTTCTCCATTTCTCTGCTCCTTCGCAGAAGAGGATCGCTGCAGAAAGGAGCGCATGTTTCCACAACAGAAGCAGATTTCAAATTAATACCGAATCAGCTCGAAGAGCCCGCATCTTCCTGGCGGGGTGCAAACCCTAATTTCGCCGAGATCGAATTGACAGAAAGTGAAGGGATTCATCAACGGAGGCTCGCAGTGACCTAGACGAAGAGAAATGATTGAAGATGAGCAGCCATGGTAGAAGATACTCCTCGGTAAATTATGAAATTCTATTGCAAATTTGTCTTCTCCTTCTCACCCTTTCCAGGAAAGGAAAGAGGATTGGGGAGAGGGGAGGAGACGAGCTACAGGAAAATGGGGGAGAAGACGAGGTTTTAAATTTAATTAATAAAAGCAGACGATTTTCGAATAAGACGGCCTTAAATATTGAGATTAATTATTCGTTAGCGGTTTTAATTAAATATAAATGCTAGTCGGGTTAACTTATTTGGCGCGACTTCAACTGTATCACATATCTGATTGGACAGATATGATGTTTGCTGTTTTAGTCTTGCGTACCTTGACATTGGTGAGTTTTGGGAACCAATTTTGACGCATAAAAGTTAAAAATTAAATTAATATATGTTTAACCCAGCCGACAAGGCACAGGGCTTCGTCCATATCCCCCGTTATGGGAAAAAATTTTGGATAATATTATATTCATTTAAACTATATCAAAAAAATCATAAAAAAGTGGGTCTAGAACAAAAACATTTGAGCTCCTTATTTCTCCAACTTTGCAAATCTAAATTAATGATGTTTTTGTGCTGAATTGAGCTCACTTTGTGATTTTTTGGTATGTTTTAGATCAGTATAGTATTATCCAACAAATTTTCGTGCATCACTTTCACCTATAAATATGTGCAGTATTAAATATTGACCGTTGATTTTTGCAGAAATAACATGATTGATCGAAATACTGATCAACAGTCGGTATGGACCGTAGGATATCAGATCAACGATCGGAATTTAATATTGCAGTTATTAAAAAAATTCTAGTTATGGCCATGACCCAACTCACCTGATATTTTTGATGGCTCCAAACCGGACCGGTCCGATTCGGTTACTTTTTTGGTTTGGTCTTGGGCTGAACCAACCCTTTGTCTTTTATGCTATATATAAATGCTCTTGCACAGGTAAAAAATCTAACCTAATCAGAATCTGGAGAATACAGAGAAGCGTGGCGGCAAGATCGGAAAGAACTGATCTAGGAGAGAGCGACGGCATAGGGGAGAGAGCAGTGGCGTTCCTCCGGCGACATCAGCGATCGGCGGCGGGCTTTCTTCTCCGGCGATCAGTGGCGTTCCTCCGGCGACATCAGCGATCGGGCGCAGCGGGCGGTTCTTCTTCGGCAAGGATCGGGATACCCGATCTAGGCTCTCTTCTCCGGCGATCTTGGAGATCCGACGGCGGCAAGGGCGGGCAGAGGTTTCCTTCTTTTTCAGCGACATCAAGGCTGCGGCGGTCTCTCGCCGGCAGCGTCTAGGGGAGAAAAGGGCGGCATCAAGGCTTGCGTTCTTGCGGCGATTCAGACTGGCAGAGGCTTCCTTCTTCTCCGGCGACATCAGGCTGCGGCGGTCTCTCGCCGGCAGCGTCTAGGAGAGAAAAAGGGGGCTGCGACACCGATTAGAGGGAGAGGGCAGCAGTGCATAGGGGAGTTTTTTCATCGCTCCTTTTCCTTGTTGTTCTTTATTTCCTATTTTAGGTTAGTGTCAATCCGTTGAGAATCTTTGAGTGTCTGTGTTGTAATCGAATATTTTTTTTTGATTAGTGGATCCGGCGCGCTCTCCCCGTGAATGTAGGAGCTTAACACTGAACCACGTAAATCACTTGTGTTTTCTGTGTTTTGGAATCTCGTACTGTTTTTGATTGTTTGGTGCGCGCCACTATTTACTCAAAAAACTTCCGTTGCTATTGTCCGCGACGAGTTCCGTACTCGCGGGCCGGTGCCAATTGCGCAACACTCCGCCCCTAAGCTTAACACATTTTGATTGAGGCTCCTTTGGCGAGCCATTTTTACTATGGCGAGTTTAGACAAAAAAACTTCACTGTCTTAAGATTTGTGTTTGGCATGACAATAATTATGACATTCGTCAAGAAAAAAAATCTAATTTTGAACATGTTGTGGCGAAACTCAAGGCTCTGGCCGACTGGTCGAAATCGAACCATCTTAGCTTAGGAGTGGCCGAGCGCGTATACAGTCAAAGTGAATGAGACGGCTGACAAAGATATTTTTTAAGCTTAGAAAATCCAGAAAAGGGGTAAAAAATCATGTGGTCGGTTCAGTGTAGACCAAACTTCAACTATCCTTATGCTGTTACTGAGTTTTTTAGAGAATGTGAGAGCGACAGACTTCCTCTCATTACAGTTGTAGATGGAGAGAGGCCCCTAGGGTGACAAGCCACCGCCCGTGAAGCTAAATATTTTCTTTTGTTCCGAGGGGAGCGTTGTGCTCTAGGCACTTTGAAGACTTTTGTTGGTGCTCAGAAGCTAGAAGAGCGCGTTTTATGCATGTCTTGTGGTTTGCGGTTTGTCGCTTGTTGCAGCGGAGAAGTCTAGAGCGGAGGACTTGTTGTTGAGTGGACTTGTCAGTTGCCACAGAGTGAGGGCGCGCAATGTGCGCGGAGAGTGTTACGTTCGTAGCGAAGTGCATGCAGGGTGGAACGTGCGTGACGAAGCCACCAAGGTGCGTTCGAAGGAGATTGAAAATCTCAAAATTATCTTCGAACGGCCCGGGATCCTATTTAAAGTTTTCGAGGGTGATTATGTGGTTATCCGCGCATCATAACCTATTTATGTGTTTTGTGTAAACCAGTCATTATATTTTACAATACACTTTTTAGGGGATTTGTTATACACACGCCAATTATTAAATTTGATTATGTGTGAGCCCATGATGGATAGTTATGTCAAGATGGTTACACGGTGGTTACCCGACGATCGTACAACGGCTAGCAAATGGACTTGGCTGGCGAGAGCCGACTGGACGAGGGGTCGGGTGGGTGGCCGGCCGAGCGACCGGTCGGGCGCGGCCATGCAGCCGATCGGGAGGCCGCCCACACGGTTACGCGGCCGACCGGCCTCCTGCCGTCGTGGCCTCACGGAGCACTCGGCTGTGTAGCCACGCAGAGCGCGCGGTCGTACAACTACGTGGCGACAGCTAGGAGGCCGGCCGGCCTTAATATTTTAAAATTTCCTATATGAGATTAAAGAGCAGGAAGTTTGGATGTGGTTTGATGTCCTATCAAATCGGCTTTTTTTAAGATTATTGTCTACTTCTTTTTGAAATCTTGATTTTAATACCTTGTTTTTGGCAACTTAGATTTTTTAGGCGATTGTTAACTGCACCCTCTCATATGGCTACATGCACCCCCATTTGTTTTAAAAACTTATTTCTAAAATTATACTCTCACCTCGTCTCCCTCATTTCGCAGAAGTCACCCCCGTCTTCCTTTTCGCCAAGCTGCCCTCGTCTCCGACATTTTTCTCGCGTTATCTTCCTCTCCGGTTAACAAGTCGGCGCTCCTTCCAGCGTGCTACTTCCGCTGGCGCCCGTGTTCCCCTCTTCGCCGAGCCGCTTCCATCTCCCCTACTAGCACCGACGCTCCCACCCGTTGCATCTTCCTCTTGCGACCTTCCTCTCCGGTTAACAGTAATTCCTTCTGTTACCCAAACCCAAAAATGGATAAAATATATCAAATGGTTTTTTCATTCAAGATTTTCTAATTGGAAGAATCAAATGGACTTTTCAACATCATTGAATTAACTGAAGCATTTTATCCAATTATTATATCACAGAAGGCCGATCAAAGGAAATGAGAGATTGGGGAACAACCCAAACCCGAAATGCAGTGAAACACGGGAGAAAAGGAAAGTTTTACCTTGGTTGGAGAGGAGATGCGTGAAATCTGCTGATAAACCGATGAACAAGAGAGCAATCACCTGCAATATGGGGGGAGGGTTGAACTCGATTTGATATCAGCCCTACGTGAATATTTTCGGGTACTCAAAGTATAATACCAGAGAGAAATCATCGTCCAACACTACTTTATTAGCTATTTCACGCACATCAATAGAGAATATTTTCGGGTGTGACAAGAAAAATATCGGGGTGCGGCAAGAAAAAAACGGGATGCGATTATACTTTCGGGTTGCTATTAACAATGAGGTGAATAGCCAAAACCGAGTTATAGTTAACAATCGTCTTTTTTTAATGCATCTTTACTTTTCTGAAAAGGGAGCCTTGACACACTTGTTGAGATGTTACGATGTGATCTTGAGGTCACATATTCAAGTCGTGGAAGCAACATCTTCCAAAAATAGTCTAATTTTATTTTTTTTTTAAAAGACTTCAAGTTAAAGGGGTATTTTTCTTAAATCTCAATGTTTCACAAAATGAGGTTTTTCTTTTTTAATATAGTAGAAATTACGATGAAAAAAAGGCATCATTCATAAAATTTGGACACTGCACTATTATTTTTGACGATTGTTAACCGCAATCCGTTATTGGCTAGTCGCACCCCAAAATCTTTTAACTTTTCACGCCTTTTCAAAATACGTCTTGTACATACAATTTCAGGAAAAATGCTCAACACAAAATTGTAGATCAACCACCTGTACAGAGTATGCCCTTAGAGCAACTCCAACCCATCGTTATTCTCCCAAAATAGCGCTTGTAATCCCTCCAACCCTTCGCCATTGCCCCCTCCAAATTTAGAGATCTTCTCTCTCCCCCTTTAAATTTAGAGGGGGAGAGAGAAAATAGAGGCTGCGGCAAAAATTAAAAAACTGTTTTTTTTATATTGTTTAAAATTTAAATTAGATATTAATACATATTTAAAATTTATATTTATTTATTTATACATATTAATATATAAATATTATATAAATATTATATATATGTATATATATAGATATTAAAATAACATATTCTCTAAATATAGAGAACATGGTTGGAGTTGCTCTAGCCATGTTCTCTATATTTAAAGAACATGGTACAATGGGGATCTCTAAATATAGAGATCCCCATTGGAGTTGCTCTTAGGATTGGTTTTGGGTATTAATACTAGTGATAACTCCGCTCTGTCGGCCGATTCTACAACAAAACACAACATAACATACCCTAATACACTCCCTCATATGCCTTATATACGTGACATTTACATGACTAAAATACCCCCTCCCCCCACACCATTTGCATCCCGCCAAAACTCCGAAGAGGCCGGCGAACCACCTGGAAATCTCCGGCGAACCGCTTGGCACCTCTGGCGAGCGCGAGTTGCAGCCGGCGAACCCTAGCGGGTATTTTCTTCCTTACACCCGGAAAAAGCCATGCTGCTTCCCTTGCAAAACAAGCTGAGCAAGATTTATTTCACCCTCAACTAACCAGTCACCAGCCATGACTGCACAGACATCTGCACATCTGCATCACGAAGGTACAAAGGATTCATCCTGCGTCTACCGGAAAGAGGATTTACGCTCCGTTTGGGAGGATTTATTTTCACAGGTCAAGCGGTTACGATCGTATGAAACGGACCTTAATGGCTGCAGGGGATGCAGTTTATCTTACTGTTAATATGCCGTATGGAAGTTCAGTCGCCAAGGTGACGATCTACAGAGGGATTTGCGCTTTTGTCTTTCTAAACATGTTTAGGAGAATGTATGATCTGCACGCCTGGCATAGAGAAAATGAAGAATTTATGCCTTAACGTTGTTGAAGTTCTATAATAAAAAGGGTTTCATTAATATAATGTCTTTAAAATTTGTTTAACAGTGTCTGGAATGAAATATTAAAAACGGCCAACTGATCAATCAAGATATACAAATATTGCTTGCGTATAGTGAAAAATGCAGTACAAATAGAGATTTGCATGCGGACAGACAATCACTTAAAACAGTACATGTAAATATCGGCGAATGCAAAAAGCGAAAAAAACAGTGCAAATAATAGCGCCCTAAAATTTTCGCTGTGTATGACAATAAAAAATAGTCTTAATAAATGGTCGCCACACTTTGATGCTCACCGCACAACAACAACACTGGAGCCTTTCTTCCACTAGTATGGGGGTAGGCTTTTGATGCTCAGCACAATTCAGGGAAAATAATTTGTTTTTTTTTTACTTTAGATTTGTAATAACAGAAGCAGCTTCCATTCACTTCCAGGACCTGGTAGAGTAATAGTTTGTTAGGCTTTTAGTACGTTTAGTCCCACATCGGATATGCGGTGTACATGTTGGTGCAGGTATACCGCGTGATTTTAAAGCTCCACATACGAGCTTCCTACCCGCCGTGTGGTTAGTCATCAACCATGGACTTCAATCTTGGGGGTTGAATATGGGTTTTGGCATCTCTCCCCATGATTGAATAATGTTCGATAGCAAGTTAACTGCCATGACAACCCTGCGTGATCGAGTATGCTATGTCGAAGTCCTACGAGCTTGCTTTGTTCTCTCTAACTATTGTAGGAGAGCTCGACTCCTAACACAAAGCATAGAGTTTGTTATGGACCGCGCATGATTTTATTTTTGAACAGGTTTGCAGGTCGTACGCCCCAACCCATCTCCGCACACAGAGCGTGGTCCATATGCAGCTGATTGTTGAGGCGGGGATTTGAACTCGCGACCTCCTAGATAAAGGGACTTAGCGTCGGTCTTTATCATCAACTGAGTTGATGGGGTTCCCCAGAGCAGTTTGATCAAACCAAAAAGATCTAAGTGCGACCCTGGTCGGGCCAGCTGAAACCGCAAGGGCATGTGTCGCGTCGCGCACAAGGCCCCGTCTCGCCATGCGCACCAGTGTGTGCCTCTGGTCGTGTGCGCATCCCTGTGAGTGGCTTTGGCTACGCGCAGCCTCGGCTGCGTGTCTCGGCCCCTCCGCCCTCCGGCCACCCAGATCTGGGCGACCTCTTGGCCGCCCAGAACGGGTGGCCATTTCCCGCCTAGGGCGGGTGGCCTCATGGCCACCCCGCCCTCCGGCCACCCAGATCTGGGCGGCCTCAGCCGCCCAGAACGAGCAGCCGTTTTCCCGCCTAGGGCAGGCGTCCTTACGGCTACCACGCCCTCCGGTCGTTTTCCCGCCTGGGACGGGCGACCTCATGGTCGTCCCGCCCTCTGGCCGCCCAGATCTAGGCGGCCACTTGGTCGCCCAGAATGGGCGGGCGTTTTCCCGCCTAGGGCGGACGGCCTCATGACCGCCCCGCTTTCTGGCAGCCTAGATCTGGGCGGCCTCAAGGCTGCCCCTCCCTTCGGCCGCCCAGTTCGGGCAGTCATTTTGTCACCTAGGAGGGGGCGGCCCTTAGCCGCTCTCTTTTTGGTCGGGGCCGCTTTGCCTGGGCTGACGGCCACGCCTCATCACCGGCTCCACCGGGCCACCTCTCCTCTTTCGGTCACCGGCCTCCTTGTCGTCCAAGTCAGGCGACCGAGATGCTCGTTGGGCCAGCGCCGCTCCGAGGGCGAGGTCATCATTTTCATAAAGTTGATAATTTGCGTGCTCCAATCCGGGCATTCTTATTCGTCCGTCTGGTGGTTACTGGGTAAAGTTACTGGGTCACCCCTCTTAAAATATATAAATATATCCCCTGACCCTCAATAATTTCCATTCTCTTCTCCTCCTAGAAATCCCTCCTGCGATTTCATCTCTCCCCCACTTATCCTCCCAGCACGTGCTCCCGCGCGCGCCGCTCCCTCACGCGCTCCCGCCCGCGCCTCGCCCTTGCACGCACTCCCTCCTTACACGCTCCCGTGCGTGCCTCCTCCTTGCGTGCGCTGCTCCGAGCGCGCCTCCATACGCTCTGCTCTCAAGACCTCTTTGAGTGCACTCCCGCGCGCTCCTCTCCAAGCGTGTATTATGCGCACCCTACTACTTCCAAGAAAACACTCCAACAACAGGGTGCATTATGTGCGCACTACAACGGGCATTCCGCATGCAGCACTCTCAGCACCCTCAACTAAGCAGCGGACTCATCAGTCAACACCACGTCAATCGCCTCAGACTCCTCTAAAAGCAACGTGAGATAAGTCGCTGAGGATAAGTCGCGCAGGACGCGCCGCTCGAGCTTCCAAGCCTCATACACCAGGACGAGCATAACAAGCTGCACCCGCTTCCAAGCGCCAACAAAGGACTTCAAAGTGCGGCAAACACATCACTCCCCACAATATATGAAAAAATACTTAGCTCCGTGAGCGGTGGCCTGCCACCCTCCGAGCTCTGCTTTCTCTCTCTCCTCAATAATTGTAATGAGAAGCGATCTGTCGCCCTCGATTCTGTTCAAAGCTCTGTAACACGACAACAAATAGTGGAAGTTTAGCCTACACCGATCCGAGCACGTGGTTTTTCGCCAAGTTGACGGATTTTTCATGCTAAAAAAATTGTCTTGTCAACTTTTCTTTTTTTGTAACTATTTGTACGTTTGACCGCTCCTGGGCTAAGACGGTCCAATTTAGTCCGTTCTACCGGAGCCTCAAGTTATCTGCAACAGGCTTAATGCTTGCTTAGCTAAATCTTCTGAAAATGAAAACTACTGAAACAATTTACAAGTTCAATGAAATCTTTGGAAGAGGATTCAAGCTAGCTAGCCAAAAAGACAGTTTTTACTATTAACTAATACAATAACAAGATCTGTACTGAATAAAGTTAGAATATCTTCCTTGAGGAAAAAAATATTTTTCCCAGAAAGAAGCACCATGTATACCTGATTCCAGCTGCGTTTGAGAAGGCATTTGAGCCACAATGCTGTGCCCAGCAAGCACCACCCGAGACGCCTCAAATGGCCGAGTTTGCTGGGATAATTTACACAGTTCCCGCTTTATCCGTCAATGAGTTGACTCACAACCCGCCTTTTCACGAAACTGTGCACTTTTAGGCTCCATTAGGCATGGCGGTGACGGTCATAAACACGATGGTTATGAGCAAAGGTTCGTCAACACCCAAACTCACCTAAGGAACTTCATCCATTTTTATCTACAAACCTAGTTTCTATTTTGATGGCGGTCATAAGCGTTGTCATGCCAAACATGCATTGCATGACGGTGACATTTTTGTCCAAACTCACCGGAGGAAAAAAACAGCTCCAAACTGAGATAGAGAGTCGCGAACTTTGAACTTCATGGGAAAATACTACCGAAACTCCACAAACCATAGATTTATTCACATGAAATATCGCAACGAATCATAAAGACTTCAACTTGTTCCCCCTGTTCTACCGATCTCAAAGTAACGGCACAAACTCAGGTTCATCTCCTCCTCTTCTCACGCTCATCTGATCCTCCAAATTTTTAAGAACCAAATATATCCTCTCTGATTCAGGATGCACTCTATCCCCAGCCACAAACTCTGAAACGCTGCTCCCAATTTCAATTGCACTACACCCAGCCTCTCCCTTCCATCCCAGCTTCCGCATTATCCCCTCCACGAGCTCCACATCGCCCCATCGATTCTCCGCCGCATACAAATTCCTCAGCATAACATAGTTCCTAACATTTCCCGGCTCAACAAAAGATGTCATCATTATAACCCTCTCAGCTTTCCCAACATCTCTGTGGCTAACGCAGCCAAACAGTAGAGAGCTTAAGATGATTCCGTTGGGGGCAAAAGGCATAGTCTTTATAAGAATTTCAGCTTCCTCAAGATAGCCTCCTCTACCCAGAAGGTCGACCAGGCAACCATAGTGAGCGACATTCCGATATATTCCCAAGTTCTCCATCTCCTTGAACCACTTCCTCCCTTCTTCGACAAGCCCTCCATGGCTGCATGCCGACAAAACTCCGACCATGGTGACTTCGTCGGGGCTTACACCGCTCCGCCGCATCTCCATGAATGTGTCCAAGGCCTCCCTTGCCCTTCCGTTGAGAGCGAGTCCATTGATAAGGGCATTCCATGAGATTGTTTCTTTCTTAAGAATGGAATTGAAGGTTTTTCGTGCCTCATTTACGTCCCCGCATTTTGAATACATGTCGACCAACGCGGTGGCAACAATGGTCGCGCGGTCAAGCCCCTTCCTCCGAGCATAGCTGTGGATCCAATGGCCGATATTTACTGCGCCGATGGCGGCAATTGCGGGGATGATGCTTGCCAGCGTGACTTCATCTGGGAAGAATTGGTCGAAATATGACTGCAGCTCTCGGAACAACTGGAGCGCCTCGTGAGGCTTCTGGTTGCGGTTGTAGCCGCCAATCATGGCATTCCAGGAGATAATATTTTTCTCAGGCATTTCATCAAGCAGCTGCCTCGCATTAACCGTATCGCCAGCCTTACAGTATCCGGAGAGCAGGGTAGTCCAAGACGATACATTTCTGTGCGGCATTTCATCAAACAGCTTCTGGGCTGAACATAAGTCCCCCGATTTCATCAATACGTCGATCATTGCATTGAATGCTGCCGCGTCCTTTTCGGGCATGAGCTGAAACATTCTCATCGCACCTGCAGTTTCTCCGTTCCTCGCGTATCCGACAGACAACGAAGTCCATGAAGCAGGACTTCTCACAGGCATTTCATCAAACACCTCTCCTGCGGCTCCCAACTTCCCACATTTGACATACATATCAACCAATCCGGTGGAAACAAACACATTGGAGCCATAACCCATTCTTACAATATGAGCATGGAACTGAGAGCCTTCTCTCTGCTCCACCGATTTGGGCAAAGAAGAGCATGATTTTAGAAGGAAGGGAAAAGTATAGCTGTTGGGGTGGAATTCCGGGCTTCCCGGCGGTGGAGGCGTTCGCCGGAGATCTCGGTAGAGGACTACTGATTCTGAATAACGGCGGTTCCGAACTAGAGCTATGATCATGGAGTTGCACAAGAGTACGTCCTGGACGGGGCGGCAGTCGAAGGTGCGATGGGCGTGACGTAAGGCCGAAGCGGAAGCTGCCGGAAGGCCGCCGGATAAAGCGGCGGCGATATTAGAGAGGGAAGAAATTAAAAGAGTATAAATTTGATTGTTGCCGTCGAGGGAACGGCGGAAAAGAAAGGCGTGGATTTGGAGGAGGAAGGAGAGTCCGCGAAAGGGGGAAGAGGGTGCGGGCGAGGAGATACGCTGCAGAAGCGAGAAGCAGAGCTTCTCATCGTCCGACCAGACCCGGCCACCGCCGGCGAGGGAGTGTTGCAGGGTTTTAAGCGGGTGGGGGAACTTTGGGAGCATTGCCTTTTTGATTCTTCATCCTCGTATGACATCGTTAGGCGCGAGTGGCAACTGAATCAAAAATTGGCATTTTATCGAACCCATATTTTAGTGTGTCCACAAAATATAGCTCTGATTATGGCCCGGTTTGGCTGGGCGGATCCGCGCGGGTTGTGTGGACAACACGGCCCGGTCATGGGTTCGACTCGTTTGGCGGGGTCGCGGCCGGGTGATGGGGATCGCCCGGTAGTTATATTTGCAAAAATAATTGTAGATTTTATCCATGTTGCGGGAATTGTGGTCGCAGCCCCGTGGCACGGAGGAAATCCGAGCCGCTCCACCGCCGCTCCAAATGTACCCGATGTTTATTATGGGGAAACAGTTAATATTGGCGTTGGGAAACTGATGATATGAGTACTCGTTTGCGTCGAATTTCAAAAAAGGCGCATCACCCCTTGGCGCCGCCCACAGTCTTGCTGCCGCACTCCGCTCGAGCATGTCCCCCGTGAGAAAAACAAGGGAAATGCTGCTACATGCGCTCGTCTCACGGCATAGACAGATTTTTTTCGCAAATTAGATACATTTTCATCTTTTGATGAAAATTGTGGGGCTATTTTTAAACAAATTCAAATTGAGAATACAAACTATAGAAAACATCTTTGATTTAGACAATGCAATTTTCTGAACATTTATTATATATACTAGCAAGTTATAAATCACGAGAATGTTTTGCGTGGAGCTTAAGCTAATTGAGATTTTTAGAAAATTTAATGAAAATGGTCATTTCAAATATACATAATTACTTGAAAAAAAGTTGAATATTAAACAAATGAATAAATGACTACTACTAACTTCAACTATATCATATGATGATATGCTTCTGTGAACAATTGACCATCATAAAGAGAAAAAAAAAGATTTGTAAAAAAATAAAACAATAAGAATATCATTTGAGAAATATTTTATACAAGTGTTTGATGAAGCAACATTTTCAAGGGACCAAATATTGTTCAACATATTTCACTCAATAATCTAAGCTTAGGGTTGAAGGCCAAACACAAGATATTTTAACGTAACATATATTTTGCTAATTTAACGATAGACTAAATCTCGCGTGCCATAAAACCATGAGTGTCACCTGAAAGTCTCATGCAATCTTGTTCATAGTGAACCATGACTGCACTCGCTTCTCTCTTTCTTCCTTTTTTTCTCCCCTCTTCTCTCTTTCTTCCTCTCTCTTTCATTTTTCTTCCTTTCCCTCTCTCCCTCTCTATCCCTTTCTTTTCTTTCTCTTCCCTCCCCCCTTCTTTCAACCTCATACCTGAGAGGGACCCGACACCCTCCCCCCGCTCCGGCACGCGTGCGCCCTAAAGTTTGTTTGAGGGATCAAATGTCCTCCGAATTGTGTGAGGATGAACTTGTTGGATTTGTCAGTGTGAGCAGGGGCGAAGCTATCTTATAAATAAGGTGGGCAAATGCCCACCTTATTAATTGCAAAAATCTACCTAGATTAGACATTAGTTATTAATTTTGCAAAAAAAAATAACGCAGATGCAAAATTGAAAATGATAAGCTGCGCAGCTGTTGACCTGTTGCTAGGTTAAACCAAAAAATCCTGTGATACGTCATACGGAATTACGGACTGAGGCCGGAGGCGTGAGGAGCAAAGCGGCAAAGGCGAAGCTTCGTCGTCGTCGGCGCGTCGCCTCGCAGAGTCGCAGCTACTCGCCTCGTCATCGCCTGGAAAGGAGGGAAAGGAGGAAAAGCCTCGTCGTTGTCGCCTACTCACCTCGTCGGGCCGTCGTCGGGTGCCTGCCTGGCTGCCTCTGCCCTTTGGGCTCTGTCGATCACTCGATCTCCCTGGTATGCCGTATGCGTCCGGCGTCCCTCGATCCCTCCCTCTTTTCTTCGAAAATCCATCGTCGATCTCCCTAGTTTTGGAGAAACCGCAAGTTTGCGTGACTGCGTGACTGCGTCCCTGATTTTAGGTTCTCTCTTTGTTTTTCAGGTACCATTTGGAGGCTGGAGCCATTATCTCTTCTCCTTCTGTAAAATTATTTTCACGAAAAATGATTTCCGCAAGCTTGAGTTCCCTGTTTCGCTGAGGTAACTCCTTCTCTTTCATCCTGTAAAATCATGCTTTCTCTTGTTGTCCATTTCTTTCTCTTGTTGAGTTGTTGTCCATTTTTTACTGATTGATGTGGACATGTGGTCCATGGGTCTCAAATTCACATTCAGTGCATGGAGAGGGGATGCCCTCATAAATAATTTTTTGGAAAGAAATTTCCTGTAGCCTTGCTAGATTTCTCTTAACACAAGCTCTAGCAAAAAATAGTTCTTGTCATAGATTTTGTGAAAGCATCAATATATAATAGCACAACTATGACAGTTTGATTTGTAATCTAGAAATAAGTTTTTGAACTTTGACTTCATTGAGTCATGATTCTCTTATTTTTTATTTACTGTACGTCTAGTTAATGATTGAAGGTTGTTGTTCACTTATTCGTAATTGCAGCGGCGAGAGCAATAATTCAGTAAATAGATAATACTTGTTGATTGCAGCTTCGAAAACTAGATATGGAGCGTTATTTCAAAAAAACGTCAACAATTTCCACAAATCCACCTGTGACTCAAATCGAAAAGGGAGAATCAAGTTGTAAAAGAGTTTGCTTAGAACTTGATCCTGAAAATCCACCTGCAGATCCTGGGTTGCGTAGGCCGATCATTGACTATCAACTTAAGGATAGAGAGAAAGTTCGAAGAATGTACTTATTAAGAGGTCCTTGCCAACCAACTAAGCATCAGTTTCCACAAGTTATGCAAGGGGAATCATTGAGGCGATTTAATCCAAAATGGTTTCACGATCATCCAACTTGGTTAGAGTATAGCATAGAAAAAGATGTTGCTTATTGCTTATGTTGTTATCTCTTTAAATCTGAACACAAAGAGCATGTTGGAAGTACACGTTGGAGTTACATTATAATACTTTGATCAGCTTGACAAATATGTTCTCTGCAATTATTGATGTTCTTGATATTATTGTCAATGATAAGAAATTAAGATCAGATCAAAGATTGGAAGCGCACACTCTTCTAAAGTCAATACAAACTTTTGAGTTTATATTTTCACTTCATTTGATGATCAAAATATTAGGGATCACATATGAATTATCTCAAGCATTACAAAGGAGAGATCAAGATATCGTCAATGCTATGACATTAGTTAAGATATCAAAATATTGACTGCAACTGATGAGAGATAATGGATGAGATTCTTTGATAGCAGAAGTTTCTTCATTTTGTAAGAAGCATAATATAGAGATTCTAAACATGGATGCTACTTATGTTACTCCGGGACGATCACGTCGTAATGTCGAGACAACAACTACTTTGCATCATTTTCGAGTTGGTTTATTCTATCCAGTAATAGATTTACAACTTCAAGAACTCAATAGTCGATTCAATGAAACCAATACTGAATTGCTACTTTGTGTATCTTGCTTAAGTCCAACGGATTCATTTGCTGCTTTTGACAAAAAGAGGTTGATTCAACTAGCTTTGTTGTATCCAAAGGAATTTCCAACAGTTCAACATTCTACTACTCAGCTTGACAACCAACTTGAAACTTACATCCTAGATATGAGATCAAATGATGATTTTATTAATTTGAGAAGTATTGGAGAACTTGCTGAAAAGTTAGTTGAGAAGAAAAAATATATTATATTCTCAGGTCTATATTCTTATAACTCTTGCACTTATATTATCAGTTGCAACAGCGACAGTCGAAAGAGCGTTTTCTGCAATGAATATTATAAAGAATCGACTCCGTAATAGAATATCAGATCAGTTTATGGTGGAATGTTTGATCACATATATAGAAAAAGAAGCATTTAATTCTATCGATGATGAGACAATCATGCTTTGTTTTCAGAATATGAAGTCTCGACGAGAAATACTATAAATGTTTCATCAGATGTTGAAGTATTTTTGGGTAAATTTTTAACTTTAAAAGTTATTATGTATGCAATTAGATTTTTTGCACAAACAATTTACATTGTGTTTTGCATTTTTAATTGTCTTTAGGTTTTAATACTTTGATTAAATTTTTAATATTTCATAATACAAAGTTTGCCCACCTTAAACTTTATTCCTGGCTTCGCCACTGAGTGTGAGTCAGTCGAGGCTGCATCAATAAATCTCCGGCTCAACGATTTTCATTTGTAGGGAACTCCATCAGTACCATTGGCCAAACGACTCAAAAAATAAGTTTTAAATATAATTCATTTGGTTCTTTCAAAACATGTGCAACTCTTTAACTATGGATCGAAATAGTTGCTTCATCTTTGTGACCAAAATATGTGCTGCAATCAAATGATCGGGAACGAGTCCTTCCCGATCAAGAGTAGTGATATTCCTAATCCATCAAAGCAGTTCGCGTTGATGTTTTTTTTGTAAAATTTAATGAAAATAATTTTTGCTTAATGCGTCATATTTTTTGGTGCGTCTGGCGCACCCATAAGTGCGTGCTATAGGAAATCTGATAGTAAAAATTAGTGAACCAACATTTGAAATCAAAACTAGAGATTACACCAGTATCTAAAAATAAAATATGGCTATAATTTCCAATTTGGATTTAAATCAATGAATTGTCGGTTTTTCGGACGGATTTCCTCTAGCGTACACTTCTGTGCGCGCCGTACCCACAATAAAATGTCTGATGCTGGAGCAGCTGGACGGAGCTCTAACACAACGTTAAGCTGGAGCCCTCAACACCAGCTCGAACGGGGCGACAACAAACATTGCCGAACACCGCCGCGCAGCACAACCGTTTGTCCTAGCTCCACCGCTCCCCGAAGCGACCTCCCTTATGTGGTGTTTAGTATATGAACGATAGTATTTACGACATTTAGGTCTTCTTTTGTCTGGCTGAAAGACCGTCCCACATTAGCTCGCTTATTGAAGCTGTGGTCTTCTCCGGTGTTGTCTTTTATCCTTTTTTTTAACAAAACAATACATTTATACTTCAAAATAATCATTTAATTTTTAATTAAAAATTATATTTTGTCAAAATCAAATTTTCATCATTGATATTTTTGACAAAATCAGTTGAAGATCAACACAGGAGAAGACCACAGCTGTATCATATAAATATTGAGCCAACATGAACATTCATTGTATAAACCTGCCAGTTGTTGAGTTGATTTCAACACCATTTGTTCCAATTAATTTTCAAAAACATTTTATTAACTAATTAACTGCATTACCAGCCTCTTAATATCCACCACCATTGATCTTAGGGAAGAGTATTATGAACTTTTTTCAACTAAATATTTTTTGCCTGGGGAGCAAGATTCCTCTAGAAAGTTCTTGAAAAACCCTAGATAGGTATTTTCAGGGCCTAGCACAAACATTTATGAGCATGTCATTAAAACATTTATGAGCATATAAAATCCTTAGATCATTTGAGTGTCTCTCTTTGAGGGGAAACTCTTAGTAGGGGTGCAACTCGGATCGGTTGGGTTCGGTTCCACATAAAATCAAGAACCGACCCGTATAGGTTCAGTTCCAAATTTTTGGAACCGGAACCGACCCACGGTTCTAAATTATGGAACCGGATCCGAACCGTTTTGTTTGGGTCGATTCCGGTTCGGTTCTCGGTTCTTGAACATCTAGACATTTCAACAATAGATGAGGTTTCAACTTTCAACTCTAGAAAATCTTCCTGACTATGTATCCTCCAATTGCAGTAAACAATAGGTCAAGAAAAATTACTCACAAGAAGCTAACAGATCTAAAACTAATAGTAAACAATAGGCCAAAAAATCGGGAGCGAACTGAACTCAGAAATGCTAGGGTTCGGGCGGCTGATGTCTTAATAGTAAATAACTAATATTAATTATTAAGTTATAGTATATATTATATTATTAAGATTAACATTAAAGGTTAAATCCAAGAATCGGCTGAAGTGATGGACCTTTAATCATTTATATCAAATTATTAATTATTAAGATTAAATACTAACTCGGGTCGGTTCTCGGGTACCCGACTGTAGGAACCGAGAACCGACCCGAACCGCTGGTTCTCATATTCTATGGATCCAGACCCGAACCGATCAACATAGGAACCGACCCGAACCGTCCAATTCGGTCCGGTTTCGGTTCGGTTCTTGGTTCTTCGGTTCCTTTTGCACAGGCCTAACTCTTAGACCCTCTAGTGTTGGCTCAGAGCTTAATTACCTCCTATATTATTCATATTACTCACTAATGTTTTAAATTTTCTTCATATCCAGAGTCATTTGTTCTATCTATTAGTCTAGCCTTACCCAATGCTTTAAATTAAAACAGGCACAAATTCATGCAAACATGTCTAAATTTAGCAAATGAGATGATTTTAATATTCAGGTTCCTAACTTATCAATAGTTTTGCCTCCTGTTTTTAGATGAACAAGAATTTTGAGGGGCACTATATATTAAGCATACAACTTGGTAGGGCAAGGGATATCAAAAGTAAGATTATAATACCAAAAACTCATTGTGCAATATGTTCTTGATGTAGCCAAGAATCTAATGATTGTGGGACAATTAATACCAAGAGGTTGCAAACTCACCTTTAGAAATGACAGTGCTCCATATTTGAGCAAACAAGCAAACTGATCTCCACGGTCAAAATTTATGAGAACAAAGCCTTTATGATATCCTTAACTCCCTAGGCACAAGCGAACATCTGCAAGGGGATATGTAATCTGCAAGGATGACATTGTGACTGATATTTGACCTCTATAAATAAATAAATAAATAAACATGTGAACAATGTGCAGTAGGTAAAATTGATAGATTGGCATTTCGAAAGGCAAAGCTTGGAGAGCAAAAAATCCTCTTGATTTGATTCATGTTGTGTTTTGCATTAACTAATTCTATCTCTGGCAACAAGTGTTTCTTATTATTAGTCGATGACTGCAATGGATATATAAGGACCTATTTTCAACAAAGACACGAAGCTTTATCACTTCATCACATTCAAGAATTTAGTTGAAAAACAAAAAATAGAAGTCACATAAAAGGTTTGAGCATAATCCGAAGTACTGTAATAACATTACCTAAAGCAAAAAAAAATACAAGAGGAGGGGCCTAACATGAAACATCTGATCTCACAATACATAGAAGAGGAAGACCTGAAATCGGAATACAAAACTAGGCAAATTGATGGCACCATAGCTAAAAAATTGAGGAATTAAGGATTTAAGAAAACAATCTCAAACACAACAAAAAAACATTGAGGAAGTCAGGAAGACCTAAAAGCCGCCCGCCAGAACTATGTCACTGTCATTTCACGCCCACAAGACGGACACTCAAACCGCACGTGTAGGCAAGCGGTGTGCTCCCATGCAAGGGCCATGCCGCACCCGAGCAAAGGGCGGGTGCGTACAGGCCGCTATGCGCTAGCCCCACACAGTACACAGGATTACGCGCGAGCTGCGCGCCGACTTGTGCCCCCCTCCCTCGGGCGACGAACCTGCCCAAGTTGCCCGGACTGCCCGGGGACATCCCCGTCATATCCCCAAAGCACATGATCCAAGTGGACCAAAATTGTGCATTCTTATTCGATTATTTAATTGCCAAGAGAGCACAATTACCGGTGCAATCCAAAAAAAACTATAAAAAGGCGTCTGACCTTCATTTGGAGGAGTGAGACTTGGCTCACTGCTCATTCTCCCGCGTAGATTTGGCTCACTCTTTATTCTCCCGCTCAACGCCCGCACCACTTGGGACTAATCTGCTCCTGTCACTACTCCAGTGAGAGCTCTTCAACACTTTGTTTTTTGTCAATACTGGACACTGCAAAGACATGTAAAGGAGCGGTTGCATGTCACCATCCTAAACACTAACTCTTGTTCTAAGCTATAACTAGTGAATCAAGACTGGGACTGACCCCATGATAATTTTCCATTTTAGGTTTTTTCATGTAAAATTCTTGTTGTCTAGCATTTGGTTCACCATTTTGTGCTTGCTTATTGAAACGATCGGATTCAACCCATCAATGGGCGCCCGATATATGCAACCCTGAACGAGTACCAATGAAATAGACCAAACAAAGATATTCGACGACAATACGAAGATGGGGATCCTCTTCATTACTGAAGAAATGAAGGGGATTCATTTGGCAGAAAAGTCTTCTCCCAATATAATCGCCGTGCCAATCACGGCGACAGAGTTTTAGACAAAAATATATATTTTAGTCTTCCTGGATAACGACAAAAAAAGGATAAACTGTTGTCTTAAAATGTTTGGTTTCAGGGAATTTATAAAAGAAAAATAACCTCAGAGATATTATAAAATAAAATAGCAGATAAGTTTATAAGGTTAAATAAAGGAATCATTCTCTGCATATAAGAGAATAATAACTTATTAATATTCCTATTATCTATTATACCACTGGATAAGGTCTGTCTACTTTTATCAATTATCGGTTGGAATTTAGGTTGTGTTTGGTGTGCCTTATTGTAGTTTATTTGTTTTGGTGAGGTTGGACAAAAACGGCATTGTATGTTGGTATGACAAATGTTACTGCCGTTATATAAAAAAAGTGATTGTTATTAGCACTACAGTTTTGACTAGTCGCACTATGTTTTCTCCTAATTTCTCACGTTTTTTAAAAATACATCTTGTACATGTATTTTTAGGAAAAGTGTCCAACACGAAAGCTGTAGATCTCGACGAGAACTACAACTTTCATGTTGGGCACTTTTCCTAAAAGTGCACGCACAAGACGTATATCTAAAAGGCGCGAAATATGAGTGCATTTCCAAAGTATGTCTTGTACATGCATTTTTAGGAAAATTGTTCAACACGAAAGTTGTAGATCTAAAAGTATGTCTTGTACAACTTTTGTGTTGAACAATTTTCCTAAAAAATGCATGTACAAGGCGTATTTCCAAAATATATGAGAAATTAGGAGAAAACGTAGTGCGACTAACCAAAACTATAGTACTCATAACAATCACCAAAAAAAACTAATTTGAGGCATAAATTTATTTGCATGACAATAACATTTTTATTCAACCTCACCAGAACAAAAAAGTAGTAAACATCCACGTGTTAAAGTTAGAATAACCTGTAAAATATAAAAGTTAAAAATAAATAAATAAAATAAGAAAAGGCCATGTTCCCCGATTAATAACACGAACGAACTATAATATTTTTAATTATCGAATAAATAGATAAATCAAAAGATATTTGCTAATGCCACATAATTTCCGACATATCGTGTACGTCAATGACTCCACATATATTCATTTTTATAATAAAGATTAAATAAAGCACTTTATTTATTATATAATATAAAGAGTGTAGTATTTTTAAAAATACTGCAACCCGCCCGGTTATGAACAGCCCGATCATCCACCAGATTAATTAAGGTCTAGTACATGCGGTCGTAACTGCTTGACCGTTGAAAATAAGTCCCCTCAAACGGAGCCTAATTGACACGCGTCAATGTGTTAAATTAAGGATAGATTTTGTGATTTTGAGTGGAAAAAAAATTATTGTACAAAATAATTGGTTGGTAAACCTCCATTCTTCATTATTATTGCTTCAAAATGTCATTTTAGATCTTCAAAGTTCAAAGTCATCGACCAGTTGAAGATGTTGAAGTGAAGTCGGAGGTCTAGACGTTCAAACCGTTCAGACAGCGGAGCAGCGGCGGTATGCTGATTGGCTGAGTTCTCGCGGACTAGTTTGGTTGTTCGCATAGCTATACGAACTGGTGCTGCTAATTGCCCGCGCTGTCTAGTTTCCGGCAGGCCGCTTAGTTGTGCGGTTAGGGTTTTCTAACAGCCATTTCTGCGGACAGTTTTCCTATCTCCTATGACGGTGACCGTATCCCCCTACCCACCTATAAAAAGATGTCCTGGCCTCGTCATTCATAACTGGAAGTGTGAGAACTGTAGCTTGGGTTAAACTTGCGGTTAGATTTTCTATAGCCGCATGACAAGGAGAAGTAACATGTGTAGCTGTGTTTGTAGGCTGTGCGGCTAGCACTGGATGTCTAGGCGACTAGTTCTGGTTGTTTGTCAATGAAGTCTTAGTGTGGAAAGCGGCCATCAGTTGGCCGTTAAGCAACAGGTCGTGGGTTGTGCGACTAGAGCAGTCTTCTTTCTTAGCAATTTTCCAATTCAATAAGTCAGTTTGTCAGCTCGGTTAGTGCAGTCAGTTTGCACGCCTTCTACGGTCATGCGACTTCAACGGTCAGACAACCAGAATTGCGGACAAGTGGTTCTCCAGCAGTTATCAATAAAGGCAATTGGCGCAACCTCGGGGTTCGAGGTGCGGTCTGGCGACTAGGCAGTCTCAGTAATCAGTCCACTAGTATTTTGTACTTTGTCAATTTTTTGTTCTCCATCGGGTGCATTGCAAAATCATATCTTGCAATGTATGTCTCATCTTGTAAAGCTGAAAAAAATAGTACAAATGTTATTCTTGCATCTTCTTTAGGGCAGTGTTAAAAGCACACCGTTTTTGACTATTGACAGCCAAATGTTATTGACGCACCAAAAAACTTATTTACACACCAAATGTTTATTAACACACCAAGAAAACTTTAAAATGCACAATCATTCCGTTAACATAATCATTGGGGCTCTATCTTGCTAGCATTACTAGTGAATTAATAAATTGAAAAAGTGTTCAGTTAACACAATCATTCAAAATAGATAACATATGTTCAACAAAAACATTCATTCAAAATAGACAACATATGTGCTACAAAATTAAAGATTAAGGTCAAGAATATATGTCAATCATCATTGTTTGAAGCCTTCGAAGATCACCAATTATCATCCAATTTTGTAGATCTGCAATTTAAACACCGAAATCATAAACATATGATAGGAAATTTAACAAAGTTATTAAAAAAATGTTATACCTTAATAGGATGTAATCATGTTTATAATGATGGCTCAATATAACCAAAATACAAGATATCTGCACCAAACGTTATGATGTGAGAATTAATATCAACATTAAATACACGTGTATGTATTCAAAAGGAGAAAAACATACCATACGTTCAATGTTCCTCCAAATTAATAATTTCATCAACTTGTTCTTTAGGATCACCAACTCTAGCCCGTGAAACATCAGTCAAGTCCCACCCTTCTGCCACTGAAGCATGATACCTCATCCACATAGACATCACCGGTGGTAATGGACATTCATCTCTCATCAACAATTGTATGAAATGATTGTCGTTAACAAATCCAATAAAGATTGTCTTCCGATTTAATGGAGGAGCTGTATGTAATGGTAGGAATGTAGAAGACTGAAATTTGAAATAATGAACAACTGCCACATTATAACGTGAAGCAACAAGTAATCTCATATCTGGCATCGTCATCCATTTGTCGACCGGTGCAGGAATTGATGTACAGTCCAAAGATAACAAAAGTTCTTTTCGTCGCACATTTCCAAACATGTTGTTATACAAAAATTCATTTATTTTGATTTCTTCTATTAAGTCTTTTCTCACTTGCAGCCAATTATCGCCCATTTCCAATGCCAAACTGACCACCCTGTAATCGCAATGTTCATCTCCAATCACATTTACAACATCAATAATATGATTATAAATATAAGCAGGCATTTCTTTTCGAACACTTTCAAGATATCTGTTGTGGTTCCTTCTTGGAATCATCTTCTTTGCTTTCTTTTTTGGGTATTGTTCCCCTTCTAGCACATGCTCGAACAATGATAGCTCCCTCTTTGTAGATTTGTAGTCATCTTTAAACTTTTTATAACTACCACGTGATCTCTCTTTCAACTTAGTTGACAAAATTGGTTCTTGTGTTTGACTCGTGCTCGGTTCCAATATTTCTCTAAGCTTCTTCTTCATTTCGCTTCTTTGAGAATCACTTACGTTCTTGTACTTTTTTAACAAGCCATCTAGCTCAACTTGTATGATCCCAACTGAGTCGATCTCCGCCTCTTTCATCTTTGTTTCCCCAATAATTTTTGGGTCCAAAATGAGTTGTCGCCAGTGCTTATGAACCATCCATAATGGGTACCCAGAAGATTGATGTTGTAACGACCTCAGGCCCGAGCTCAGAGGCCCATGGGCTTGTCTCGTTCTGGACATCGCTACCAGGTTGCAGCCCAAGCACCCCAAAGCCTCTCCGCGCCTGTTTCTCGGCCGCGGTGCATTGTTGAGGCCAAGTCTCGAACCCGCAACCCCCTTGATAGGCAACCTTCAACAGTTCCTATCACCAACTGAGCTGCAGCTCAATTGGTGATGAGAGTTGAAAGAACTCCATAGTTAAGCGTGCTTGGGCGAGAGTAGTACTGGGATGGGTGACCTCCTG
The DNA here is from genome assembly GCA_039583875.1 of Platanthera guangdongensis. NCBI lineage: Eukaryota > Viridiplantae > Streptophyta > Magnoliopsida > Asparagales > Orchidaceae > Platanthera > Platanthera guangdongensis. The sequence goes on from CM077163.1 coordinate 233,137,017, forward strand.
GGAAGTCCCCATAGTGTGGGCTTGACTATCGAGTTTACCTCATCAAAGGGAGGCTGTGTCCACCAACAACCCGCCTGTGGAGGGAGAGGGGTTGGGGTGCTTGGGCTGTAGCCCGGTAGCGTCACCTAGAGCGGAGCCGTGACGTTGTCACGTTGGATCGACTAGGGTCGTTACAATAAAAAGTGCACTTTTTATGTAACGACCCCAGGCCCGAGCTCAGAGGCCCATGGGCTTGTCTCGTTCTAGACATTGCTACCGAGTTGCAGCCCAAGCACCCCAAAGCCTCTCCGCGCCTGTTTCTCGGCTGCGGTGCATTGTTGAGGCTAGGTCTCGAACCCGTAACCCCCTTGATAGGCAACCTTCAACAGTTCCTATCACCAACTGAGCTGCAGCTCAGTTGGTGATAGGAACTGTTGAAGGTTGCCTATCAAGGGGGTTGCGGGTTCGAGACCTAGCCTCAACAATGCACCGCGGCCGAGAAACAGGCGCGGAGAGGCTTTGGGGTGCTTGGGATGCAACCCGGTAGCGATGTCCAGAACGAGACAAGCCCATGGGCCTCTGAGCTCGGGCCTGGGGTCGTTACAGATGTACATATTGAATTAATTCATGAGCACAAGGTAAACCCATTGTGAACCTCATTTTGTGCAAGCACTTTGATGAGTCTATGAAATTACCACTCTTAACCAAGTCCTCCTCTTTCTTTATTATTTCCAAAGCTGCAACTGAAACATGCCCAAGTAGATTAGTATATAATGAACCCCTAAAACCTTTGTTCACTTATATGGAACTCTGCCCAAATGATCGTTTTATCTCCGTGTGCTGCAATGTTAACATCTGATGAAATGTTTTCCATATAGTCGCCAAATTGCAAATAGAAACTTGCAAGAATTTTTTTAAATGACTATGACCGGCCTCGACACGGTTGGTGGTAGAATTTCCAAAATGCATTAAGTTATCAATCCATGCACATATAAAGTACTGCTTATAGGGTTCTATCCAAGTGGTTACCACATATTGTAGAACATTGGAATATTTTTCAGAATACTTCATTACCATAGAGTTTAATAGATCATTGTACTCATGTATTGTAGGTGAGTAAAACAAAAGTTGTCATTCAGCCATAAAAGCATCAAATTCATTACCTTGTGTGAAAAAAATTTTGCAGTGGGCGAGGACGTTTCTGTTGATATGAACTTGACATAAAATGGTCTTTGCTTGAGGAAAGACTAATTTTATGGCATTCATCAATGCGATCTCTCTATCCACAATCAAGACATTAGGCAACGATGTAGTTAACATGGTCTTAAAACAATTCAATGCCCACATGTAGCTGCCTTCCATTTCATTTAAGATAAAAGCAAATGCAGCATAAAAGGTCATATTTGTAGATGTGATCCCAACAATGGAAAGCAACAGCAATCTGTAACGATTGGTTTTATACGTGCAGTCCATGATAAAAATATCAGGAAACATATTGCATAATCGAACAGATGTTGGATGAGCAAAAAATAAGGCCTCCAAATTTGCAGTAATAGGGTTCACAATTTTGTAACTGTTGTACTCTGCATCATGAATTGATTGATAAAGAAACTGAATTGGACTCTTTCCTTTCAACTCTTCCTTAAATAACCTAACTTTCTCATTATAAATTGTTCTCATTATTGAGACATTGGAAGAGTTTTTTTTCTTTAATGTCGCTAATATTTTTCTTGGCTTAACAGCAGATGCATACATTTCTGCAACGATTTTCTTTTCCTCATCATCTAATCTACCAACATAATTGTGTGCCTCAAGGTGAACAAAGCTATGATTGTGCATTCCACATTTGACTTCTACTTTCCACTCATCTACACAAGAATCCTTTTGTCCAAGTAAAGCAAATGGGCATCCACATCTTTTAGAGCTAGTTTTTCTTAAGTTTCTCTTAATGTAACCCTTTCTCTGTTGATTATCCCTAGGAAGACCACCTCTATCACATCTTAGGAAAACCCTTGGCCTTGGTCTACCATCAATCTTATCTGCTCTCTGAATAGTAACAACGAATCCCAACCCGGCGGCAATATTCCGAACCCACTGAACTAATTCATCTTTAGTAGGAAAATAAGTATCAGTAACAAAATGCATTCCTACATCTACTTCCATCCTACAAAAAATTTAAACGAGGTGAAAATACATAATCAATCAATAGCCAGAACCATTGCATTTAAAACAAAATTTTAACGTACCAATTACCTAGCTTAATGTGTGAAGAATTTCTTGAAATGCACTTGATTATGCACGAGAATAAAAAGTCAATCTGAACACCTACAAATACAAGGGAATGCATACATTTAATCAATCAATAGCCAGAACCATTGCAGCTTATTGGCTCCGGTGAGGTTGGACAAAAACATCATTGGCATAGAATGTATGTGTGGCATAACAAATTTTACTACCGTTATCAAAAAAGAAACTAGTTTTGGACATAAGATTTTGGTATGACAATTTCATTTTTGTCCCACCTCACCGGAGCAAATAAGCCGCTCCAAACGCAACCTAAATCTGCAAACTAAGTTACATTCAACAAGATATCATATTCTAGCAACTAACTGACTCTCTAACACAAACACACACGAACACACACATACACACAAAATTACACACACACACAAACACACACACACACACACACACACATACACATACACACACAATTTATAAACATACACAATTTACACACATACAATTTATAAACATTCACACACAATTTATACACATACATACACAATTTATAAACACACACACACACAATTTATAAACATACACAATTTACACACATACAATTTATAAACATTCACACACAATTTATACACATACATACACAATTTATACACACACACACACACACACACACACACAATTTATAAACATACACAATTTACACACATACAATTTATAAACATTCACACACAATTTATACACATACATACTGTAACAACTCCATCCGTTCATATGATATATTCTCGAAGGTCCGGCCGGGGCCCCACAGGATATAGCACAAAACAGTCGGCGAAGGTACAGGATGATACCAGAGCAGCGCATCGCACCTATCACAAGCATTCTAGCGGAAGCCTAAGCTACTTGAACTCCTCATGAATGTCCAAATATAAACTCCACATTTTATATATATATAGGAATGTCTTACAACATATAACGTATTGGCCTTATGGCCTTACAGAGCTTTCATGCAATGGCCTAAACAAATTGGCGCGCAGGCCGGCCACAAAAAAATAAAACACTCAACAAAACATTAGCCTTCGAGGGCTAGCAGCAGCAGCAACACCAGCAGGAGCATCAACCTCTATGCGACCCGCTCGGCTCTCCAGCACCTGTGCAAGGACAATCCACCCAACGGTGGCAAACAAAAGCAACGGTCAGCGTTCAGCTGACCAAATTATAACGACCCTACCCCTCCTCTCGGGGCAGCGGTATTTTCCCTGCAGGCATATCATATCACAAGTATGGCAAGCTATATCATCAAAGGTGCTTTCACGCACACAAGCCATCACAACCGTTCGCCGCCCGGCCCAACGGTCCGTGCACTCAGGGCACATTCTTGGTGTTCTGGCAACCTCTTGCCCACCACCGTCTCAGGGTTAACACCCAACGGTAACACTCTTGAGCATTGACTCCATGGCGTGCAGCCGGAGTTAGTCCTCGGACACCGGGATGGCCCGTAGCCCCCCTTTGTCATGGCGCGCAGGCCGAAGACTCTTGCTATGCGCTCCAACAGACCGCACTTTTTGGTCTCACGTCGGACGGACATAGCGCAGGTCGGATCCTCCACCCCCCGTTGCTCAAATCGCCTTGCCTTCTCCGAGTACAGCGTACTCACGGCTATATCAAAGGCGCGGGTCGGTCTCACCAATCCTGTTCCTGGCATTCAAGCCTGGGTATTTCACTATACCCATTTCCTCACAGCAACAGCGGGTCTTTCCTGGGCGCACCAGTACTTCCTGTGATTCTCTCCACAGGTGGACACCGCATAAGCACAAATGTCAGGGGTCTTTCCTGGGCACACCAGTACTTCCTGTGACTCGCTCCACAGGTGGACACCCTATGACATCAAGCATCACAAAAAGGGCCTTTCCTAGTCCCACCAGGACTACCTGTGCATCATTCACAGGTTGGACCCAAAACCATCACAAGGCTATTTTCCTGGGCTACCACCCCAGTACTTCCTGCTACTCCTTTTCGCAGGCCTAACCCGTAGACTCCGTATACTACACGTTTCCCACGGAGTTTTCTCCGGTTCGTATGCAACATCACCAATCTAGACCAACCTGTCCAGATGGGCTTCACACAGCATGCCTATTCCGTACTCCACTTCCGGATCTATATGCTAACAAGGGGGATTTCACACATCCACCCAAAGAGTCCCAAAACCAGCCACCTCTTGGTGGGGGAACTCACAAAGATATGCTAAAAGGAAGCCTTCACATGGCTAGGAAGAAAGGTCGTTACCCTTGACGATCGCTTCGGTGCCATGACTTGAAAGCTAGCTTGCAAGACTCGCAAGATCGTCTCCTCCGCAACGCTGGCTTCGGATCTCTCGTCGGTAAACCGCAGCACCACCAGCAGCAGCCCCCTTTCCTTCTTCCTCCTCCTTTCCTTCTCTCTTTCTCTCTCTTGAAGAAAGGTGAAGGCCAAAGTAAATGAGAAATCAATCTCTGACTTCGGCCCTTAAGGAAAAAGAAGAAGAGCTTTCAGCCCTTGGATCCAGACTGAAGGAATGGACGGCCACGATTCTGCCAAAAACACCAATTTTGACCAGACACGGCCTCGAACACGGCCGTGTGCCTGGCCGTGTGCCTCAAGCGGTGGTCAACCGACTTATCCAAACCAGTGACACGCCCACGGGACACGCCCGTGTCACTGGCCGTGTCACCAACACGCCTTCAGACACGCCCGTGTCTGTGGCCGTGTACCTGGGTGAAAAAAATCCCAAATCATCCCGAGACTTCACACGGCCTGTGACACGCCCGTGTCCCAGGCCGTGTGCCCAGACACAGCACAACGACACGCCCTGTCGAAAATCCTTCGGCGGGCTGAGCTCGCCGCCTGATTTGACACGCCCTGTGACACGCCCGTGTCACAGGCCGTGTTCAAACTCTCGACACTCGACACTCAGGTCTCGACACTCGACGATCGTCGAGACAAAATCGTCGAGCATGCGACACGGCCTTGGACACGCCCGTGTCCTGGGCCGTGTGCCTCCTCTCGACGAATCGTCGAGAACAAAAATCGTCGAGACAAAGCCCAATCGTCGACACAACCCGACACGCCCTGCGACACGCCCGTGTCGCAGGCCGTGTCACCTGACACGCCCTGGGACACGCCCGTGTCCCAGGCCGTGTCACCCAAATGTTTCCTGTTTCTGAACTTTGGGCTGTTACAATCTTCCCCTCCTACAAGAATTTCGTCCTCGAAATTTAGAGACAGGAAAGTAACAAAAAGATAGCAAGAAAAATGTAACAATATAGCACTTTTGATGTTACAACAGTCTCGCTACCAATTACAGAAACAACTCAGGGAACCCTTCTCGCATGGTCTGCTCGCGTTCCCATGTCAACTCTTCACGGCCGCAGTTGTCCCACCGGACTTTCACCATACCGACCGTCTTGTTCCGCAACTGCTTCTCGACTCGATCTTCAATTCGAATGGGTCTAACTCTCGTCGTTAGCCCATACTCTACCGGCACCCGATCATCCGCGATCACTTGAGCTGGATCTTTCACGGCTTTCCGAAGCACCGAGATATGAAAAACATCATGTAACCCACCCAAGTCCGCCGACAGAGCTAGCCGATAAGCTGCTTCGCCAATACGCTCAACCACTTCAAAAGGACCCAAATATCTTGGACTCAACTTTTTCAATCGTCGAATCCTGGAGACACCTTTGAATGGTTTGATCTTCATGTAGACCCAATCGCCAACCGCAAATTCGACGTTCCGGTGCTTGGCGTTGTAGTACTTCGCTTGTCGATCTTGAGCAATCAGCAATCTCTCACGAATAGTCCGAATGGTTGAGTTTGCTTCATCCACCTCATTTGGTTTAACAATCCGAGCTTCACCCGCTTCTACCCAAGCCAAGGGAGTACGACACTTCCTTCCGTATAGGGCTTCATATGGTGCCATCCCAATACTTGCCTGGTAGCTGTTATTATAAGCAAACTCTACCATATAGAGATGATCTTCCCATCTCTTTCCGAAATCAAGGGCGCACAGTCGGAGCATGTCCTCCATTGTTCTGTTGGTACGTTCAGTCTGGCCATCCGTTTGGGGATGAAAGGTCGTACTGAAAGTCAACTTCGTGCCCAACAGTCGGTGAACTAGCCTCCAATCATTTGACGTAAACCGCCCATCTCGATCACTTACGATGCTCCGAGGAACACCGTGAAGTCGCACAATTTGATCAACATATAACTTTGCCAAATATTCAACTGAATCATCCCGTCTGTTCGGGAGAAAATGTGCTACTTTTGTTAGCCGGTCAACAATTACCCAAATAGAATCATTTCCTCGCTGCGATCTTGGCAATCCATGCACAAAATCCATGGAAATATCATCAAATTTCCACACTGGGATCGGTAGTGACTTCAAATAACCGTCCGGCTTTTGGCATTCTGCCTTCACCATCGCACATGTTTGGCATTTGGCTACATACATGGCAACATCTTTCTTAAGCCCTGGCCACCAAAAGAGCTTTTTCATATCGTTGAACATCTTTGTGCTCCCGGGGTGAATGGAATACTTTGTATAATGTGCTTCATACATCAGTTCTTCCCTCAACTTCCCCACATTTGGGACGCACAAACGGCCATCGTTTCGAACAAGACCGTCATTCCAGGTGAATTTGCCCTCTGGCCCTTCATTCACATAGCGTAAGAGATCTTCATCCAACTCCGTTGCCCGTCGAACTCGATCCGCAAGGTCACATTGCACCTCGATCCAGTTCAAACATGCAGTGGCAGTGGACTTCTTGTCAACACAATAGATCTCCAATGCTTCCAACTCCTGGATAAGACGTTCATCATGCCTTTGTAACCAATTTGCTCTAGCCGGAACTCGCCGACTCAAGGCATCCGCGACAACATTTCCCTTCCCGGGTGTATAATGAATCTCGAAAGTGTAGTCCCCAAGGAACTCCAACCACCTTCGTTGTCGCATGTTCAGCTCTTTCTGCTCCAACAGATACTTTAGGCTCTTGTGATCCGTATAGATTTTCACCTTCACTCCATAAAGGTAGTGCCGCCACAACTTGAGTGCAAAAATCACCGCCGCTAATTCCAAATCATGGACGGGATAGTTTCGCTCGTGCACCTTCAGCTGGCGTGAGCCATAAGCAATCACTTTTCCGCTCTGCAGAAGAACGCAACCTAAGCTGCTTCCTGAGGCATCACTATATATTACAAACCCATCGGTGCCACATGGCGAAGACAACACCGGCGCCGTGGTCAACCGAACCTTCAGCTCTTCAAAAGCTCGTGCGCACTCTGACGTCCAAACGAACTTCTGATCTTGTCTCGTCAGTGTGGTTAGCGGCAAAGCGATCCGCGAGAAGTTCTCCACAAATCTTCGATAGTAGCCCGCAAGTCCAAGGAAACTCCTAACTTCGGCCACGGAAGACAGTATTGGCCAATCTTGTATGGCTCTTATCTTCACTGGATCCACTGCAATGCCCGCTCCACTCACCACATGGCCCAAAAATGCCACTGACGATAGCCAAAACTCACACTTCGAGAACTTGGCATAGAGCTGATTTTGCCTCAATATATTCAACACCAACCGCAAGTGAATCTCATGTTCAGCTTTCGACTTTGAGTACACCAGGATATCATCAATGAACACGATCACAAACAGATCCAGGTACTCACGGAATATGCGGTGCATCAAATCCATAAACACAGAGGGCGCATTGCACAGTCCAAATGGCATGACTGTGAACTCATAGTGCCCATAGCGTGTTCCAAACGCAGTTTTGGGAATGTCACCTTCCCGAATCCTTAACTGGTAATAACCAGATTTCAGGTCCAACTTCGAATAGACGGTCGAGCCCACTAGCTGATCAAATAATTCATCAATCCGAGGTATCGGATACTTATTCTTCTCGGTCAGCTTATTTAGTTCACGGTAGTCGATGCACAATCGCAATCCACCGTCTTTCTTCTTTACAAAAAGCACAGGCGCGCTCCAAGGTGACATACTTGGGCGTATATAACCTTGCTCTAACATTTCTTGGAGTTGAACCTTCAACTCAGCCATCTCTTTTGGCGCGACGCGATATGGCGAGCGGGCCACAGGTTTCGCACCTGGCACCAACTCGATCGTAAAGTCAATCTCCCGCTGGGGTGGTAGCCCAGGGAGATCTGCGGGAAACACATCAGCAAATTCTGCCACAATCGGAACCTCACACAAAGTGGCCTTAGGCTCAACAGCCTGAATTAGTGCAAAGTAACACTCCGCACCCTTCCGAACAGCTTTGACTACCTGGAGTGCAGACATCAACGTCCCGCCTACTCCCCGCATACCCGCGAACTTGGTCTCCTGTTCGGTATTCTGGCCCAACGTGATTTCTTTGGACTGGCAATCGATCATAGCATGCTGCTTCGCAAGCCAATCCATCCCAAAAATCACGTCAAATTCCGATATTGGCAGTACAGACGCAGATAAACTAAAATCCTGATTCCCGACTTGGACCGCCACATCGCAAGCTTGATCCGCAAGCATCCAACATCCATTCGGCAACACCACTCTGACGTTATCTGCCTTTGCACGATTGGGTATCCCAAGCCGCGTAAGAAACTCACTCGACAGAAAAGAATGCGATGCACCTGTGTCAAACAGTGCTCGCGCCAGCGTGTCCCGAATCATTACAAAACCTATGACAAACATGTCACACACACAAACGAAGCTAAGCATACAAACAATAGCATATGCAAAACTAAACTCATACCTGTGACCACGTCACTCTGCTTGATGGCCTCCTGCAGGCCAAGATTGTAGACCCGGGGTTGCGCTTGCGAGGCAGAAGAATCCACCACCGCTTTTCCTTTCTCCGCATAAGATGCTCCCGCCTTCTTTTCACTTTTTGGCGGCAGCCGACAGTCTCGCGCAATATGCCCCATTTTACCACAATTGAAGCAGGTACGAGTATCTGGCCTGGAAGTTGCCCCTGATGTTGCTCCCGTTGCAACTGATGAAGGAGCTTGTCCACTTGGCTTGGACTTCTTACCCCATTTCTTCTTATAAAACGATTTTCCCGATCGGGGCGCCTTCCACTCTGGTTGCGTCACCGCCAAAGCTCTCTTCCCCTGCACCCTTTTCATATCCTTCTCCAGCGCACTTGCAGTGTCTACCAAAGCTTGGAAACCTTGGTTCACAGAACTTGAAACAAGGAACCTCAACTCGTCCCTCAGGCCTTCATAGAACCTATTGGTCTTCCTTTGCTCATCAGCAAATATCGAACCCGCATACCGCCCTAAGCGAGTAAACTCATGCAGGTACGCGTCAACACTGCCATCACCTTGAGTTAACCTTTGGAATTCGTTTTCCATGGCTATCCGTTGCGCCGTAGGAAGGTGCTTCGCTAGGAACAGTCGAGAGAATTCATCCATGGAAACTTGAGCTAACGGACGACCCGCCAAATGATGTAACTCTATCTCATCCCACCACAATCGAGCTTCTCCTTCAAGCAAGAATGTAGCTAAGGTAACCTTCTGACTTTCCGCCGTGCCAATCGCCGTCATAACTCTCTTGACGCGCGATAACCAATCCTCTGCCTGCGTCGGAGTACCCGCTCCCGAAAAAGTAGGCGGATGGAAACTCATGAACCGTGTTAGTTGCTTCTCAGCTGTTCGAGGAGCCACATCCACTACAGGTTCCGGCCTTGCCTCCACCTGTTCTGGCCTAACATCCACTTGTTCCTGCCTAAGTGGCTGGCCTTGGATCATGGTAAATAATGCCTCCGCAACTAACCGTACATGCTCTGCAGACGGTGGAGGTGTAGGCACCTCAGCTGGTGCCCTACTCTCATCAGAATGCTGGGACGCAGACGGCCCAGCTCCACTTCGTGTCACCTAAAAGGGGACAAGACACACATATAAGCGGTCGTACCCAAGCAAACAACACAAAATAAGAACACGCAGGTTCCTCAAACATACAAAATGCATTCCTATCATGGACATTCAGGAGTTCAATCGTAGACTTTGGTTTGCACAAACACGTGCTCGCCACCCCACAAAAGAAGTCGGCCACGACTTCGAGAGGGAAAGACCAAGACAACCGATACCAAAAATGTAACAACTCCATCCGTTCATATGATATATTCTCGAAGGTCCGGCCGGGGCCCCACAGGATATAGCACAAAACAGTCGGCGAAGGTACAGGATGATACCAGAGCAGCGCATCGCACCTATCACAAGCATTCTAGCGGAAGCCTAAGCTACTTGAACTCCTCATGAATGTCCAAATATAAACTCCACATTTTATATATAGATAGGAATGTCTTACAACATATAACGTATTGGCCTTATGGCCTTACAGAGCTTTCATGCAGTGGCCTAAACAAATTGGCGCGCAGGCCGGCCACAAAAAAAGAAAACACTCAACAAAACATTAGCCTTCGAGGGCTAGCAGCAGCAGCAACACCAGCAGGAGCATCAACCTCTATGCGACCCGCTCGGCTCTCCAGCACCTGTGCGAGGACAATCCACCCAACGGTGGCAAACAAAAGCAACGGTCAGCGTTCAGCTGACCAAATTATAACGACCCTACCCCTCCTCTCGGGGCAGCGGTATTTTCCCTGCAGGCATATCATATCACAAGTATGGCAAGCTATATCATCAAAGGTGCTTTCACGCACACAAGCCATCACAACCGTTCGCCGCCCGGCCCAACGGTCCGTGCACTCAGGGCACATTCTTGGTGTTCTGGCAACCTCTTGCCCACCACCGTCTCAGGGTTAACACCCAACGGTAACACTCTTGAGCATTGACTCCATGGCGTGCAGCCGGAGTTAGTCCTCGGACACCGGGATGGCCCGTAGCCCCCCTTTGTCATGGCGCGCAGGCCGAAGACTCTTGCTATGCGCTCCAACAGACCGCACTTTTTGGTCTCACGTCGGACGGACATAGCGCAGGTCGGATCCTCCACCCCCCGTTGCTCAAATCGCCTTGCCTTCTCCGAGTACAGCGTACTCACGGCTATATCAAAGGCGCGGGTCGGTCTCACCAATCCTGTTCCTGGCATTCAAGCCTGGGTATTTCACTATACCCATTTCCTCACAGCAACAGCGGGTCTTTCCTGGGCGCACCAGTACTTCCTGTGATTCTCTCCACAGGTGGACACCGCATAAGCACAAATGTCAGGGGTCTTTCCTGGGCACACCAGTACTTCCTGTGACTCGCTCCACAGGTGGACACCCTATGACATCAAGCATCACAAAAAGGGCCTTTCCTAGTCCCACCAGGACTACCTGTGCATCATTCACAGGTTGGACCCAAAACCATCACAAGGCTATTTTCCTGGGCTACCACCCCAGTACTTCCTGCTACTCCTTTTCGCAGGCCTAACCCGTAGACTCCGTATACTACACGTTTCCCACGGAGTTTTCTCCGGTTCGTATGCAACATCACCAATCTAGACCAACCTGTCCAGATGGGCTTCACACAGCATGCCTATTCCGTACTCCACTTCCGGATCTATATGCTAACAAGGGGGATTTCACACATCCACCCAAAGAGTCCCAAAACCAGCCACCTCTTGGTGGGGGAACTCACAAAGATATGCTAAAAGGAAGCCTTCACATGGCTAGGAAGAAAGGTCGTTACCCTTGACGATCGCTTCGGTGCCATGACTTGAAAGCTAGCTTGCAAGACTCGCAAGATCGTCTCCTCCGCAACGCTGGCTTCGGATCTCTCGTCGGTAAACCGCAGCACCACCAGCAGCAGCCCCCTTTCCTTCTTCCTCCTCCTTTCCTTCTCTCTTTCTCTCTCTTGAAGAAAGGTGAAGGCCAAAGTAAATGAGAAATCAATCTCTGACTTCGGCCCTTAAGGAAAAAGAAGAAGAGCTTTCAGCCCTTGGATCCAGACTGAAGGAATGGACGGCCACGATTCTGCCAAAAACACCAATTTTGACCAGACACGGCCTCGAACACGGCCGTGTGCCTGGCCGTGTGCCTCAAGCGGTGGTCAACCGACTTATCCAAACCAGTGACACGCCCACGGGACACGCCCGTGTCACTGGCCGTGTCACCAACACGCCTTCAGACACGCCCGTGTCTGTGGCCGTGTACCTGGGTGAAAAAAATCCCAAATCATCCCGAGACTTCACACGGCCTGTGACACGCCCGTGTCCCAGGCCGTGTGCCCAGACACAGCACAACGACACGCCCTGTCGAAAATCCTTCGGCGGGCTGAGCTCGCCGCCTGATTTGACACGCCCTGTGACACGCCCGTGTCACAGGCCGTGTTCAAACTCTCGACACTCGACACTCAGGTCTCGACACTCGACGATCGTCGAGACAAAATCGTCGAGCATGCGACACGGCCTTGGACACGCCCGTGTCCTGGGCCGTGTGCCTCCTCTCGACGAATCGTCGAGAACAAAAATCGTCGAGACAAAGCCCAATCGTCGACACAACCCGACACGCCCTGCGACACGCCCGTGTCGCAGGCCGTGTCACCTGACACGCCCTGGGACACGCCCGTGTCCCAGGCCGTGTCACCCAAATGTTTCCTGTTTCTGAACTTTGGGCTGTTACACATACACAATTTATAAACACACACACACACACACACAATTTATAAACATACACAATTTACACACATACAATTTATAAACATTCACACACAATTTATACACATACATACACAATTTATAAACACACACACACACACATACAAACCTGCAGTGTGCTGAAACGGAACAGCGGGGGCAGAGTCGGAGGGCTGGGATGGTCTGTCTGAGGGCTGGAATGGTGTTTCAGAGTGCTGGGCTGAAGTTCCAAACCTGTTTTTCAGTATTCAGGTTGTGCTGCACAGGATTAAGAAGAAATGGGGATCTGGAGATGAGGGCAAACAAGAAAACTCGAAATGAGCCAGACTAACTACTCATGATATAACAAGTGTGAAACAATATATGAGCCAGACTGATGAAACTACAGACCTGGAGTTGAGGGCGATCTGGAGTTGAGGGCGGCGAAATCTCTGGAGAAGACCGATGAACAGGCGGACGGAGCGGGCGCCGACAAAGATCACGCGGGCGACCGGGAAGAAATGCGGACGGAGCGGGCGACCAGGATGAAATGAGGAAGAAGGAGGAACAGGTGGCCGGAGCGGTTGCCGTCGGGTCGTTGCGCCGTCGCTACCGTCCTCGATCTGGAAGGAGCGAGGGAGATCACGCCGGAGCAGCGGTGAGGAGAGATCGTCGGGAGCAGCAGCGGACTCGCGAAAATGGGAGGAATACGGCCGTCGGGTAGGAGTGCGGGTAAAGGTTTCAGGAATTGGGAGATTTAGGGTTTTAATCGTTTTAACGTTATTTTTTGGTGTGGTAATAGTCATTTATGGTGTGCTTTTAACATTGCCCCTTCTTTACTAGTGATTTACTTATTCTTAGTTGGTTAAGAGTGGTCCTGCAACCCTCAGTCCCTCAAACAATTCCCACCGTTCATAATTTCAAAGCTACAAAAAAAATCGTACTCCAAACAAACACAGCATAACATGTGTTTAAATTGGAGTAAAATCAAATTCTATAAAATGTCTAAATGTCAAAGCGTATACATTATTATCTAATTTAAGTACATAACCGTACAATCAATTCATATTTATAAATATAATATTTGAAAATGGCACCACTTAAATTTTTTTTCTTTAGAGCATATTCAATGAAGATCTCCTCTATATTTAGAGATCCACATTATATCGTATTCTTCAAATATAAAGAACATAATTAGAACAGTTCCAGTCATATTATTTATATTTTAAGAACATGATATTTTTTTTTATGTATATGTATAAATATATCTATATATAAACTATATGTGAAAAGTATATAATAATTATATACCGATATAAATTTAAAAAAAATATATGTACAAAAATATACCCAATATAATAATATTTTAATAGTACAATTGTTGAAGTCGGAAAAATTCCTACTCCAAAAATTCGGATCAAGACAGCCTAAATTTACTGGTCCAGCGATCGGGCTCGACGACTTAGCAGACTAGAACACAAAAACAGAAGGAAACACTAGAAGAACCTCAGGTGCTGCGGTAGAGAGGTCCCACCACGTACTTAGATGCTTACAAAAAGCTTTTCCTCCATAACCAAAGATGTCCGAGCAGGGTACAAGGTGGACACTAGTTGACGACTGTCTTCAGATGACGACCAAGGGGATGATCACTATCTCGCACGACAAGAAGTACAAAAAAAAGGTTTAGTCGAGATCTTTTGCCAGATTTCGACGTCCAAATTTTTTTATCCATGGGGTCCTATTTATAAGGAAACCAATGGGTAGGGGGTCTTTTTTATAGCCCAACCCCTATTAGTGACTCGGCGACCTCTGAGGGAACTCGCCCGGCTTGGCCATGTATCTGTCCCAGTCGCCTACCTGATGAGTATGCGAGGGGAGATCGCCAGACTTGCTCAGGCCTTCTATTGACTTGAATGCTGACTCTGACCACTTCCCTGACATGTTGACTTTGACTTCTTGCCGACCAGGCTCTGAGTGGGTCCACCCTCGACGAATATGAGTTGCACACAATCCCCGCTCTTTGTGAGCGGCGTATGTAACGCCCCGAAACTCAAAGGAGCGAAGGGGGACGTTTTGGGCCAGTTTGGGTTCTGGCAGCAGGCACACGGCCTGGGACACGGGCGTGTCCCAGGGCGTGTCAAGCCTGTGTCGACACTAAGGCGGGAAGTCGACACTTTGATCTCGACATTGTGTCGAGACTGGGCACACGGCCTGCGACACGGGCGTGTCGCAGGGCGTGTCGACCCGTGTCGACACTTAGCCGCGAAGTCGACACTGTGCTTCGACAATGTGTCGAGACATGGCACACGGCCTGCGACACGGGCGTGTCGCAGGGCGTGTCAGCCCGTGTCGACACTCGTCCCGCGAAGTCGACACTTTGGTGTCGACAATGTGTCGAGACATGGCACACGGCCTGCGACACGGGCGTGTCGCAGGGCGTGTCGACCCGTTTCGACACTTAGCCGCAAAGTGTCGAGACCGTGTACACGGCTTGGAGCCCAGGCGTGTCAAGGTGACACGGGTAGGGACACGGGCGTGTCCTAGAACCCGTGCAGTGCTCGGGTTGAAAATGGGGAAAAATCATGGGGTACACGGCCGGCTAAACGGCCGTGTCAAGTGGAACACGGGCGTGTCAGCTCGAACACGGGCGTGTCAGCTCGAACACGGGCGTGTTCGATACCCGTGTGAGGTTCCAGGTGATCCGATTTTGACGGCGAATGAGGCACACGGCCCTGGACACGGGCGTGTGCCAGACCGTGTTCGGCCCAGATTGGGCATTTCAGTCCCGAATCGAAGCCGTTCATTTCTTTGACTGAAGATCCAACGGCTGGGGGTTGTTCCTGAAGGGATATACCCGGGTTTTGACTTAGAAAACCCTTACTTTTCTTCACTTGTTCTCTTTCTACATCCTTGGAGAGAGAGGAGAGCTAAGGGAAGAAAAAGGAGCTAAATCCGCCATTGGAGGAGCTTCGGAGCTCCGAATCACAAGCCGACTCCGGATCCACGGAGGCAACGCTAGTGCGGTGATTTCCATCCGATTACTTTTCAATGTCGCCAAAGAGGAACTCAAGGGTAACGATCCTCATCTTGAGCATGAGTAGCTCCCTTTCTTTGCATAGGAAGCCCGCTCTCGCGAGTTTGCGGAGAGTTGGAGGCGTTCCTTCGGGTAGATATATGAAGTCCCCGTTGTTTAGAGTCTGTAAGCGAGAACGGACATAGGCATGATGTGTGAAGCCTATCCGGACAGGTTGGTCTGGATCGGTGATGTTGCATTGCATAAGGCCGGAGAAGACTCCGTGCTATTGGTTGTTTTTCGGGTTTTCTACGCGGTAGATTGCAGCAGGGAGCCTTGGGGACTAACCCAAAGGTGCACCCGGAAAACTGGGCGGATACGAGATCTTGCCAACTTGGTGGCTTGAGAGCCAACTTGAACATAACGGGGTTATGTGACTTGTGATGGAAATGAGACTCGGTGGAAGTTTGACCCGCGCAAATGGCTTAAATTGCCGTTGCGATGTGAGCACGGGTTATATGGAACCGTACCCATTCTATGTCGTTCGGTTAAAGAGACCTAAAGGCACGTGGCACTTACCGTTGGCATAGATTAGGGTCTTCGGCGGTCGATGGCTTAAATTGTCGTGACCCAGGCCAGGAAGACAAATTGCTCATAGGTTTGGCCGTCTAAGTGGCGGTGGTGAGTCCGGAATGTTAATGGCTTTAATTGACGTGACATCGACCGGCTCACCGAGAATATGCCCTGAGTGCACGGGACGTGCGACCGTGCGAGCCAACGTCTGTGATGAAATGGCTATGGTTATATTTATTGCTCGCTTATGCTAATGAAATGCAGGGAAGGAGCATCACCACCCCGAGTTGGGGGCGGGATCGTTATAATTTGGTCAGCATTGCTGACCGTTGCCTTGTTTTGTCACCGTGCGGTGGTTTGTTGCTTGCAGGTACAGCTGGACCAAGCGGTCAATAGCGGGCTAAAGCCCTTTTTGCGAAGCCGGCCCTTGAAGGCCTAAGTTGGAAATGTTTACTGTTTTATTCATGTATGACCGGCCTGCGTGCCGTGGTTTGTAAATCATGTAATATTCAAGTGAAACATTTTGTAAGGCCTTAAGGCTTGTTTTGAGTATTTTGTAATAACATTCATGTTTCGTATTAGTGGACATTCGTGCTTGTTGCTGGGTTCTTGTTTACAACCTTTATAAACTGCTTCCGCTAGAATGCTCTGTGTAGGACGTTGAGATTGGTTGGATGGTTTCCATAAGTAACCACCCGGTCTGTCTGTGGTATATGGCGTCGGGCCCCGGCCGGACCTACTGCTATATGCTATGCGACGGATAGGGGGTGTTACAATTTGGTATCAGACTACTGGTTTTGGTCGGGCTTAAAGTGAATTCGTGGGCGAATTCTTTTTAAGGGGTGGTGAGCACATTGTGTGCGTCATCGTAATAACAGTAAAAAGAACCCATGAATGTCCACTTAGGAATGTAAATACTCGTGTTTGAGGAACCTGCGTGTTCCTATAATTGATGTTTGCAATTTATTTGGTCGCTTAACGGTGTTTTGTACCACTATAGGTGACCAGAAGCGGTGTTGGGCCGTCAGAACGCCGAGTTTCTGAGGCTAGTAGTGCACCGGATGTTGCTCCTGCAACACCTCTGTCGGCAGAGAATATTCGATTGGTGGCTGAAGCGGTGTTGACCGTGATAAATGCGCAGCCTGGAAGGCAAGCGCAGCAGCCCGCTCCTGTGATGGAGCAAGAACCTCTGCAAGAGGCGGAGCCGAGGAGGGTGGAGCAAGTGGTTTTGGAACCGGTAGTGCCAATGAGGGCAACTGAGAGGCAGCTTAAGCATGTAATGAGCTTTAACCCTCCGTTATTCTCGGGGTTGGGAACCACATCTCAGGCTGAAGACTGGCTCTCCAGGGTGAAGAGAGTCATGACAGCGATAGAGACGGAGGAGTGGCAAATGACCACCATCGCTACGTTCCTTTTGGACGGTGAAGCGAGGATGTGGTGGGAAGGATTGGAACTGCACTTACTGAGAGGTAGGCAACTTGGTGATGTCTCGATGGAGGAGTTCTCGAGATTATTTTTGGCCAGATACCTCCCTTCGACGCAGAAGATAGCGTTGGAGAATGAGTTCCTGAAGTTGGTACAGGGTGAGAGGAGCGTGGATGAATATCTCCACGAGTTTACTCGTCTGAGTCGTTATGCTAGCTCCACCATAGTGGATGAGGAGCGCAAGATTAATCGCTTCTATGAAGGCTTGAGGGATGAGTTGAGACTACTACTCTCGGGGCCAATGACGCAGGGTTTCTTAACCTTGGTCAATACTGTCTGGTCCTTGGAGAAGGACATGAAGAGCGTACAAGCAAAGAAAAGCTTGGGTGAGAAGAAATATGAATTTAAAGTGCCGACTAATTCAAAGACCGGCTATCGGAGGGCTTTCAAGAAGCATAGGACTTCGGGTCCAGCTCCTTCTGGTGCTTCTGGGGCGACTACGAGTCGGACCCCGGGTGCGTGTTTCAATTGTGGCAAGACGGGGCATTTTGCCCGTGATTGTTGGAGCGGACGTCCTAAGTCCGAGAGGAAGCCGGGAGCTACTTATGAAGAGAAGGGAAAGGCGGTGGAGTCGACCGCATCCCATTATGCTCCGGCCCAACCAAGTGTCTATAATCTTGGCCAATAGGAGGTCATTAAACAAGCTGATGTGGTGACAGGTACGATTTAATTTATAGCAAGTCAATTTCTTTAAATACTTGTTATGCATATGTTACCTTACCACTACTTGTTTAGGATTCGTATTGATTTGTGAAAATCCGGCACGAGCACTCTTCGATACGGGAGCTTCACACTCCTTCTTGTCCGAAGGATTTATATCGCGCATCGGAGTCCCTTCTTCGATGGCGAAGGATAAGTTGGATGTGTTGTTGCCCAATGGGTGTTCGATGCGAGCGGATAGGATCTGCGATGTTAAGGTTCGTATTGGGGAGCAGGAGTTCGACCTGCAGACGTCTTTACTTCCGTTGGCGGAGTTAGACGTCATTTTTGGCATGGACTAGCTCTCGGAGCAGCAGGCCCATATAGATTGCGGTAGCAAGGAAGTCAAGCTGGGAGTAAGTCGTGAGACGACTTTTACGGGCTTAAAGGGGTCGATCAAGACGTTGATGTCTGCTCTTCAGGTGGTGAAGGCGGTTCGTGCCGGAGCAGAACTGTTCTTTACACTAGTGGAGGTTGCAAAGCCGAAGCCCGCGTTGGATTGTATTTCAGTGGTATCGGAATACCCTGATGTGTTCCCCGCAGATCTTCCTGGAGCCCCGCCTCAGCGGGAGATAGATTTTACGATTGAGCTAGTGTCAGGTGCAAAGCCTGTGTCACGATCTCCCTATCGGCTGGCGCCTAAGGAAATGGCGGAGCTGAAAGTTCAACTGCAAGAGTTGTTGGAGCAAGGGTATGTGCGCCCGAGTTCTTCGCCTTGGAGCGCACCGGTCCTCTTTGTTAAGAAGAAGGACGGAAGCTTGAGGCTATGTATTGATTATCGGGAGCTCAACAAGCTGACGGAGAAGAATAAGTACCCGATCCCTCGGATTGATGATCTCTTTGATCAGTTAGTCGGGTCGACGGTGTACTTGAAGTTAGATCTCAAGGCTGGGTACTATCAGCTGCGGATAAGGGAGAGTGATATCCCGAAGACAGCGTTTAGTACGAGATATGGGCATTATGAGTTTACGGTCATGCCGTTTGGGCTGACTAATGCGCCGTCAGTGTTCATGGATTTGATGAACAAGACTTTCAGGGAGTACTTGGACCATTTCGTGATCGTCTTCATCGACGATATTTTGGTGTACTCGCAAAGTGAGGAAGATCACTTCAAGCATCTTCATTTGGTGTTGGAGACACTCAGGAGAAATCAGTTGTATGCCAAGTTCTCGAAGTGCGAGTTCTGGCTATCCTCAGTGGCGTTCCTCGGGGCATATAGTGAGTGAAGAGGGTATTGCTGTGGATCCGGCGAAGATTGTTGCGATACGGGAGTGGCCTGAGCTCGCTACTGTAGCGGAAGTCCGGAGTTTTCTGGGGCTTGCCGGTTATTATAGGCGCTTCGTAGAGAACTTCTCGCGGATAGCGTTACCTCTCACTACATTGACGAGGAAGGAGCATAAGTTCGCTTGGACGCCGGAGTGCGCGCGAGCTTTCGAGGAGTTGAAGCGTCGGTTGACCACGGCGCCTGTGCTGAGTTCGCCATGTGGGACCGAAGGCTATGAGATATATAGCGATGCTTCAGGCAGCGGTTTGGGTTGCGTGCTACTGCAGCACGGAAGCGTGATAGCTTATGGCTCGAGACAGCTAAAAGTGCACGAGAGGAATTATCCGGTCCATGACTTGGAGTTGGCGGCCGTGATTTTTGCTTTGAAGCTGTGGAGACACTACTTGTACGGTGTGAAGATTGATATCTACACCGATCACAAGAGCCTAAAGTATCTAATTGATCAGAAGGATCTGAATATGCGGCAGCGTAGGTGGATAGAGTTCCTGGGGGACTATACATTCAAGATCCACTACGTGCCTGACAAAGGGAATGCGGTTGCGGATGCGTTGAGTCGCCGAGCCCCAGCTCAAGCCAATTGTCTATCGGTGCACGATGAGCGGTTGGTGCGGGAGTTGGAGGCGTTGGAGATTGTTTGTGTGGACAGACAATCAAGTGCTGAAGCAGTTCTGAATTGCACCGAAGTCCAATATGACCTGGCTGATCGTATTCAGCAGGCTTTGGATATGGATGCTCATATGAAACAGTTCATGGTAGAGGCCCTGGATGGGTCAAATTCCCAATTCGTCGTGGAGGACGAGTTGCTTTGGAAAGACGGTCGTTTGTGCGTCCCAAGTGTGGGCAATTTGCGGGTGGAGTTGTTGTACGAGGCACACCATACCAAGTACTCGATTCACCCGGGGAGCACGAAGATGTACCGTGATGTGAAGAAACTGTTTTGGTGGCCGGGTTTGAAGAAGGATGTGGCGCTATACGTAGCAAAGTGCCAAACCTGCGCCTTGGTAAAGGCGGAGTGCCAAAAGCCGGGAGGATTTCTTAAGTCCTTGCCTATTCCGGAGTGGAAATTCGACGACATCTCTATGGACTTTGTGCATGGTTTGCCAAGGTCGCAAAAGGGGAACGACGCCATTTGGGTGGTTGTGGATCGTTTAACGAAGGTGTCGCATTTTATTCCGCATAGGAAGGATGATCCGGTGGAGAAGCTGGCAAAGCTTTATGTGGATAACATAGTGCGACTTCATGGTGTGCCCCGCAGCATCGTGAGTGACTGTGATGGACGGTTCACGTTCAATGATTGGAGGCTGGTGCAACAAATGTTGGGAACAAAGCTGAAATTCAGCACAGCCTTCCATCCGCAAACGGATGGGCAGACCGAGAGGGTCAATAGAACCATGGAAGACATGCTTCGCATGTGTGTCTTGGATTTTGGAAAGCAATGGGAAGACCACCTTTATTTGGTGGAGTTCGCATACAATAATAGCTACCAAGCAAGTATTCAGATGGCGCCTTTCGAGGCCCTTTATGGTAGAAGATGTCGCACGCCGTTGTCTTGGTTAGAAACGGGTGAGTCAAAGTTGTATAAGCGATCGGAAGTGGAGGATGCTACTTCTTTGGTGAGAACAATTCGGGAGAGGTTGCTTATCGCTCAGAACCGGCAAGCAAAGTACTATAATGCAAAGCACAGGAACGTGGAGTTCGTTGTGGGCGATTATGTATACTTGAAGATCAAGCCGTTCAAGGGTGTCTCGCGGGTGCGGCGATTGAAAAAGCTAAGCCCAAGATACCTTGGACCGTTTGAGGTTCTGGAGCGAGTTGGAGAAGCGGCCTATAGGTTGAAGCTTTCAGTGGAGCTAAGTGGTTTACATGATGTATTTCATATTTCGGTGCTTCGGAAGGCGGTGCAAGAGCCTACGCAAGTGATCGCGGTTGATCAAGTACCGGTGGATAGTGGGCTAACGACAAAGGTCAAGCCCGTGCGGATTGAAGACTCGGAGGTCAAGCGGCTACGCAATAAAGAGATCAGGATGGTCAAGGTCCGGTGGGACAATTGCGGTCGTGAGGAGCTCTCTTGGGAGCGAGAGCAGACTATGCTTGACGAATATCCGGAGTTGTTCCGCTCAGGTACAAATTTTGGTTTTGTACATGTCTTTCCTTTATGTAATTTCGTGGGCGAAATTCTTTTAAGAGGGGTAGAGTTGTAACGCCCCGAAACTCAAAGGAGCGAAGGGGGACGTTTTGGGCCAGTTTGGGTTCTGGCAGCAGGCACACGGCCTGGGACACGGGCGTGTCCCAGGGCGTGTCAAGCCTGTGTCGACACTAAGGCGGGAAGTCGACACTTTGATCTCGACATTGTGTCGAGACTGGGCACACGGCCTGCGACACGGGCGTGTCGCAGGGCGTGTCGACCCGTGTCGACACTTAGCCGCGAAGTCGACACTGTGCTTCGACAATGTGTCGAGACATGGCACACGGCCTGCGACACGGGCGTGTCGCAGGGCGTGTCAGCCCGTGTAGACCCTCGTCCCGCGAAGTCGACACTTTGGTGTCGACAATGTGTCGAGACATGGCACACGGCCTGCGACACGGGCGTGTCGCAGGGCGTGTCGACCCGTGTCGACACTTAGCCGCGAAGTGTCGAGACCGTGTACACGGCTTGGAGCCCAGGCGTGTCAAGGTGACACGGGTAGGGACACGGGCGTGTCCTAGAACCCGTGCAGTGCTCGGGTTGAAAATGGGGAAAAATCATGGGGTACACGTCCGGCTACACGGCCGTGTCAGGTGGAACACGGGCGTGTCAGCTCGAACACGGGCGTGTTCGATACCCGTGTGAGGTTCCAGGTGATCCGATTTTGACGGCGAATGAGGCACACGGCCCTGGACACGAGCGTGTGCTAGGCCGTGTTCGGCCCAGATTGGCCATTTCAGTCCCGAATCGAAGCCGTTCATTTCTTTGACTGAAGATCCAACGGCTGGGGGTTGTTCCTGAAGGGATATACCCGGGTTTTGACTTAGAAAACCCTTACTTTTCTTCACTTGTTCTCTTTCTACATCCTTGGAGAGAGAGGAGAGCTAAGGGAAGAAGAAGGAGCTAGATCCGCCATTGGAGGAGCTTCGGAGCTCCGAATCACAAGCCGACTCCGGATCCACGGAGGCAACGCTAGTGCGGTGATTTCCATCCGATTACTTTTCAATGGCGCCAAAGAGGAACTCAAGGGTAACGATCCTCATCTTGAGCATGAGTAGCTCCCTTTCTTTGCATAGGAAGTCCGCTCTCGCGAGTTTGCGGAGAGTTGGAGGCGTTCCTTCGGGTAGATATGTGAAGTCCCCGTTGTTTAGAGTCCGTAAGCGAGAACGGACATAGGCATGATGTGTGAAGCCTATCCGGACAGGTTGGTCTGGATCGGTGATGTTGCATTGCATAAGGCCGGAGAAGACTCCGTGCTATTGGTTGTTTTTCGGGTTTTCTACGTGGTAGATTGCAGCAGGGAGCCTTGGGGACTAACCCAAAGGTGCACCCGGAAAACTGGGCGGATACGAGATCTTGCCAACTTGGTGGCTTGAGAGCCAACTTGAACATAACGGGGTTATGTGACTTGTGATGGAAATGGGACTCGGTGGAAGTTTGACCCGCGCAAATGGCTTAAATTGTCGTTGCGATGTGAGCACGGGTTATATGGAACCGTACCCATTCTATGTCGTTCGGTTAAAGAGACCTAAAGGCACGTGGCACTTACCGTTGGCATAGATTAGGGTCTTCGGCGGTCGATGACTTAAATTGTCGTGACCCAGGCCAGGAAGACAAATTGCTCATAGGTTTGGCCGTCTAAGTGGCGGTGGTGAGTCCGCAATGTTAATGGCTTTAATTGACGTGACATCGACCGGCTCACCGAGAATATGCCCTGAGTGCACGGGACGTGCGGCCGTGCGAGCCAACGTCTGTGATGAAATGGCTATGGTTATATTTATTGCTCGCTTATGCTAATGAAATGCAGGGAAGGAGCATCACCGCCCCGAGTTGGGGGCGAGATCGTTATAATTTGGTCAGCATTGCTGACCGTTCCCTTGTTTTACCACCGTGCGGTGGTTTGTTGCTTGCAGGTACAGCTGGACCAAGCGGTCAATAGCGGGCTAAAGCCCTTTTTGCGAAGCCGGCCCTTGAAGGCCTAAGTTGGAAATGTTTACTGTTTTATTCATGTATGACCGGCCTACGTGCCGTGGTTTGTAAATCATGTAATATTCAAGTGAAACATTTTGTAAGGCCTTAAGACTTGTTTTGAGTATTTTGTAATAACATTCATGTTTCGTATTAGTGGACATTCGTGCTTGTTGTTGGGTTCTTGTTTACAACCTTTATAAACTGCTTCCGCTAGAATGCTCTGTGTAGGACGTTGAGATTGGTTGGATGGTTTCCATAAGTAACCACCCGGTCTGTCTGTGGTATATGGCGTCGGGCCCCGGCCGGACCTACTGCTATATGTTATGCGACGGATAGGGGGTGTTACAGCGTAGGAGCTCAGAAAGAAACATTCAAGGCATATTCGGCAAGCTGCTCCTAGCAAGTATCTAGACTACTCACGACCTGTGGATGTCTGCTGAACCCTGTAAATAGGAGGCTCCTCTTTAAGACACGCATGTTGAACTCACACGCGATATCAAAATCTGACACTGATATCTACAATATGAGCCTCTCTACTCCGTCGGGGTTCTTAGAACCAAAGAAGTCGAAGAGGCCGCGAGATGTTGACAATACCGCCGACCTCCCTCCGTCGAAGAAGAAGAAACTGAAGAAGTCGCTTGCTTTTAGAAAGAACAATACTCCTCCTGGTGTCGAGGATGTAGATATCCCGGGCGACAACCTTGAGATTCCTGCCCAAACTCAACGGCTCCTCAACGATCTTGGGCTGAGCGACATCCCTGATCCGCCGACCCCAGAACCTTCTCTCCCCCCTCCACAAACTTCTCCCCCTGTTCTGAACCTCATCGGGTCCTAGGCCGAGATGCAGGTGGACATCGTTGCATCTCAAGGTTAGTACCTCGCTTACCGACTGACTCAAAATGCCAACCTTTTCTTAATTGTCGACTTACTGACCATTATCCTCTACTTGTAGTTCCATTTCCAACTACCTAAGACGAGCATCTATCATCTCCCCCTCCACGATCAATTCATCTGGTCACGCTTGAAGCCTAACAGAGGCTGCAATATGGTCACTATCCAAATCAACCTCGACTCCAATAAACAGTTAGATAAACAAGTCTCCGGAGCGAGAACCGAGGGTCCTTCTGCGGAGAATACCTCTCAACCAGGGGCGAGCAAGGCCCATCTCCCTGTGATGGGCTTGTCGCAGCCTTCAACGAACACTTCCCTGCTCCTACCTCCGCCTCCTACTTTGCCGCTGATTTTTGCTGCTCGCCCTGATGTCTATCTTGGAAGGACTCCAGCCCCTTCGAGATCCTCTGAGCTTGTCATACGATCAGGAAGGAAGGCACCCTGACTACTTCTCGCAAAGGATCAGAGGGCGAGATTCTGGAGGTCGCGACTAGGGGCAAGTCGTCGAGCGCTCAGGAGGCTCGTCGCCGGGTCCCCGCTGATCTTGGTCTCCTAGTCCTGGTAGCTAGCTTGACGTAGAACTAGTTGATAGTTATTTTTGCTGCGTCTTCATTTGATTTGGCGACTTTCTCTATGCTTGACAGGTCGCCATGTAACCCAGGGAGTGGCTTTCATCGACGCACTTTGCCTCCCCGCCTACGAGTATTGTCAGGTTGCTGATATAACGTCCCCTTCCACCTTTTGTGGATCAACACCACTAGGCCTTAGGCGGACCATTACTGGGCTGCACCCCAAGCTGGGCCGTACGGGGACTTCCCCGGAGGTTACCCGTCCCAGTACTACTCTCGCCCAAGCACGCTTAACTATGGAGTTCTTTCAACTCGCATCACCACTTGAGTTGCAACTCAATTGGTGATGAGAGTTGAAAGAACTCCATAGTTAAGCGTGCTTGGGCGAGAGTAGTACTGGGATGGGTGACCTCCTGGGAAGTCCCCGTACGGCCCAGCTTAACTGTCAAGTTTGCTCATCAAAGGGAGGTTGTGGCCACCAACAACCCGTTAGTGGGCTGGAGAGGGGTTGGGCTGCAGCCCAAGCACCCCAACCCCTCTCCAGCCCACTGGGGGATTGTTGGTGGTCATGACCTCCCTTTGATGAGCGAACTTGATAGTTATATATGCTGGGCCGTACGGGGACTTCCCAGGAGGTCACCCATCTCAATACTACTCTCGACCAAGCACGCTTAACTATAGAGTTCTTTCAACTCTCATCACCAGTTGAGCTTAACGGTCCAGGCCCATCAACATGGGACCTAGCCAGACTGCCGGCCTACCAGAGTCCAGACCCGGACCCACTGCTGGTAGTCAGCCTTTCAAATTCAAGCCTGCAGGTCATGTACCACAACCCCTCTCCGGCTTATTTATCAGCACGGCGGGTTGTTGCCACTGGGGATCGAACCCAGGACCTTGATAAGAGAGCTTTACGCCACTCCCTCATCACCAACTGAGCGACAGCTCAACTGGTGATGAGGAGTGGTTTGAAAACTCTTTATCAAGGAGGTCTCGAGTTCGATCCCCGGCCTCAACAACCCGTCTGTGGATGGAGAGGGGTTGGGGTGTATGGTTTGCAGACCTGGTTAGGCTTAACCCTTTCGAGCGTGGTGCTGGGGGTGCCGACGACCGTCCTTTCGAGCCGTGGGTTGGGGAGGCTGTTACAAAAAGTGAACTTTTTATTGTAACGTCCCCTCGACCCAAGGAAACAATATCCCGCCAAAGTGGAGCTAACCTTGTCAGGTTCCGGTTACCGAGCTGCAGCCCAAGCACCCCAACCCCTCTCCATCTACAGGCGGGTTATTGGTGGCCACAGCATCCCTTTAATGAGGTAAACTCGATAGTCCAGCCCACACTACGGGGACTTTCCAGGAGGTCACCCATCCCAGTACTACTCCAGCCCGAGCACGCTTAACTATGGAGTCCCCGTACGGCCCAGCTTAACTGTCGAGTTCGCTCATCAAAGGGAGGTTATAACTACCAACAACCTGCATGTGTGCTGGAGAGGGGTTGTGGTGCTTGGGATGCAGCTCGGTAGCGTCGCCTAGAGCGGAGCCGTGACACCGTCACGCTGGATCGACTCGGGGCGTTACAATAAAAAGTGCACTTTTTATTGCGTTAATATATATTCAAATTTTGCCCTCAAACACATGAGAAATTTTTTGGCGCATCTAACTCACTATGCTCTATATGCGGTATATAAATTTTAATTAAATTTTAGGCTAATAACTATGTAAAAAATGATTCAGTCCAAACTCAAATAATTCAACTGAAAATCTAATGGAAAATTAGATCGGATTTTCAATCTAACAAGCACCAAAAATTGTGCATAAACCCATTGAGAACGAATTAACCAATAAATATAATTAATATATATATAAGAAAATACAATTGTACAATAATTTATCATCCATGATAATATGTTAATATAATATAATTAACATTATTATCATTATTATTATTATTTACCGATATTATAATATACTTAAATTTAACCGCGCACTCGTTTCAGGGAGGATGTTCAAATAACCATCAACCGCGGGAATCCCATCGACGGGTGGGGGGATAACGGCGATAGCGGCGGCAAGTTGAAGAGCTCCTTCACGTCAGCCCCCTCCCAAATTGCCGACCAGGTCGACGGCGTCAATGGCAAATCGGACGGAATATTCCACTCGGATTCCTCCAATTTCTCCTTCTTCACCGCCCTCTCCTCCTCCGCCTCCGCCTCCGCCTCCGCCTCCGCTCTACCCCTCTTCTCCGGGATCTTTGCCGGCCGCATTGCCGGAACAGCAGCCGCTGCCGCCTGCGGCGGCGGCGGATGAACCCAATCAGCGAAGCTCCCGACCTCATTGGGAAAGTTTAGAATCGCCTTGCTTCCCCGCATCTGGAATGCGGAGCGGTCGTACGCCCGCGCGGCCTCCATCGCGGTATCAAACGTTCCGAGCCAAACCCTAGACCCCCGGCGCTTGGGATCGCGGATCTCCGCCGCGAATTTACCCCACGGCCGCTGCCGCACGCCGCGGTACCGGCAGCCGTCGAACAGATCGGGCGGCGGCCGGATCTCGCCGTCGGAGACGTCGATCCACTCCACCTTCGGGGCGGCGGATCGGGGGACGTTGAGCGTGAGGCCGACGTCGAACCGCTCGCCGCCGAATCGGATCATCGTCTGCGCCGGCTCCCGGAACCTGAACCCCGTGGTGCGCGGCTCGCGGGCGGGCGGAGGAGGCGCGTATGCGTCGGCGTCTTCGAGGTAGTCGGAGACGGCGAGTTCGCCGGGGATGGGGGAGGATGGGACCCGCGCCGCCGAAGGCGGCGTAGGGAGGCCATCATCCAACAGGTGGTGCCGGATAAGTTCGAGGGCGGAGGTGGATCTGCTCGCCATTGATTTCAGAGGTAGGATGAAAGAAGATTGTGGGGGGCTGCTTATATACACGGATGGAGAAGTTGTTTGCAGGTTCGTAGAAGGTGGGGAAGAAACAAGAGTTTGAGTTTTGGCGATTGTGGGCTCTGTTGGGAGCCTGGGGGGCAAAGGAATTTGACCAAATGTTTGGAGAAGACGACAGATCTGGCTCCTTTTGATACGCTGGTGGCGGTCGCCGTCATTCGTTAGGGATTGTCTAACAAATATCATCTGTTTGAACACAAAAATGAACGAAGTTTATTAAATGAGCGTTAATGAATGATAATTTAACCCTTGTGTTCATGGCCGTCCCCACGATGTCAAACGGAGCACGAGGGCCAGACAGCATTGTTGTGGATTTAGTAAACACTGGTGTTGTTTGAAAGTTTTGAAGTTATTATGCACCCAAGTTGTTTGATAAAATGCGTGACAGCGAAAGCTTATCTACAGGAAGATGTGAGGTGGGGACACGGATGACATTGCACGGCGGGGGCAAGTGTTGGAGGAAGGAGTTTTGATCGGATGAATAAACGGCCAGGATTTAATTAATAATTTGATGAAAGAGAAATTGGTCCTGGCCCCGGAACCTGGGCACAACACACTGTGGGAAAATGACAGATTTATTTATTTATGTTGGCCCACATACTTTAATTTTTAGTTTTAACTTTTAACGGCAACAATTTATTAACTAGGCGTAACTTAAAATCTTAAAATTTTATTTGTTTTTTTTAAAATACGTCTTGTGCATACAATTTTAAGAAAAGTGCTCAACACGAAAGTTGTAGATCACGTCGAGATCTACAACTTTCGTGTTGAGCACTTTTCCTAAAATTGAATGCACAAGACATATTTTGGAAATATGCACAGATTTTGCGCCTCTCAGAAATATGTCTTTCAGAAGTATGTCTTGTACATGCAATTTCAGGAAAAATGCTCAATCGTGTTGAGCACTTTTTCTGAAATTACATGTACAAGACATATTTCGAAAAGATGCGAAAGAATTAGGAGATTTTGGGATGCGACTAGTCAATAACTGGTTTTGGTTAACAATCGCCTTTTTTATTGAAGTTTAAAATTGTCTATCTTAGGTTATTTTGAATTGAGTAATTGAGGCAATGAACTCGGAGGGAGTAAAGTGCACTCCTGCATTTTACGGTAAAGTGCGAGCATCCAGCGACTCGCAATTAATGAGCGCTTGTTTTGGTATTTTCTTTTTTTTATTATTTTTGACGGTTGTTATTAGCATCGTATTTTTAACTATACTTAGTTGATAATTGTAAATCACTACAACAACACTAAGGCTCCGTTTGGGTGGACTTATTTTCACCGGTCAAGCGGTCAGGACCGCATGAACCGGACCTTAATTAAGGTCAGGTTCATGCGGTCCTGACCGCTTGACCGGTGAAAATAAGTCCTCCCAAACGGAGCCTAAAGCTTTTATCCCACTATTGTGAAGTCGGCTATATGGATCCTTTGTCGTCATTGTGTCCTATCTTTTGTCTCAACATTGATTATTGTAAATCACTATTAAAAAAAAATCACAAATAAAATTTCTTGAAATGAAAATCTTAAAGACTGAAAGTTAGAGCTCTACAATTTAAAATGATTGACCAACATCCCCTCATCTACAAAACACAGGGTCCGGGGAGAGTAAAGTACAGGAAATGCACTTTACCGTGCAGTGCGCGAGATCTGACGGCTGCGAGTGCATCTCAGCTTGTGCGGAGATGCGTGCATGCTTTGAGATATGTGTGCATGCTTTGAGATATGTGTGCATGCTTTGAGATATGTGCGCTGAGATGTGCACATATCTCAACGCACTCGCATCCAGTAGATGGAAAGCAGAATACCCTAAACCAACCAGCAAAAATATAGAAAGTCCTAAGCAGTTTGGGAAAAGTTAAAGAGGGTGCAGTCATTTCCTTGCAGAAGAACATGGAATTACTAACATTTTGAGCTGGGGAAGATCTGGAACCGCAGTAGCACCGGGGGGCGTGAAGCCTCCTTGGCTCGAAGACGTTTCCGATCGGTCTTCGAACTTAACCAATTGACCGACTTGTGCGGTCCCAAGATGCGTCCAGCGTACCAATGCCACTAAAACGAGAATTTAGGGTTAGTTATACATCCCTAGTGGGGACACAAGCCGCCGAGCCCGGCAACAATTAGCGATTATTGGCACCCAACATTAAAGGTTAGTTATACAATGCTGTCAAACATGATTACGTGCGCAGTCGTTAATTATTAAGACTCCGTTTGGCACGGCATTTTTGCTTCGGTGCATTTGGATAGAAATACCCCCATCATAGAATGGATGTTTGGCATGATATCAGTTATGACCGTCACCATGAAAATAACACTAGTTTTGAACATAAAAGTGGATGAAGTGGCTTTGGTGCGGTCGGGAGTTTAGGAACGACCGTTCACAACCATCGTGTTCATCACGATCGTCACCACAGTGCTAAACAAGCCTAAATATGTTTTGTGTATATATCCAAATATGTCATTATGTATGAGATTTGTTATTAATTATTTCAATTTTGATTATTTGGGAGAAAATATTAGCATATTATTAATAATTTAAACTTTGGAAAAATGTGCTCCTATAAGTCATTATAAAATTACACTGACCAAAACTGCGTGCATGAACAGCTTTCAAACCAAGATACAAAGGTCAATTTAAAAATAAGGATATACCCTAAAACCAAGATACAAGATACTAGAGAAGCAAAAAAAGGCCTGCTAATAGCCATACATGAGCTGTCTATATAAACGTCCGAAATTTGGCATGCAGCAGCCATATAACTCTAATTAAAACATCATTATTGAAATTTACTATGGCAGCATGCATCTTTGCAATGGATGTATTTTTGGATTAAAAATCTTTGGCGTTGGCCGCATTGTGTCCCCTGATGTCGATAAAACTCTATATTTATCAATAATCCCGCTATCATTTCGTGCGGGTGAAATATCAAAGGCGCTGTCAGTCGCACCATCCATGTTCCTTTCCTCGTCTCCGGCTGTCTCCGGCTTTCGCTTCGGTCAACAGCAGTACACCATTTCAAATTCTTTCTTTCTTTTTAATGTATTGGCAATTGGCATTAAAACACACAAACAAACGCATATAAAGAAAGCATCAGCCAACATCCATAGAATCAATGATTTCAAAATGCATTTGCAAAGTCGGCTGCGCATCCGCAAAATAAAACCGCTCCGATGCCTGCAACCTGCCTCCATATTTCTCGCCAGCATCTCGAAGCAGTCGAAAGAGGGAGTCTTTCTCCTCCCGGATCCACGGACGGTTGAGATCGCACCACTGCCTCGGAGTTCCATGTAACACAAAACGTAAACTTGAATTGTAGATCATCAAATCCCGCGCAACTTGGTCGACTGCAGCGCGATCGGTCAAGTATGCTCCACGGCAGTTCAGGCCAACATCAACGTAATGGAACTCGAAGATGCTGCGGAGAAAGCTATCTTTAGAGGCAGGGAAGATGCTATTTCTTGTTTGTACAGTTTGAGAATCCGAAGTAGTCGTAACCGTAACCGCATCCATCACATTCTTATTAGCGAGTTCGGCAACGATTTGGTTGATCACAGTTCCGCCCTTGCTGAACCCAAACAGAGCGGTTTTTGGGGTGCGCATTTCCGGTATTGGCGAACCATTTTTGTAGACCGAAACTGTGCTTCTCACCTGATCATCAGAAATAAAGGAAAACATGACGCTCGCCCAACTAAAAAACAACCATTTGGTCTAGATTTTTGCTTAAGAATTCATTGATAATATAGAAGTGCAGTATTTTAGTTAGATCCAAACTAATTGAACATACTGTATGGAAGTAATAAAAGGGGTTAATTACCAGGACCTCCCCTAGGAGTTTTCATAATTACAGGTCGCACCCCTCGATCTTTCGAAATTGCATTTACCTCCCCCTCTAAGTTTCTCCATTTTACAAAAATGACATTACCATTAGAAATATGGATGGAAAATGGTAAAATCAGCCAAATTATTTCATGATATTCAATTTTACCCATAGTAATGACTCTATAATGAAAGATGTGACCTTTTTCACCAGAAATATAGATGGAAAGAGATCAAATATGTCAAATTATTTTATGATATTCAAATTTTACCCTCTATAATAACTCTACATTGAAAATGGAGCATTACATTTTACCCTTTATAATGAATATAAAATCATTATAAAAAGATAAAATTAAAATATCATAAATAATTTAGCTTATTTTATCGTTTTCCATCCATATTTCTACGAGAAGGGACATTTTTGTAAACTGAGGATATTTAGAGGGGGAGGTGATGTAGGGTAGGCTATGGAGTGCACCACT
Organism: Platanthera guangdongensis; assembly: GCA_039583875.1. NCBI lineage: Eukaryota > Viridiplantae > Streptophyta > Magnoliopsida > Asparagales > Orchidaceae > Platanthera > Platanthera guangdongensis. Next base: position 233,169,703 of record CM077163.1, read on the forward strand.
TACACTCTATATGCAACACAACAATTGGTTCATGCGACGAATTATTAGAGCAATGAAAAATAACAACGCCACAAGCAAATAACTACAACAAGAATTAATTTTAATATTGGGCGAATTTCTTAGTTGGCTTTCCTCCGCTCGGAGGGCCAAAAGCGAAGCGTGCGGCGAAGGGATCCACCTGCAGGTTAATAATCAATCGATGCAAAAATGCCACAAACAAGCTCCAAGCAAATATGAGATCATCCAATATTAATATCAAGAAAATACTACAACACAATCACAAAATAACTAAAGACTAGGGACTGATTTCGGGCAATGGAAGTGGAAGGTTCAGGTGGCGTAGATCGGGTGCCGGGTGGTGGAGCCGGAGGTGGAGATGACGGGAAGGGGCTGTTTTGGTGGTGGGAGAAGGGATCAGGATGGAAAACGGATGGATCCGGATGAATATACGCGGATCCGGACTCGGGTGGGCGGATCCGGTAATAGATGGCCGAATCCGGTTTAGGGAGAGTGGATCCACGAATTTAGGGTAGGGGAAAGGGATTTGGCGGGCCGGTAGGGGGCGGAAAGAGGCTGGATGGCTGGCCGGAGTGAGGCGGAGGCGGGAGAGGAGTCGACCGCCCGATCTGGGCGGGAATGGGCCGGCGGCTGGCTGGTTCCAGGCGGAGAACCGGTGGGGGGGGGGGGCTGGCGGGTTGGATAGGGAAGAGGGGGAGGGATTTCAGGCGGCCGAACCAGGGCGGAAACAGGAGGGGGGGCTGGCGGCCTGGATGGGGAGGAGGAAGTGAGGGAGAGGAGGAGGAAGACTTACCCCAAGGCGTCGGCACCAAGGGTCCACGGCGTCGGCACCGCGGGAAGACCACCGGAAGTAGGGAAGAGAACTCTCCAACTTCAGCAATGAAAAGCCCTAACCAGCCACTAGTCCTATTTATAAGAAAACAAGCATGAGGGCATCCCATCCAACGGCTATGATTGGCCGGTGGGTTCGCCCTTAAATAAACTAAGCACGTGTCCAAAAAAAATACATAAATATATAATTCTGCTTCGCGGCGACGTGCCGGACGCAACCGCGGTGTCGGATCGGCGATCCGATCACGTCTTTCGGCGGGAATAAATGAACGTGGGTCCCGCCCCATCATGTGCACGATCCGATGGATTCCCATCAACTCCCCCCGACTGAAAGGCATTCATCTCCGAGGAATGGAGACGATCGTACTGGAGTCGAAGTCCGGGGGCAAGTCGATCAAGCTCTGCCGGTAGTATCCAAGCGTCGTCAGCGTCTGTACGACCCCGCCAATGAACCAAGTAGCGAAGGCGCGGCCCGTCCGTGGTGGGAACAATCTGGTGGGATCTGATCTCCGTGATGCTCTCGTCTCTCATGGTGGGATCCGGTGCGAGTGGTGATGCCGGCGGTGGTACCAATGGCGGCGAACTCCCAGGGGAAAGGGTGTCAGTAGTGGGCGGGCTGTGGTGGCCAACTGGTGTGGGTGGGGCGGTGGGGAAGGAAGGCAAGGGGGAAGAAGGTGGCGCACCTCCACTGCTCGGGTCCCCATAGTCATGAGGCTCGTAATAGGGTGTCAGATCCTCGATATTAAAAACTGGATGAATCCCCATGGTTGCCGGGATATCTAGCCTGTAGGCGTTTGTCCCAATCCGACTAATAACTGAGAAAGGACCCATTCGCCTGGCGCTTAGCTTCTTGGCAGACCCCGAAGGGAGTCTCTTCGGGCGGACTCGTACCATCACCCGTTCGCCAATATTAAAAATACGCTCTCGTCTTCGCTGATCTGCGTGGGTTTTATAATTTTCATTGCTCATATTAATACGTCGGCGAACCGACTCATGCAGATGCTGTGCAAATGATTCGGCAGACTCACTAGGACGAGACTCTAACGGGCTCGGAATAAGGTCAAGGGGTTTCCTGGGGTCGTAACCTGACACTATATGAAATGGACTCAACCCAGTAGTCCTATTGACGGAGCTATTATATGCAAACTCGGCGACCGGCAGGTCTAAGTCCCAACTACTCACTCGCTCTCCCACTAGACATCTCAACAAGTTCCCTAAACTCCTATTTACGACCTCCGTCTGGCCGTCCGTCTGTGGGTGGTAGGCAGTCGAGAACTTAAGGGTAGTGTCAGTCTTGAGTCACAGGGTCTTCCAGAAGTAGCTCATAAATCTCACGTCACGGTCCGATACGATGGACTTGGGAAGGCCGTGTAATCGGAAAACGTCCCTCATGAAAATGGATGCAACGTGGGTCGCATCCGCCGTCTTGCGGCATGCAATAAAATGAGCCATCTTCGAAAAGCAATCAACCACCACGAAGATGGAATCGTGCTTCCGAAGAGTGCGGGGAAGTCCAAGAACGAAGTCCATGCTAAGGTCCTCCCAAGGCCGACATGGGACCGGTAACGGAGTATATAGGCCCGCGTTCTGCTTCGTGCCCTTGGCCGTCTGGCAGGTACGGCAGTGGCGGACGACTCTAGTCACATCCTTCCTAAGCGTGGGCCAGTAGAGACGGTCTTCCACAATGGCTATAGACTTGTCGCGCCCAAAATGTCTGGCGGCTCCACCCGCATGCAACTCCCAAATCAGAAAATCACGATACGATGTTCGGGGAATGCATAGGCGGGATCCATGGTATAGATATCCCTCGAAGATCTGATATCCCTCAACAGGGTTTGGGGGATCTCGGGATATGGCGGTGTAAATCTCACCAAAATCAGGGCACGTCGGATACTCTAAGATCATGCGCTCAAGCCCGTCGACGCGGGCGGTCATCGTCTGAAGCAAAGAGACACGACGACTCAGGGCGTCCGCATGCTTGTTCTCAACACCAGCTCGGTGTTTGAGAACGTAGAAGTCCTGCAGGTATTCGACCCACTTGGCATGGCGATGCCCCAGCTTGCGCTGAGAATCCAAGTAGCGTAATGCCTGGTGGTCGGAGTAAAGCACGAACTCCCGGGGGAGGAGGTAGTGCCTCCAGTAGCGTAAGGACTGGACAACCGCATAAAACTCTCGATCGTAGTTCGAATACTTCTGTTTCGCCTCGTTTAACTTCTCACTAAAGTAGGAGACCAGGTGTCCCTCTTGGCTCAATACGCCACCTATACCAACTCCAGATGCGTCGCAAGCGACCTCAAAGGCACGTCCAAAGTCAGGAAGCCTCGGGACTGGGGCCGTCGTCAACTTCGCCTTTATCTCCTCGAAGGCTCTAGTGGCAGCGGAGGTCCACTGAAACTCTCCCTTCTTGAGGCAGCTCGTGAAGGGGGCCATGATCGTGCTGAACCCCGGGACAAACCTCATGTAGAAGGTGGCAAGCCCGTGAAAGCTGCGAGCCTCGTGGATAGTCGTAGGCACAGGCCAGTCTCGAATACATTGGACCTTTTCGGGGTCAACAGATACGCCAGTCGAAGATATAATGAATCAAAGGAAGTGGACGGACTCAGAGAGAAAAGCGCATTTCTTCAAATTCACATACAATTTCTCCCGGCGCAGGGTGCCGAAGAGAAGCCTCAAGTGGTCGAGGTGGGTGGCCTGTGTCTGGCTGTAGACCAATATGTCATCAAAGTATACAACAAGAAACTTGACCATGTAGGGCCGCAACACCTGCGTCATGACTCTCATAAAAGTACTAGGGGCGTTTGAAAGCCCGAATGGCATGACTAGCCACTCATAGAGTCCATCCTTAGTCTTGAAGGCGGTCTTCCATTCGTCCCTTTCACGCACTCTGATCTGGTGGTACCCACTACGCAGATCGATCTTGATAAAGATCTGGGCACCGGACATAGTGTCCAATAGATCATCTAATCGAGGAATCGGAAAGCGGTACTTGACCGTGATCTTGTTTATGACGCGGCTATCGACGCACATACGCCAACTGCCGTCCTTCTTAGGGGTAAGAAGGGCGGGAACAGCACACGGACTCATACTCTCACGAATAAATTGCTTCTGTAGAAGCTCGTCGACTTGCCGTTTGAGCTCGGCGTGCTCATCTGGATGCATACGATAGTGGGGAAGGTTCGGTAGGGAGGCTCCCGGAATCAGATCTATGGCATGCTGGATATCTCGCTGCGGGGGCAGCTCGTCAGGGAGCTCGTCAGGCATAATGTCTGCGAACTCATCCAGAAGGGAACGCACCGCTAGCGGGTGGTCAACAAAGGGGGCCTCGGATACCTGAGTGGCGGCGACAACATACATAATATCAGCCTCAATGCTGTCGCGGAGAAACTCGCCACGTCTCAGGATGTGTAATGGTCTCGAGGCACCCGTGCTCACGGAGGGCTCAATCACACTCTTCGATCTCTCCCTGGGCTGGGTGGGTGTCAAAGTAATCTTCCGCCCCTTGTCATAAAAGACACACGTGTTCGAGCGGCCGAAACACGTGACGTCACGGTCAAACAATCAGGGGCGTCCAAGCAGCACATGTGCAACGTCCATGGGAATGACGTCACACCACACCCGATCCTGGAAGGACGCGATGCTGATCGGTACTAAGCAACGCTGGGTCACCTGGATCGCGGTCTTGTCGACCCAGACGACACGATAGGGGTGGGGGTGAGGCTCTGCCTTCACCTGCATACGCTCAAGCCCCTTCTGGGCTATGATGTTCACGCAGCTCCCACTGTCGATGGCTAGCTTGCAGGGTCCACCTGCGCTAGGGAAATAGGTGTAGAAGATGGTAGTGCGGCGCCAATCCTCATCTGCACGTGGGGTGTGAAAGAGGCGCCTAATCACTCCCATCTCTAAGGACCTCTCGGCATCGCTCTCCCAACCTTCTTCGACAGTGGCTCTAATCTCTTCCGTGGCCTCTACATCCTCCTCTAAATCGTGCTCCTCATCCTCAATCAACAGATTCCGCGTGGGGCAGTGGGCCGCCACGTGTCCTCTACCTCCGCACCTAAAACATTGTATACCCCCAGGCCTCTGGCCCTCAGTAGCAATAGCCTTCCCCTTCATGTCAGGAGTGACTCGAGGGGGTGGGGTGGCTGTAGCAGTCTGGGTCGGAGCGGGCTTCATAAACGTCGACGAGTCCGTTCGGGAAGGAAACTGCCTCGTACTAGAGGTGCGAAGGTACTGCTCATATTCCAGAGCAAGCTGGAATATCTGGTCTACCGTCTCTAAACGATGGGGAATCAACTCCCTCCGGAGGTCCGAGCGGAGGCCTGCCTTGAATCGAGAGGCAATGGCGATGGATTCCTCCAAAATATCGCTCCTAACCACTAACTTGTCGAATCGGGCCATATACTCGGCCACCGTGAACGTTCCCTAGCGCAAGTTTTGTAATTGCTCGAATAACTGATCCCGGTAGGACGCGGGGAGGTATTTCTCGCTCAGTCTCTGCTTCATCTCTCCCCATCTGGTGATAGGGTAGTAGCCGCCACGCTCTAAGGATCTCTCAACACTAATCCAATATACCTTGGCCTGCCCGACTAGCTTCATCTTGGCAAACCGGACACAACGCTCATCACTCATGTCGTACCAGTCAAAATAGTGGTCCATGTCAAGGAGCCAATCACTAAAGGCCTTCGGGTCCAAGCGGCCATCGAACGTCGGGGCATCGAGGCGAATCCGACGGGTGATGTCAAAGCCGCGGTCGCCTCTCCGCGGGTTAGGATAATCATCAGGATCATCGTCACGGTCATAATCGTGCCGAGCGGGCGGGGGTCCGCGCTCACGTCGACCCGGCGGGTAATACTCGTCACGACGCTTGTCGTGGCGACCGATCGGGGACACGCGTTCCTAGGGCCAGGCTGTCGTGGCATACGGTAATCCTCCCACGGGGGTGGGGGTCGGCCACGAGGTGGCTCTGGGTTCCGCCATGCTGGCGGGGTGGGGGCTCTCACGGGGTCTTCACGGTGGTAGTGGTCCGCAGGTGGCGGATCATCTCTGATCCGCTGCCCACGACGGGGAGAGTCGCCCGGGTCACCCGCCTCATGGTCGTGTAGGGGGGAGTACCTCTCGCGTGCTCTATCAGGTCTAGGCGACGAGTCACCGCGGCGATATCGTGACGCACGTTCTCGAACTGGGTACCCATTGTGTCAAAACGCTCTAGAATAAGGCGTTGAAAGTCTGTGGTAGCGGTGCTCGAATTCGAGCCCGCTGCCCGGTCATTTGTGACGGGTGAATCTACCATGCTTCTAAATGTCCTACCACTACGGAGCATGCAAATGGCCCGACCTGCGCTCTGATACCAACTGATGTAGGGTAGGCTATGGAGTGCACCACTTAGACTCTATATGCAACACAACAATTGGTTCATGCGACGAATTATTAGAGCAATGGAAAATAACAACGCCACAAGCAAATAACTACAACAAGAATTAATTTTAATATTGAGCGAATTTCTTAGTTGGCTTTCCTCCGCTCGGAGGGCCAAAAGCGAAGCGTGCGGCGAAGGGATCCACCTGCAGGTTAATAATCAATCGATACAAAAATGCCACAAACAAGCTCCAAGCAAATATGAGATCATCCAATATTAATATCAAGAAAATAGTACAACACAATCACAAAATAACTCAAGACTAGAGGCTGATTTCGGGCAATGGAAGTGGAAGGTTCAGGTGGCGTAGATCGGGTGCCGGGTGGTGGAGCCGGAGGTGGAGATGACGGGAAGGGGCTGTTTTGGTGGTGGGAGAAGGGATCGGGACCGAAAACGGATGGATCCGGATGAATATACGCGGATCCGGACTCGGGTGGGCGGATCCGGTAATAGATGGCCGGATCCGGTTTAGGGAGAGTGGATCCACGAATTTAGGGTAGGGGAAAGGGATTTGGCGGGCTGGTAGGGGGCGAAAAGGGGCTGGATGGCTGGCCGGAGTGAGGCGGAGGCGGGAGAGGAGTCGACCGCCCCGATCTGGGCGGGAATGGGCCGGCGGCTGGCTGGTTCCAGGCGGAGAACCGGTGGGGGGGGGGGGGGGGGGGGGCTGGCGGGTTGGATAGGGAAGAGGGGGAGGGATTTCAGGCGGCAGAACCAGGGCGAAAACAGGAGGGGGGGCTGGCGGCCTGGATGGGGAGGAGGAAGTGAGGGAGAGGAGGAGGAAGACTTACCCCAAGACGTCGGCACCAAGGGTCCACGGCGTCGGCACCGTGGGAAGACCACCGGAAGTAGGGAAGAGAACTCTCCAACTTCAGCAATGAAAAGCCCTAACCAGCCACTAGTCCTATTTATAAGAAAACAAGCATGAGGGCATCCCATCCAACGGCTATGATTGGCCGGTGGGTTCGCCCTTAAATAAACTAAGCACGTGTCCAAAAAAAATACATAAATATATAATTCTGCTTCGCAGCGACGTGCCGGACGCAACCGCGGTGTCGGATCGGCGATCCGATCACGTCTTCCGGCGGGAATAAATGAACGTGAGTCCCGCCCCATCATGTGCACGATCCGATGGATTCCCATCAGGAGGTAAATGTAATTTCGAAAGATAGAGGAGTGCAACCTGTAATTATGCAAACTCCCAGGGGAGGTACTCATAATTAAAATTTTGCCCACCTGTTACTGTGGACAATGTACTAAGTATAAATAATGGCTGTTCTCCATTCTCCAGGGAAGACACTCAAAAATTTTGCCCTAACTTGAGCTCTCTCTTCCTCTCTATCCATCTCACGCACGCTCTCTCTGCCTCTCTATCCATCTCACGCACGCTCTCTCTGCCTCTCTATCCATCTCACGCACGCTCTCTCTGCCTCTCTCCCTTTGCCCCGAAGACGAGATTTCTAAAGCTCGATTTCTAACCGATGGTAGTCAGTGACTCTCGAACGAGCCTCACTACCGATTCTCCTGTCGACGATTCTCACTCTCCATCTGGCAATTTACATCTCGTGGAGAACTCTGCAAGAATCAATTGAGTTCCAATACATATGTTAATAAGTTATAGGTTAGTTGATGAGTAAATCAACCCTCAATTGCCTGAAAACTGTCAATGCAGGTCCATCTAGTTGCAAAATCTAGCCAGTAGGCCCCTTTTTTCTCAAATTTTATTTCATATCAAGATGTTTGGGGAATAGCCTACTGTTCTAGTTCATAAGACCTATCTTAAAAAAACTTAGCTTCACAAATGGCGGTGGATAGCATTATTTATAGTTTTGGAGCTTTAAGATGACAAATCATGATAAAAACAAGGTTGGTAGATAGTCGCTGCTTGATTCCTAGTGTCTGACTGTTTGGTATGATGTTTCCTCGAAAAACAAGATCCTCAAATGTCACACGGGAGATTCGCATCCGGATTCGTTCGAATATTCGGTGTCGTGCTCGGATTTGTCATGAAATGTTGGATTCGAATTTCAGTTCGAATTCAGATTCGATCTCGAATTATTCACAAACTATATTATTTGTGAACAACCCTAATTGCGCCCATAGAAGTTTTCGGTCCTCATGTCCATGGAAAGGTGGTCATCACTCATCACACTCAATGTCTCAAAGTAATAGCACGCTGAGAGTGACCATGGCAAGGTTGTCCGATCTCTATTAATTCCTAACACTAATTTGCGGCGCAGATGACCGCGTATAGAGCTTTCTTTTCTTGGTGGTTGTCATAACAATTGTCATGTCAAACATACAATCTATGACGGCTGCATTTTTCTTCAAATTCACTGGAGCAAAAACGACGTGTCAAACGGAGCCTTAGAGCCCTTTTGTCACGACGGCGATGGTCGTGAACGCAGTGGTTATGAACCATCGTTCGTTTGGCGCGACGTCTTTGCTCCGGTAAATTTGGACAAAAATGTCATCGTCATCATAAAAATGGATACAACTCCTCGGGTGAGGTCGAACGTTCAAGAACAATGGTTCGTCCCCACCGCGTTCACAACCGTCATCACCGTGTCAAATGGACTCTTGGTGATGGGGATCGACCGCGCGTTCGTGATCGGAGGAGATAGGGCCACCACGTGACGGGACCCTATTTTGCAAATTTGTCATAGATTCGTTGATCAGATCAGCGATCTGAGACAGCGAGCGCGTCCGGAACGTCTGTTTTCATTATATATACATATTTATACATTTTTTGGAGTTATATTTATATTTTTAGGACACCGAACATAACAGATGATCGTAGTCATTCACGTCGGGTGCCCAACCGCCTCCTCTCATTATAAATAAGGGTGGATGTCCAGGTTTTCAGTCATTGTTGAGTTTGTGAGAGAATCCAGGTCCGGCAATCATTCGTAGTACGACGCCGCGAGCCACGGGGTGCGAAACCTCGGTTTTCTTTCATTTTTCCCGTTTCATGTTTAGTTAATTTCATATTTCCTAAAACCCTCTCTGTTTCCCCACCCACGATTCACTACAGCCACGGTTATCTCCTTCTCGTTAGCATCTAACTGCCAACCCAATCATCGATCTCGACGCCTTGACGAAAACCACCGCTCAAGCCCTCACGCCCTTCTTCCCGTTGACACATTTTGGGCGCATCATCCCCGTCGCTGCCATGGTTGTTAGGATCGAGATCCTATATGAGATTGTTTTGAGGTAGGATCGGATCAGATAGTAGGGACGGATCGAGGATCGATTTACAAAATCTGGATCGTAGAATCGTAAGATCTTATGATTAATATCGCGATCCTGACAACTATGGTCCCTGCCCTATTTCTCTTCCGTCTCCCTCGTCCAACACCTCCAGCCCTACCGCAAGCACAGATTGATGCTTCCTCTTCCCTACCGCAGATCGGCGAGCCCTAACTGTCATGGATCCACTGTAAAATCCCTTCGTTCGACCATTTTTCTTCTCCTGCATGCTATGTTTTCCCTCCTATGGTAAGCCTCTCGGCCCAGCCAACTACCTCCCCACTCTACTCTCTATTCAGTGCCGACATTTCTACCCTCTCTCTTCCAGCGCCAAACTCTATTTCCCCTACATCCAGCCGTTGGTACCACAGTAGCAGTCACCCTCTGATTTCCTTCCCCGTCCCTACATTTGCAAGGCCTGCAGCCACCCTCTGATTTCCTTCCTCATCCCTTCGCTGTTCAATGCTGACATTTCTACACTCCCTCTTCCAGCGCCAAACAACTCCATTTCCCCCACATCCAGCCGTTGGTACCACAGTAGCAGCCACCCTCTGATTTCCTTCCCCGTCCCTGCATTTGCAAGGCCTGCTGAAACTCCCAGTCACCATAGAACCTGTCACGACAGCCACCCAACCAAGCAACAAATTGATTTCCTACAGTCGGGTGACCATCTTCAACTGCCTGTCCTCAACCTCTCCCACTATCAGATTTATGCTTGTGAGTCTTAATTTGTTTATTTTCGTATTGGATTTTAGATGGACATCTTGTATTTGCTTGGGTATTGAAATTGTTAGCGCTATTGTTTTGCTTTTGTTTTAATCCTATATTTCATTTGTGCAAGTTGTAGTGAAAAACACCACTTGAGAAGCACGAACGTGAATTGCTTATTTCCTCGAAAATTAATGTACACATCGTGTTGATTCGCTAGCCGCGAACTTTCATTTTTGCTATAATTTGATTCTGAATAATTACAACACTCGAACCTTTATTCCACTATAGTGGGGTCGGCTATATGAATCCCTTGTCGCCACTGTGCCCTATCTTGCGTCATAATTTGATGTACTAATGCCTAAGTACATCATGTCTTTCCATATAGTTTCCGGATAATTACAACAATAACAACACTCAAGCCTTTATCTCACGTCGGCTATATGGATCCTTTGTCGTCATTGTGCCCTATCTTTTGTCTGATTCCAGATAATTAACTTAAAAAAAATTCATATCTCATTTAGGTCCGACTTGATCACGGTCTTTTCACATTCACACGTAAATTTGCACGTAACATTATTTTAGCGTGTCGGCACATTAATTATCACACCAGGCCGTCCTGCGTCACTTAGGCTCCGTTTGGCGCGGCGTTTTTTGCTCACATGAGTTTGGACAAAAATGCAACCGTCATAGAATATATGTTTGACATACAATTATGACCGCTACCAAGAAAAGAGAATCAGTTTTTAAACATAGAAGTGAATGAAGTTCGTTAGGTGAGGTCGAGCGTTCACAAACGTTGGTTCATAACGACCGCTATCACTGTGCCATACGGAACCTTAAAACTCAAATGAAGCATAGGAGCAAAATTATGGGTCAAGTAAAAGTCACTGTGTTGGATTAAATCAAGGGGATTGTTATTAGGACTCTATAATTGGTTATTAGCACTCAAAAAATTAACTTTTGGGGCTTTTGAAAAAACCTATCCGCACTCACGCTCATCTTCATGGCGCTCGAATCGTTCCATCTTCTAGAGCAAAACAACAATAGTGTTGTGAGTTGTTGCAGCAAAACACCTCTCCCCTGCAAGAGATCTCCGTCTACCCCATTTCCTCTTCTCGTTGACCTCAGAGGAAGATCGATAACCACAGGGTTAATATTGCTCTCGATGCGTCATCTTGGCGTTTCACCGAGAATTCAGGTGTGCTTTCTTCCCTTTGTTGGTTCTGAATTCTATTTAGATGGACCTTTACAAGTTTTGTATAGATTCTGAATCTCTACTGATTCATTAAGATTTATGTTGCTTCAGTGTTCATTCCTTTTGGGTGTTTGATGTGTTCTTTAAGCACGGATATTGTTATCTTTGTGCAGCTCTACAAATTTTTCGAGAAATTATTATTTGCATCGTTTCTTTTAGCACATACCTCCATTACCAGGGGAAAAAAAATCAGATCACGACAAACTCTACGTAAAGCCATAGTTTAATTTAAATGTTGAGTGGTGCAGATAGAGAGTTAGATGAGGTTATTAAAAACCCTAAAATAAATCCCACGGCTTGCACCGCTCTTCTCTCTCTCCGGTCCGCACAATGCACCGCCCCCTTCACTTTATCTCCCTCTCTAACGCGACAGCAGCGAAAAACCCCCAAAATCCCGACCTCTTTCTCTCTCTCTCTCTCGATCTTTCTTTCTTGGGTGCCGCCTGGAAGAGGGAGGAGCCACTCCCGATCTCTCTCATTCTAGCTCTTACTTTGTCGTAAGCCGCCCCCTCCAGGTCGCGAAAAGCATCCCTAGAGGTTTATCCTCTTCAATCTCTCTCTCATGTATGATCGTAGGGGTGAGCACGCCGTAGATAACCTTTGTTCTGTCGCCGACGACTTCTGGGTTAGCCGAGCCCTAGCAAGGAGAAGGAGACCCATCTCCCTCCCTCTCAAATTCTGATATTTTTTTGGTGTTTGGGTGTTGGTTGACCGGAAAAGCAAAGCTCACCTCTCCTTTTCACCTTGGTGGTCGGTGGTTACTTGCTAACCTTTGTTGTCGACCCTTTTCTCCCATCTCTTGGCCGACCAAGAGGAGAGAAAGCTCCGTTGTGAGTTCGAGTGGTCATTTGGAGACTCAAATTTCCGAGTGGAGGCCAGATCCGTGAAAGGGCAGCTGCTACAGTCGCTAGCCGTCAAGTTTAGTGCAAGTCAAAATGCCTCTGAGGCGTGCGCCGAGGGTAACGACTCTTTTCCCCGGTTGTAGGACCGTTTATTTTGATATATTTGAGCACATATTTATTTTCGTGCAATGAGAGTTCCCTCGCGTCATTTTGGTTGAGGACGGGGACTCCGCCAGGGAGTGGGATTGTGACCCCGACGTACATTTATGTTCGAGCTGCACCTAGAGTCCCTCTCCCGCTACGCGGTGAAGAGCGGGGACTCCACCAAGGTGTGAGATTGCGACCCCGATGTGATTTGTATGTTTTTACTGTGCTTAGAAGGGCTACCCGCCTCCAACTGGACATGGTGTGTGTTTCCTTTGGTTCATTGCGAACCTCTGGGTCGATTGTGTCTGTCCCCAACATAAATGTGCATTTAGTGATCCAACGTGCGAGTCTGGATTTAGGCATGTTGTATGAAGCCTACCCGTGAGTCCGTAACGATACACCCGAATCGGTGATGTTTATGTGATTTGCATTGCGATTAGCGCTAGGCACAGAGTCGTTACCCTCGGCGTGCGCCTCAGAGGCATTTTGACTTGCACTAAACTTGACGGCTAGCGACTGTAGCGGCTGCCCTTTAACGGATCTGGCCTCCACTCGGATAGGACAGATTATTTTGATATATTTGCGCTTATATTTATTTCCGTGCAATGAGAGTCCCATCACGTCGTTTCAATTGAGGACGGGGACTTCGCCGGGGCGTGGGATTGTGACCCCGACGTACATTTATGTTCGAGTTGCACGTAGAGTCCCTCTCCCGCTACGCGGTGGAGAGCAGGGACTCCACCAGGGTGTGAGATTGCGACCCAGTGTGGTTTGTTTGTTTTTACTGTGCTTAGAAGGTCCACCCGCCTCCAACTGGATGCGGTGTATGTTTCCTTTGGTTCATTGCGAATCTCCTGGTCGATTGTGTCCGTCCCCAACATAAATGTGCATTTAATGATCCAACGTGAGAGACTGGATTTAGGCATGCTGTGTGAAGCCTACCCGTGGCGATACGCTCGGATCTGTGATGTTTCTGTGATAAGCGCTTGGTACGCCAACGAGAATGTTCTGTGCTATTCGTCATAGTGATGGCAGGAATTCATGGGCTTTATTCGTGAATGCCCCGTGCCTAGGCTGACCTGTGTTACGCCCGGTAAAACGACGTTCTTGTGGACTTTCGTAGGACGAGTGGATTTCTCACCACTTGGTAGTTGCGTTCAGTCTACGTCACGCCACCGGTTTGAGAGCCTCGTTAGGCTACGTTCGGAGACGAGTTCGTTTCTCCTGTCATGATGTTTCAAGACTGGGGGTAATGCTATACTCCCTGTCGCGCTCTTTCGGATAGTTACTGGCTATTTTCCCCTCTGTCACGCTCGTTTGGGCAGTAATGGACTATTTTCCTTCCTGTTGCGTTCTTATGGATGGAAATGGTATTTGATCCTCTTTATCGCGCTCTTTTGTGTGAAAGGCGAACACATGCCTCTTGTTGTGGGTCGTACGATTTTGGGTGTTTATACCCCGTGTGTGCCACTTTGTTTGTTTTCTTTTCTGTTTTGGTTTTCGTACGTACTTGCAGGAGGGCGATGTACTGGCCCCGGAGTCCGCTAGGATGGCCGGGGGGAGGGGTCGTTATGTTGTGTTGGTCAACCCCATACTGACATTTGTTTTGCCGCCCGTCTGTTTTTGGTTTCAGGTGGCGTAGCTCGTAGCAGTGTGTAGAGGGTCGAAGCCCAAAGGTTGTTGAGGAGCTGGAGATCATTCCTCCTATGTACTATGTTGTACCTTAGTGCTTTTGTTCAGATATTTTGAAAGCTATGTAAGGCCTTAAGGCCAGACTATCTTGTACATTATGTGGACTTTTGCGCTTTGTGAATTTTATTGTTGTGGGGCTCTGGCTGGACCCATGCTATATACTATTTGTAGACCAGGGATGTTACACTCTACTCTATTTTGAAAACAAAGCATCGAGTTGATCGGTTCTTTGTTCACGACAACACAATCAGGAAACTTTGTGCAAATGGCGGCACCTTTTGGATTGGCCGAGCTTCGTAAGGACGCATTCAAGAAGCTTCGAGTTGACGAGGCAAGGTGGCAGCAACTCAAGGGCTAATCGAAGAAGATGCCTGACATGGAAGTAGGAGGACCAAACAGACAATGGCGAGAAGATCAAAGCTACACGCGGTAACTCCTCTCAGGAAGAAGTCGGCAGCAAGGCAATAGTCTCATGCACTGTAATCAATCTCATGCCAACCTCTACTTTTCTCGCCAAACAGACAATGGCGAGAAAATGTTTCCAGAGCAACTCGTGTGCACTGTAATCAATCTCATGCCAACCTCTACTTTCTTCCTTGCCACAGTCCTCTTTTCTCTCACACCAGTTGCCCCATTTTCTGGCATGAGCATGATTGCGCCATTGGCATTAATTTGTTGTTGGCCTGGGTATGGCAAAAATGAGGCTTTGGAAGATTGGAGAACATTTATGCAGGATAGCATACTATGTTTAAAGTTTTTTTTCTTCAAATTTCAAGTGAATATAGCATTCGTGCTTGGTGGTGTACAAAAAAATCGGTCCTAACCGATCCGGTTGGGACGGGACCGGTTAGCACCGGCTAAAGACCGGTCCAGGTCGGGGCCGGGCCGGTCCCGGACCGGTCCCAGGAGTCCCAAGCAATCCCCCTTTTCACTTCAAAAACCGGTCCCGGTCTGGGACTGGAACCGGTTAAAAGACCGGTCCCGATATTAAAGAAGGAAAACAGCTCTAAAAAGAGCCGTTTTTAACGGCTCTAAAAAGAGCCGTTTTTAACGGCTGTTTAAAGAGCCGTTAGCCACATTTGGTGTGTTGGAACACCCTATTACTAATTTGGGTCAGGATCACTATGTCTTTAGGAAACCTTTTTTTGACCTCCTGTATAGATCTAAAGGTCAATTAGATTTGAGTCTAAGAGTTAGTAGTTAGGTTTGAAAGCTGCCCTCAAGATCAAGGATTTTCAGTTTGGAGACCAAGTCATATCGTCGAGCTCAGTACGACGAATCGTCGAACTCCAATCGACGATCGTCTAGCTCAACTTTGACGGATCGTCGAACTCCATTCGACGATCGCTGAGCTCAACTTCAACAAATCGTCGAACTCCATTCGACGATCTTCGAGCTCAGTTCGACGATCTTGACTCAGTATTGATTCTCTATCTCTGAGCTCAGTTCGACGATAGCTGAGCTCAGATCGACGATCTCTGTTGCTGTATAAGTCCAAATCGCTGAGCTCAGTTCGACGATAGTGGAGCTCAGTTCGACGATGTTCTGAAGAGTTCAAGGATTTTCAAGATTCAAATTCAGGACAGTTAAGGAGTTATTCAACAATTAATTCAGAAGATTTTCTAGCCGTTTTCATTTATTCTGGACCAAGTTTCAAGGGATTATCAAGGAATGTTTCTTTGGACTTTCCCCCAGAAGACAATTGCAATTAAGGAAGTCATTTAATGACAGACTAACGGCTATTCTTGACAGAGGCTCATTTTCTATTCAGAACCAGAGAATAAAACACAAGAATTTGTGAATCTCTCTTACACAGAACAGATAAGCTCAGACAAGAAGAACAAGAAAAAATATTCTCTGGAACAACATCTTTCTCAACATCAACTGTTCTTAAGAGAAAGAGCTGTATACACTCTCTGTCTAAAAGAATTCACACAAGAACACACACCAAAGGAGATCAACAAATCTGAAATCTTCAGATCCCCTTTGATTCAAGTGTTCAAGGCCAACATCATTCAAAGACTCCAAACACCTAACATTTCAGCTGTTGCTGAAATCATCAATTGCTGGAGATCAACTTCTGAAGGCCTATCACCCTACAGCAAAGCTTCATTTCCTGAACATCTCAAGAACTCAGGGGGAGCTTTGACAACATCAAATCCACATAGTCTACTCAGCTGCTCTGAGAAAGAGAAGACTTCCATAACTCTCTCATCCCCATCTCTGTAAAGGGTTTTTCAAACTCCCTTCAAAAGTCTGTGCTTGTTTTTGAGCACCTTGTCAAAAGCTCATTGGTGGCAAGACACCTGATCAAAAAATCTGATTTGGTTTTTGAGCACCTTATCAAAAGCTCATTGGTGTCCAGGACACCTGATCAACTCATCCTGCAGTGGATTCCTACCTAGGGTGGTAGAAGAGTGGATGTACCCAAGTTTAGGGGAACCACTATAGCTCCTTGTGTCTTCTGGCTTGCTTATCTTTATTTTTATTTCTGGTTGTGATTGTTCTGTGATTAGTTAGGATCTATGATTAGTTTCTTTTGTAGATTGTGTTTAGATTTATAATTGCTTCCCTGTTCACTCAGATTGCAACAATTGTTGCAAAAAGATTTTAAGCACCATACTCTATTCACTCTCCTCTAGAGTATATCAGATCTAGCTGCACTTTCATGCTGGCTGGCATTGCCGGCCACCAAATGTGGCTTTATTAATTTAATTTATTAAAATTTAAATAATTACTTTTATAAAATGTAAATTTTATATAAAATCTAAATTTTAAAAAATTAAAAAAATCAAATCCTATAAATACCCCCCCCCTCTCTTAAAAATTCTTTTCATCTCTCTCTCTCACTCACTCTCCCTCTCTCTCTCTCTCAACTCTCAACTCTCACTCACTCTCAAATGGCGTCTTCTTCAACCATGTCGGCTTCTTCCTCTGCGTCCGTCGCGCACGAGATAGTAGAACACCATCACAAGGCGGCGATCTGGGAGAAATTCGATAAAGTGCGGATCGACGGCGAATTGAAGGCGAAGTGCAAACTTTGCGGGAAGCTAATGGTCGTTGGCAGCAATCCAACGCTCGTCCGACATGTAAAATCGCGATTTCAAAACAAGCCCCGGAGTCTACCCAAGCTCAAATTTCGACGTCCGGGCACATTTGGACATACAATCAAGCTCGGCAGCGGGAGCGACAAATGGAGAACGTAATCAAAAAGTGATTTTCATTTAGCCACTACGACGATGCAGAAATGACAACATACATACACGAGGTACTTCAACCCAAATATCAGCAGGTAAGTCGTTCTACCACTAGACGCGATGCTTTAGCGGCCTATATGCAATCTAAATAATATTTAAAAAATTATTTTGAAATATTTGACGGTCGCGTTATCTTAACAACCGACGTCTGGACAAGCGGTATATCTGAGGGACACTCATATATTTGCATTACCGCTCACTGAATCGATCCCAATAGTTGGGAACTAAATAAACAAATAATTTGTTTTGAAGGATTTGAATATCTGCATACCAGTAAAACTATTTACCAGGTAATTATTAAGTGTACTAGAGAATTTAAAATAAAAAAAAATATGAGTATTTCTTTTGATAACGCTTCAAATAATGCGACCGCCATAAAATATTTGATTTCGGATTTACAACCAATGTTAGATGGAATTTTTTTTCATACACGTTGTGTCTGTCACATTATAAATTTAATTGTACAAGACAGTTTAGTTTATATGAACGAGTATGTAATTAAAATACGAACTATGTTACGAGTTATTTACAGTTCAAAAAAAGAAAACAAGATTTTAAAAAATTTGTTATTTCACAAGATAAAAAAATTTTAGGTCCGTCTTATGATATGCTTATACGCTGGAACTCAACTTATAAAATGCTAAAGCGAACTTTGACACAAAAAACTTATTAATATAATTTTAAAATAGTGTAGAAGCATATGATTTAGGCATGTCAGATTGGGCGGTACTCAAAGATTACGTAAATTTATTAGAATGATTTTATCGATCAACAACGATTCTATCCGGAGTTTATTATTCTACTTCCTCATTAGCTATTGAAAATATTTTATTAATTACTTAAACGTTTAAACATACAAAACAAATGAAATGTGGCGTCCGTTAATATTAGTAATAGAGGAAAATTTTTTAAAATATTACAAAGAAATGTCACCTATGTTTTCATGCGCCGCAGCTTTAAACCCTTTAATGAGTGTGGACGGGGTAGAAAATTTTATACAAGAAATTAATCGAAATTTAAATTTAAACGAATCGGCTATTGATTTTGTTAATTTAAGCGTTTCAAAATTTAATTATAATTTTACTCGTTTCTATAATTATTATGATAATATGTATGGATCGCGAGCTCGTGAAAAATTCATCCAACCTAAAACAAAAGATATTTTAAAAATAAACTTTTAAAATTAGCATCTAGAAAAAACAATGAATTCCGAGTACTTTAAATGAATTAGGTTTATATACAAAAACACAATTTCAAAATTATATGACAGCAAGCGAAATAAAAAATTTTGATATTTTAAAATGGTGGAAAACTAAAACAAATGTTTATCATATTTTGGCTTTAATGCCCAGTGATTTACTAACAATACAAGCTACTACGGTACCTTCGGATTCTGTTTTTTCTTTGAGTGGCAGGATTCTGAACGAGCGAATGAGCCGTTTGAACGAGGAATCATTAGAGATTTGCATTTGCTACAAGGATCATTTGGATGCTATAAGGAGGAGACAACACATCTCGTCTATTGAAAATAGTGAGTCTAAAGTGAAAGACGAGATGAATAGCTTAAGTTTGGGAAGCGCGACCGAAAAATAATTAGACAAAATGTATTTTATTTATCATTTTATTTGAATCTTGAATATTTAAATGTAATTTTAATATTTTATTTTAATTTAAATGTAATTTTCATTTTCGTTCGATGTTATTTTATTTTTGTCAAAATGTAAAATGCAAATTTGTAATGTTATTTAATTTTATTTCATTTTGAATTTTTATATTTCATTTCAAGTTTTGTAAAATGTAAATTGTAATTAGAAGTATAAATTTTTTAACACTAAGAATTAAAAACTATAAAATATAGAATTTAATTTTTTAAATATAACAATTAAAAAAAACATTTTTTAAATAAAAAAACCGGCCCGGGACCGGTTAGGATCGGTCCTCCGGTCTCGGACGGTCCTCTTCTTGAGCAGGAAAGCCGGTCCCGGACCGGGACGGGTTTGAGTGGAACCTGTCCGGGACCGGTCAGGCAAAAGACCGTTTTTTTAAAAGACCGGTCCAGGAGTGGTTAGGCAGTCTTTTTGGGCAGGCCTGATCGTGCTTATGAATAGCTATTTCTGCTAATAACAATGTCCTAAATCAAATTTTGATGAGCCTAAATATATAAGATTGATTGGTTTACCAGCATCAAAATTATTTGACCCTCCAACAACTAGTATGTAACAATATAATAATGTTAGGAGGTATAATTTTTTTAAAAGCAAAATTGCATTGGAGTAAGATTACAAGTTCATAAACACTAGCATCCTCAAAACAGAAACAATCGAGCATTTCAAAACCAAAACAAGGTTATGAATTTCAACTCTAGAGAGGGTTTTAAGAAGACTAGAAAGCAAGGCCTGTAGGAAGAATCAATCAACTCAAACCTGGTCAATGCTCTTTGATATGATCCTCACGATGGAGCTGGAGGCGGGGAATCCGTCCGGATCGTAATGTTTCGGCTCTCCGCGAGAATTCACGGTCGGAACGAACTCCTTGAAGACGGCGAAGGGCCCGTGGAAGGTGGAAGCCTCGACCACCCAGGCGTTGACAGAATCACCGAGCTTGGAGACGAGAATCTCGGCGATGTTCTCCGATTCCGACAGCCGATCGATCGCCTGATTCCCGGTGCCCTGGACCCGATCCCCCTTGAAGAAGATGGCGTTCATGGAAGGGACCTGGTTAAAGTGATAGTTAGCAATTAGGGTTTAGAGTTCAAGGAAGAAGAAGAAGAGGGGAAGATGATTACTTACTGCTAGAGTTTTGGAGGCTGGAGAGAGAAGAAATGACGCGGCCACTTTGAAGTGAGGAGCAGAATTACTTGGGTTTAGGGCAACCTTCAGAATCCCTGTCCACCGATCCATGAAACGCGCAGACAACAAAGACGATTGAGCTTGGATTAGTACGGGGGAGATGTCGGAGACCAGCAAGGAGAAGTTTTACCCTAATTTTATAGGAGAAATTTTTATGCGTCTCTCTCACCGAACATTAGGTGTGAGAATGTAACGGAATTATTTTTGCGGAATATTAGAGTATTCTAAGAATACTGTTAGTATTTTCATCAATCATGTTATTTTTATATGAATCAATGGTTTGATGTGTCACCGTGATCTTGTATTTCGATCAATCATGTTATTTTTGCAGGAATCAACAGTTTTATGTGTGCGAGCACCGTGATCTTTGATGTGAGAAATACGCCTAAAAATTGAGAAAATTTTCCAATTACCGTGCTGACCTAACATCATTCTGGGCGTGACAAATATTGAGCGGTTAAAATGTTAGTCTCGCATTGTAGTAGTGCAAATATGATTTTATATAGAGAGTGACATTGTGATAGCGTGCATGAGCACTTGTGCGATCGTGATAGTATATTTGATCGCTCATATCACTTGTAGATAACTTGAGATATCAATGGTGCTACTAATAATATATACATGTGAAGTAGAATTTTTGTCTAAATATTCAATGATTTTTGAATTTTGTGATTTGTGCTAAAACAATAACATGTACCTTTCTCCTTGACTAGGACAAATGATGAACGGGCTTGGAAGATGAACCATTTCTCTTCTTGATGTACTTGCCATCAACGCAGAAGACGGAGCCCTCCCATCGGAGCCCCTCTCGCCCCTCACTAGCCTTTCTCCTCTACCAACCTAGTCCATGGCGCGTATTTCGGCATCGTAAATAGCAACTGAGGATTTTTCGGTGCTACATTTTGAAATGCATAAACAGCTGTCGTGGTGAAATTGAATTGGCAAGGTTCAATATACTATTCTAGTAGTTCTTGTTCTCTTATTCTTTGTCATTTGCTTCCCCCACATCCACACTAACAGTTGTTGTGTTTTGCATTGTCAGCTTCTTCACATGCTTCTATTATGTTTTGTCGCTCGCCTAACAGCCTTACAGTAAAGCCGGGCGCAAATCCTTCGACAGAGGATTCCGTGAATCATGAAAATGCTTTTGGGTTTACAGTGTCCCATGTTTCCATTGAGAGTTAGGTTTTCCTAAAATCACTTCCATTACGATTCACCACATGATTTTCCCATGCAATCTCCCACTAAGGAGACGAGAGCGCCACTCTTCGACGACATGAAACAATCGCGGCGAGAAGAGTTTGATTAGGATGGTGAATTGGCAGTTTGGAAGAAATTATTTGACGATTGTTAACCGTAACTTGATACTGTCTTTCTGCATCTCATTGTTAATCGCAACCCCAAAAAATGAAAAAATTTAAACGCAACCCAAAATCAATAGCAACTCCCACCAGTAGAACTCACCGCCTCCGGCGTCTGGTTCTCCTCCCAGGCGAGGTTGAGCGCCTCTTTTTCACATATGTCGACCTTGAGGCAGAGGAAAACTCATCAAGAGCTTTGTTCAAGTTAACTGGTTAACATCCTCCTCTCAACCATGGTCGTCAGTGCATGTCTCCCGCCAATAGAACTCACGACATCCTTGAACTCACCTTCCACTACCTTATATGGATCAACAATGCTCCCCTCAATTCTATCATCCACGCCTTCCCCTCTAAGAAATCCATCAAGAGCATGTTTGCTAGACTTAGGGTTCAGATTTGAATTTTCATCAATGGGGATTGAAAGGTCAGCAAAGGCAGTGTAAAAAAGATTAATCCTTGGGGGGATATGTATATCCAGCCCCTACAAGGTTGCCTATGTTGACATGACGACTATATCAATTATGGAAGGATCTTTTTCATGTTGGCGAGATGTCGTCGATTTTCGCATACCAAATGTTGATGGTAGTCGCCTTTGTCTTGTCTTTTGACTTTGACTTTGAGTATGACTACGTGATATTAATGGAATCATCCTTAACAAATATGGGGAGTAGAAAGGCCGCGCTAAACAAACCCTAGAGTAATTGAACTCAAATTCAATGGAAGATGACTGGAACCCTACCCTCATTTTTATCAAAGTAAATTAAGGGCGCTTCTATCCGCATCGCAGTTTTGGCTATTTGCACCGCACTTTCTCCTAATTTTTTGTGTCTTTTGAAAATACGTTTTGTACATGTATTTTTAGGAAAAATGTTCAACACGAAAGTTGTAGATATCGACGATATCTACAACTTTAGTGTTGAACATTTTCCCTAAAAATGCATGTTGTTGAAGCCAAATATGACCACAACTGAAGTTCGAAGAAAAAGGGGGTGCAGCCGAAACCTACTTCTCTCAAGTCTCACCTCTTGACTGGATTCTAAGGACCAAAGACTGACCCAAAAGCCTCAGCAGGGAGGTCCCACCTCACACCCGGAAGATCTCTGAGAGCTTCCCCTCCAAAGCCAAAGCTGGGCTTGGAGCTCCTCAGAAAGCACTGGAATTCGGGAGACAATGATAGCTTGCCTTCTAAGGAGCCCTTATGGGTCTATTTATAGCATTTTGCTGTCCTGAATTTACTAAAAAGCCCCTGGTTGGTCTGCCAATAGCCAAATCCCGCTGTCTCTCTGAGGGTACTGAAGTAATTTCTCCTGAGGGCAATTAGGACATTCTTCCAAAGACCCTGGGCCCCACTCGGCGAGAGCTGGTGCCGAGACCTTTCGGCCCAGGGCGTGGCGCGAACGTTCTCGCCCAGCGCAAGCGAGAACTCTTCGGGACTGAGGCTTGGTTTGGGCGAGAGCGCTTCCGCGCAGTCCGCGCTTGGCGCTCTCGGCCTACGGTTTCTCTTTTATAGCATCCGGCGAGAGCGTTTCCGCCTTATGTGGGCGAGATCCTCCTGAGGGCGGGACCACTTCGGCTAACCCTCCTGTGACCATTGTGCCTCCTTGTCTGGCTCAGCGAATATGGGGTTGTACACAATCCCCGCTCTTTTTGAGCTAGCGCCGCGCTCGAAAAGACATGTTCAACCCAAAATATTCGCTGAGCACGTGTCAACGTCAGGGAATCTTTCGGTGGGCCGTACGGCGCCTATAAATATGAGTGCCGATAGACGGTCATAACACTTCCCTCGAACCGTCATTCTCCCCCTGAGCTCTCGCCCTCTCTCGCTATGCCTTCCAAGCGTGCCGATAAACCGCTTCCGCAGGATCTGCAGGACCGCATTAACGCGGCGCAGGCGCGAGCTAGGGCTAACAGTGCCCTGGTCGCCCCATGGCTATCGAGATAGTCGTCAGTTGCTGAGCCTTCTCTGCCTAAGAAGAAGAAGAAGAAGGCGAAGGTGGTTCAGCGGGACCTATCCCGCGAGAACAGGAGCCCGCCCACCCCGACCCCTAGTTGCGCGGACGGCACCTCGCCGCGGAAGGTAAGCTTGATATACCAATTAACAACCAGCTGCTCAATTGTTTAACTTGATACCTCTCGCAGGAGACGGTTCCTGACGCTGCCGCGTCCCCGCGAGAACGTTTGGATCCACCCTCTAGCCATCACGATGATCAACCACAGGTTCCCGAGGCGCCTCCTCCACCAGACCCGAACACCGCTGGTAAGGGTTCCCTTCTTGCCTTCGCCTGGTATTTTCAAATGCTGACCTGATTCCTCGCAGCGTTGGTTTCCGCACCTCCAGATCTCGCCACCCGGGATTGTGGGGCGAGAACTGCGAATCAGTCTACCCATGCGGTTGATTCCTTCCTATCGACGAGAGGAAAAAATGTCGAGCCCCCTGTGCCACCGCTAGACGCGAGCCCTCCCGTGGCTGAGGAGACCCACTCCCCCGCTCTCGACCAGGCCGGGATCACCATCCGCAAAGTTTACCCCCCCCCCCCCCCCCCCGGCAAAGGAAAGCTGATCCACCTCCTCTTTGGAGCTGAGGGGGGGGGGGCTGGGCCTTCTCGCCTGCCGTCGACCGGGGGGCCTCGTCACTCTGAAGGTATGCGGCAATTTTATCGCTGCTATCCTTTAGCTTCCACTAAAATGGGGATTCTTTTGACAGGGGACATGGACTCGCGGCCTGGCGCTGAGGTAGAGGAAGAAGAAGTAGAAGAAGAAGAAAGAGAGGGAGAAGATGGCGAGAGCTCTCCCTTCCCTTCATCTGACGAGATGGAGGAGATCCTGATCGGCGCCGGGAGCGCGAAAAGACGGGGGAAGAAGGTCGCCGCCATTCTGTCGAAGCTCATCCGGCGAGAACGGGCCCGCGACCTTGCGGCCAGAGAGTTTCGCCAGTCAGCGGAGAAGAGGCTGGAGTCCCTGTAGCGTGACTTCCTTATAGGCGAGATGGACCGGCCCGGGGGAGCTACCGCCGGGTCCTCACTTGAGAGATGCATTGAGAGAATCCGGGATCTATCTCGCCGGGTTGACCTGGGATGCAGCGTTCTGTCATCCTACTTCAACCCGCAGGCGCCCCCCCGGACCAAGCTGCGGGATCGAGGCAAATGGCGTTGGGAGCAAGGGAAATGGCGCTGGGAGCCGTACTGAAGCGCGAGACCTCCCCTCCTCTTCCCCAGGCCTTCCCTTCTCTATGAGCAATAGCTCTGTCTTTAACTAATGCTCCCGCACTTTATTCGCTTATTATTTTATCGCGTTCCCGCTCAGCGAGAGCAATAGCTCTGTCTTTAATATTTTCGTATGCGTATGAATTATCTTCCCAGGTCTTTGGGGTGGCGAGAGCCACCTTGCTTCCGCCTACCTTGCCGACCGTATGACATTTCGCAACGTTTGCGCCAGTTGCTTAATCGGTCGCTGTCAGATTCGGGCGGGAAAAACGAAGCGCCGCTGACCTAGGACGCGTCGGCTGTACCCCCGCCGCCTTTCTGAAAACAGCCATCATTACCACAATTTTCTATAAATAGGAGGCTCACCTACCACATTCATTTCTCTGATTCCAGTCTCTCTCCTTTGCTGTTGTTCTCGCGGTCTCCGCAAAGCTCTCGCCCGTCTCTGTCTTCCACTTCCGTTCTCGCCCCGTTCTCGCTCTCGCCTTCTCCTCGTAGATCTCGCCTTCAAACCCTATTGCGATGCCGGGCGGTGGTGAAGGACGATCCAATTGCGCGGAAGCCTTCCAAAAGCATCTCTTCCCTTCCTGCACTCTCACTCTGGACGAGTTCAATCTGATCAAGACCCAGCACGTTCCCGTCGGCTTCATCGCGCGGCCCCCGGGCAGTCATGACAAAGTCAACACCGCAGGGGAGGGGGAGCTCGCCATCCCTATCGAACACTTTGAGGTGGGCTTCCGCCTTCCGCTGTGGCCTGAGATGCGGCAGGCTCTCCGGTACTACGGGGTGGTTCCCGCGTAGCTGAACCCTAACTCCGTGGCGATTCTCATAGCCTTCATATGCTATATGCGGTCGGAGAGGATTGAGTTTAGCTTGCAGATCTTCCGCAAGTTATTTACTTTCCGCGCGAAGGGAGGCGTGGTGTTCTTCTCTGGGCAACTGCTAAAAACGATCGGTCTCGCCAACAAGCACCATCACTGGGGCGAGAGGTTTGTCTACGTTTCCGGCGACTTCGGGAACATACCCCTCGCCCCCATCCAATATGAGGATGCCGCCTATAAGCCTCCGTCCTTGGGCTCCCGCGAGAGCGCCCTCCTTGAGTTCTTCGGAACCAAGGATTTTGACGTCCTCTACCTCCGGCGAGACGTCGATTCTCTTCCTCCTGTACTTCCGGGAGAAGGTAAGATCTCGCCTGTTTTTGCCTTTTTCTTGCTTTTTCCAAGGTTGGAATTTATCGCTATTGTTCTCGCAGGAGAGCGCGAGATCCCTCTTCGCCAGCCTTTCGACGAGGCTCGCGCCAGAGAGAGCCAACCTCCTAAGGACCCGCTGGCTCTCGCGAAAGCCGCCGCGCAAGCCTGCCGAAAAGAGCCGGGCCTCCCCCCCTCAAGCGGTGTTGTGAAGCGAAAATCAGGTGCTTCCGCACCTCAGCCAATCAAGAGGCCCAAGACCACGGATACCGAGAAGGGCAAGGTTGTTGTTGTACCGCCCGTCCAACCTCTCCCCGCCGGCCGCTCCTTCGAGGAGGTCCTGCAGGCAGTAAGCAGGATTGCGGCCACCAGGGGCGGCCCCGGGACTCCTGCCGAGAACCCCCGGACCCCTGGCGCCGCCGAGAGTGAGGGTGCCGCCGCCGGGACCTCCGGCCAACCCCTGTCTGACGAGGTGCCGCGGGGTCATCGTAACTTTGGTCTCGGCGTGAGGTGTCTGGACGCGGAGAACAAGCCACTGCTGCAATGGGACCCTGACGCTAACAAGGTCACGATCTCGTCCCTCTTGCCGAGCTGGGCGGAGCGAGACGAGGTCACCGGCGAAGCTTTCGCCTTAGGTTATGGCCTCTACAGCCGGGAGGACGCTAGCGTCTACGACAGGATGTCGACCCGGCTGTTGGCATACGACTCCACTCGCGCTTTAATGCGTGGGCTGGAGCTTGCGCACATGTGCGCCCGGCGGAGCATTACGATAGACCGCAACTTCCAAGACATGTTCAAGGCCAGGGACGATGCGGTGGCCCAGGCGGCCTCTCTGGCCAAGGAGCTGGCCGAGACCCAGCAACTGTTATCATCGCGCCAAGCGGAAGGGGTAAGCGAGACCTTTCATAATCACTTATTCTCGCCATCCTAACTCTTCTCTTATGTTAACCTTCCGCTGTTCAGGATTCCGCTCAAGCCGCACTTTGCGAGGAGCTGTCTCAGGCCCGATATGACAACGTTCTCCTGCGAGAGCAGATCGCGCGCCTCGAGGCGAGTGCAGCCCCTCCGCTGGACGAGAGATTGAAGAGTCAGTATTACTCGGCTTATGACATCGACAAGCTGCTCCAGGGGAACGCGCAAGCCACCGTAAAGTTGACGCTGGAGATGCTGCGCGACATCAACTGCTGGGACGGGAGGGGCAAAGATATCACCGCTCCACAACTTGTCCCATGGCTCTTCGAGCCCATTCCAAAGCCCCTGGGCGCCCCCGATACCCCTCCCTCGGATGTCTCAAAGTCCCCCGCAGCGGGTGGCGAGACCTCCGGGGGGAGCTCCGGCGGAAGCTCCAGCGGGAGCTCCAGCGAGACTTACGAGGGGTACAGTTTGTCCCCTTGAGGGTCCCCTTCTCGCTTCTGTTCTTCATCTCTCTGTAAAGCGCGAGACGCTATCATTTTGTACCCATACATTGTATTATTAATGCAAATGTTTTTCTTGCGAACATTTCTTGTTATTTGCGAATGTGTTTGATGTAATTGTCGTGGTTGAACGCTTTCGGCATAGGCTTCCGCCAAGGCCCTTGGCCTTCTTAGGAAATCCTTAGCGATGAATCAGCAAGAACCCGCGGTAATCGGCCAGCTGGAAGCGTGACCCTCGAATCCTTAGGACGGGACCGTCCCCTCTAGACTGCGCGAGTCCCCTCTGGCCCGTCACATAACGATCTCGCCTGTTTGCTCGAGAACACAGAGGAACCTTTTTGGCGAAAGCCTCCCCACCTCGAGATCCCTTTGACGGGGACTCTCCTGCCGAGATCTATCCCTGCCGAGATCTTTCTCTGCCGAGATCTATCTCTGCCGAGATCTATCTCCTCTTTTTCACTTTTCATTTGGTATTCCCAACGTGCTTCATGTCTTGCATTAACCAAGCTAACCAGACCAAACCTATCTCCCACAGGCGAGCCTTCGGACCTGCCAGCTAGATGAGAGCCTGCGCAGCGGGTCTACCTGGGGCCGAGGCGAGCTCGGGGTGCCGATGAAGATCTCAAACCAACCAAACTTATCCCCCACAGGCGAGCCTTCGGACCTGCCAGCTAGATGAGAGCCTGCGCAGCGGGTCTACCTGGGGCCGAGCCGAGCTCGGGGTGCCGATGAAGATCTCAAACCAACCAAACCTATCCCCCACAAGCGAGCCTTCGGACCTGCCAGCTAGATGAGATCCTGCGCAGCGGGTCTACCTGGGGCCGAGCCGAGCTCGGGGTGCCGATGAAGATCTCAAACCAACCAAACCTATCCCCCACAGGCGAGCCTTCGGACCTGCCAGCTAGATGAGAGCCTGCGCAGCGGGTCTACCTGGGGCCGAGCCGAGCTCGGGGTGCCGATGAAGATCTCAAACCAACCAAACCTATCCCCCACAGGCGAGCCTTCGGACCTGCCAGCTAGATGAGAGCCTGCGCAGCGGGTCTACCTGGGGCCGAGCCGAGCTCGGGGTGCCGATGAAGATCTCAAACCAACCAAACCTATCCCCCACAGGCGAGCCTTCGGACCTGCCAGCTAGATGAGAGCCTGCGCAGCGGGTCTACCTGGGGCCGAGCCGAGCTCGGGGTGCCGATGAAGATCTCAAACCAACCAAACCTATCCCCCACAGGCGAGCCTTCGGACCTGCCAGCTAGATGAGAGCCTGCGCAGCGGGTCTACCTGGGGCCGAGCCGAGCTCGGGGTGCCGATGAAGATCTCAAACCACCCAAACCTATCCCCCACAGGCGAGCCTTCGGACCTGCCAGCTAGATGAGAGCCTGCGCAGCGGGTCTACCTAGGGCCGAGCCGAGCTCGGGGTGTCGATGAAGATCTCAAACCAACCAAACCTATCCCCCACAGGCGAGCCTTCGGACCTGCCAGCTAGATGACAGCCTGCGCAGCGGGTCTACCTGGGGCCGAGCCGAGCTCGGGGTGCCGATGAAGATCTCAAACCAACCAAACCTATCCCCCACAGGCGAGCCTTCGGACCTGCCAGCTAGATGAGAGCCTGCGCAGCGGGTCTACCTGGGGCCGAGCCGAGCTCGGGGTGCCGATGAAGATCTCAAACCAACCAAACCTATCCCCCACAGGCGAGCCTTCGGACCTGCCAGCTAGATGAGAGCCTGCGCAGCGGGTCTACCTGGGGCCGAGCCGAGCTCGGGGTGCCGATGAAGATCTCAAACCAACCAAACCTATCCCCCACAGTCGAGCATTCGGACCTGCCAGCTAGATGAGAGCCTGCGCAGCGGGTCTACCTAGGGCCGAGCCGAGCTCGGGGTGCCGATGAAGATCTCAAACCAACCAAACCTATCCCCCACAGGCGAGCCTTCGGACCTGCCAGCTAGATGAGAGCCTGCGCAGCGGGTCTACCTGGGGCCGAGCCGAGCTCGGGGTGCCGATGAAGATCTCAAACCAACCAAACCTATCCCCCACAGGCGAGCCTTCGGACCTGCCAGCTAGATGAGAGCCTGCGCAGCGAGTCTACCTGGGGCCGAGGCGAGCTCGGGGTACCACAAAACATTCAACTATGCTATGCCATGAAAAATTTGACACTAGTTAAAGGAGAATCAATTGATATAATATAACAAGTTTGTTTTTGAGATACATGGTTACATCCTTCCCCCCTCAGGGGTAGAAGCGCTTTAGATCATCACCACTCCAAGTGTGGCTTAGGGCTCTTCCCTCCACGTCCTGGAGGTAGTATCCCCCTGTTTCGAGGACTTCCTTCACAATGTATGGACCTTCCCAGTTCGGGTGGAGCTTACCCACGGGAGCCGATCTTCCCGCCGCGTCGACCTTTCTCAGCACCAGATCCCCTTCTGCGAACTGCTTGACCCTGACATGCTTATCAAAATGCTTGGCCATCCGTCGCTTGATTTCTTCTTGCCTGATAGCCGCCACGTCTCGCAGTTCCTCCACCATATCCAACGAGAGGCGCTGCCCCTCTTCATTCTCCACTCTCCAAGTCTCGTCACCTTCGCCCGCGGTTATGACTCGCGGTGACCGGACCTCGAACTCCACTGGTAGGACGGCCTCACACCCATGAGAGAGCTTGAAGGGGGTCTCCCCGGTGGCCGTGTTCGGGGTCGTTCGTAGTGCCCATAAGACCGACGGGAGCTGCTCCACCCAATTCCCTTTTAAGTTCTCCACCTTTTTCTTCAGTAGGTTCACAATGATTTTGTTTGCTGCTTCCACTTGGCCGTTACTTCGAGGGTGATGGACGGAGGCAAACCGGAGATCTATTCCCAGTTGAGCGCAGAAGCTGATGAACTCCTCGCTGGCAAACTGGGGGCCGTTATCGGTCACTATTGCTTGGGGCAACCCATGTCTACAAATGATCTCCCCCCAGATGAAATTCCTTATAACCTGCGAGATGACCTTGGCTAAGGCTTTAACCTCTAGCCACTTCGAGAAATAATCAATCATGACCAAAAGGAACCTCCTCTGTCCACTAGCCGGAGGAAAGGGCCCAACTAAGTCTATTCCCCAGATAGCAAATGGCTATGGTGCCGTGATACTCCGGAGTCTTTGAGCTGCCAAGAGTTGAAGGGGGGCGTAGAGCTGACATTTTTGACACCTCCTTGCAAACTCCATGGCATCCTTCCTTAGGGTGGGCCAGAAGTACCCCTGTCTGACCACCCTAGCCTCCAGTGTCCTTCCTCCAGAGTGACTGTCGCACTCGCCCGAATGCACCTCCCTTAAGATCTTCGGGATTTCTTCTTCGGTCGCACATCTTGCTAGGAGTCCTGACAACATCTTACGATGCAGACCTCCCTCCATCATCAGGTAGTGAGCCGCCTTGCGCTTGAAGCTTCTCCCAACCTTGGTTCCTTCAGGCAGTTCACCGGTGGTTAGGAAGGCAACAAATGGATCTACCCACGAGGGTTGCCGATCCACAAGCATCAACTCTCCTTCCTCGATAGCTGGTCGGAACAGCTCCGTCAAGGTCCCTCCTACCTGAGGTCCGAACTTGGCCAGTCGATCGGCGGCTACACTTTCTCCCCTTGGAACATGTTGAATTGAGAAAGACCGGAATCCTCCGATGATCACCCTTACCTTGGAGAGGTACCTGACGAGGGTAGGCTCCCGAGCTTCAAATTCTCCCCGGATCTGCGATGCTACTACCTTTGAATCAGTGAAGACTTCCACATCCTGAATCTCTAGCTCCTTTGCCAGACGGAGGCCGGCGATCACGGCCTCATATTCCGCTTGATTGTTGGTCACTGGGAAATGTAAAATAACTGCCTGCTCTATGGTTACCCCCTGGGGACTTGTCAACACCGCCCCCGCCCCTAGGGAGTGTCTTCCTGAGGCCCCATCAACCATCAACTTCCATGCTTCTCGCGGTTGTTGCTCTTCCCCCTCAACCTCAACAACGTAGTCTGCTAGGAAGTCCGCCACTGCCTGTGCCTTGATGGAGAGCCTTGGTACAAAGGAGATGTCGAACTCGCTTAACTCAATGGACCACTTAGCCAGCCTCCCCGAGTGCTCCACTCCTTCGAAGATCTTGCGAAGAGGGTGGTCGGTCACCACCCTAATCGAATGCGCTTGAAAGTACGGCCGGAGCTTTCTTGCCGAGATGACCAAGGCATAAGCGAGCTTTTTCAGGATGGGGTAGCGAAGCTCTGCTTTTTTCAATATCCGGCTGACGTAATAGATGAGAAGCTGCTTCTTTCCTTCTTCCCTCACTAGGACGGAGCTCACCGCCTCCGCCCCTACTCCGAGGTACAAGGTCAGGTCCTCCCCATCCTTTGGGCTCTGAAGGAGGGGAGCCTGAGAGAGTTGTCTTTTCAGCCCTTGGAAGGCCTCTTCGCACTCGGCCGTCCATTCGAACCTTTGATTCCCCCACAACACCTTAAAGAATGAAGAACACTTGTCTCCTGCCCTGGAGAGGAACCTGCTTAGCCCAGCCAGCTTGCCTGTTAAGCGCTGGACCTCCTTGGTGTCACGTGGTGACTCCAGATCTAGGATGGCCTTGACCTTGTCCGGGTTGGGCTCCACCCCTGCCGGAGTCAGGAGATGCCCGAGAAACTTCCCGCGGCTGGCCCCGAAGACACACTTTAAGGGATTCAGCCTCATTTTAAAACTTCTCAGGGTGGCGAAAGTTTCCTCGAGGCCTTGCAGGTGCGAAACTATGCACTTGCTTTTGATCATTAGGTCGTCGACGTAGACCTCCAAGTTCCTCCCCCTCTGATCCCGGAAGACCCGATCCATCATGCGCTGATAGGTAGCCACTGCGTTCTTTAACCCAAAGGGCATCATCTTGTAACTGAAGCATCCCTCCCTCGTGATGAAGGAAACATCCTTGGTGTCAGGAGGGTGCATCCGGATCTGGTGATAACCTGAAAAAGCATCTAAAAAACTCATGACAGAAAAACCGACGGCTGAATCAACCAGCGCGTCGATCCGAGGCAGGGGATAGCAATCCTTGGGGCATGATTTATTCAACAAAAAAAGTCAACACACATCCTCCATTTACCACATCCTTTCTTCACCATTACCACATTGGAGATCCAGCCTGGATACTGGATCTCTGAGATGAAGCCCGCCTCCAGGAGCTTCTTGACCTCCTCGCGAATGGGCTCCTCTAGCTTGGTAGCGATGGCTCTCATCTTCTGACGGATGGGGCGGGCGCGGGGATCCAGGTTCAGGCGGTGGCAAGCTACATCGGCGTCGATGCCCGGCATGTCCGCCGCGCTCCAAGCGAAGACGTCAACGTTGCTCTGAATGCAAGCTCGCACCTGCTCCCGAGCCTCGAGACTCAACCCCCCGCTGACCCGCACCCTTTGCACCTTTCCCGCTTTGGTGAAGACCTCCATCTCCACCACTTCTTCAGCCGGTTCCAGCCGCGACTGCTCCCAACCGGTTCTTGCCTCTTCCTCTAGCTCCAGCTCTCCTTTTTCCGCCTCCTCAATCTCCATCGCTTCTACCCCCCTCTGCTGCTGCTGCTCGGCTTCTACGCCTCCCGTGACCTCTCCCTCGACTTCTCTCGCTGCCTGCTCTTCTACTTCCACTGCCCCTTCCGGGCTTTCCTGCCCATCGCTACCCCGTACCACCTGCACATCCCCTCACATCTTCTCTGTCTCTTCCTCTCCGGCTTCCTCTCCAGCTTCCTTTCTTACCTCCTCAAGGACCATCTCCTCTTCCTCCACAACCTCCTCTAGGGCCGCCATCTTTATTTCCAACTCTTTCGCCTCCGCCATCCACGAAATGGTGTTGACTGCCGTAACGTAGCATTGCCTTGCCACCTTTGGGTCTCCCCTGACCTTAACCTGCACCCCCCCATTGTTGAACTTGAGGCACTGATGGAACGAGGAGGGGACGCAGCGAAAGGCGCTGATGAGGGGACGTCCAAAGATGGCATTATAGCTGCTCGGGGCGTCCACGATCACGAACCTGCAGTTCCGCGACACGCCCCCCAACCTTACGTGCAAACCTACTCCTCCTTCTACCTCCTTCCTCTCCCCGGAGAACCCAAACAGAGGTCCATCCGATGCCAAGACCCTCTTCCCTTCAACCCTCATCTCATCAAAAGCTTTCTTGAAGATGACATTAACCGAGCTCCTGTTATCTACCAGTATCCTTGAAACGGTATAGTTCTCCACCGTCGTCTGGATCACCAGGGCGTCGCAGAATGGATCTTCATAGTCTGACATGTCCGCTGATGAGAAAGTAATCTTTTCTTCTGGTGGAGGAACCTGGGAGGTTGAGGCCACCCCTCTCCGGTACATGGTTTGAAGGCTCCCCTTACGGGTTGCCTCAATCCCCACTCCTCCATGAATCACCCCGATTCCTCCCCGGGTCCCTACATCCACCCGGTCTTCGCACCTGTCTTCCGCTTCGCCCTGCTGCACCTCCACTATCCTCATCGGTGGATCCTGTCTCCCTGCTCCTCTGGCCCCCCTCAACTCTAAGAACTCCGGGCAGGTGGCCGTTGCGTGCCCCTCCTCCTGGTGGAAGTCACAAAAGAGCAACGCCTCCCCGCCCCTTCTTCCGTCTCCCCTTCCTCTTCTACCTCCTCTAGCCCCCCTGGCTGCTCCTCTCCCTCTTCTTACTTCCATTGCCTCCTGCGGTGGTGGGGGACGATCCCTCGGCTCCTGCCTCCATGCCGGTCGATCGAACCTCCGGGGCTCCCGCAGGTTATCTCTCCCCCGATAGCCTTCTCCTGGGCCTTGGGGGCGACCCTCCTGGGGCCTCCAACCCAACCGGTTGACTGGCTACCGGGCCCCCCAACCCTGCTGCTGCCCAAACCTTCGGGGCTCCTCCCTTCTCCTTTCTTCCCTCAGCTCCCTCTGCTCTCTTGACTCCTTCTGTCTTCCCGCTGCTAGTTCCTTCCCGTCATTCTCTGCTAGCTTGGCCAACTTCCTGGCGAATGCTGGGTTTGCTCTCTCGAAGTCAATCTCCTTTGCCGCCCTCTCCATGAGCTCCTCAAAGGAGAAGGGTGGCACCCTCTTCAACTCCATGCTAAAAAATCCCGGTCTCAGCCCCAGGGTGAAGGCCAGCATCAGCGCGTACCCTGGAACCTCCTGGACCAGAAGGATCTCCTCCTGAAACCGGTCGACATAGTGACCCAGCGTCTCATCCGGCCTCTGTCTCACCGCGAACAGACACTCCGCTTCCTTCTTCCGCTTCTTTGAGGTTGAGAACCTTAACAGGAAACTTCTCCGCAGATCTTCAAAACAGTAGATTGACCTTGCTGGCAACTGGTGGAACCAGTCCCGAGCCTTCTCTTTCAACGTGATGGCGAACAGCTGACACTTGAAGGCATCTGTCATCTGTCTTATTGACACAACGTCTTCAAACCACTGTACGTGCTTCCCTGAGTAGTAGGACATGTCGGGCTCCCGGAACCCCTCCGGTACCGGAGCCGAGATGATGAGCTCGCTAAATGGGCTCTCGCATCCTGCCTGGCGAGAAGGCACGTCTCGCGGCCTCGGCTGGCTCGCCCGATCCGCAAGACCGTGCCCTGGGAAGAGTTCCCGCACCGCCGCCTCCTTCTCGCCTGGCTCTGTCAATGCCTCCTTGCCCGGGCGCTGGCTCTGGCCTGGGAATAGCTCTCGCGCCGCCATATCTGTCTCGCCAGCCTCGCCCGAGACCTCCTTTCCTGGGCGCTGCCCTGGGGCGTTCTCGCCCAAGAGCGGAACCTCTTCTATCGGGACCTGAGGGGTGGCCCACTCGCCTCTCGCCGAGAAGGCCAAGCTGATCGTCTGCAGAACCTCTCGCCTGAACTCATCCAGCATCCTCTTCGTCGCTTCTTCTCCTCGGGTGGGGGAGCCTCCAGAACCTGACCCTTCACCTTCACCTCCTGCCATGGGACAAAACTTAAGGCTTTCTTGAATCGGCTGCCTTCCACGCTCACCGCACCAGAACTGTTGAAGCCAAATATGACCCCAACTGAAGTTCGAAGAAAAAGGGGGTGCAGCCGAAACCTACTTCTCTCAAGTCTCACCCCTTGACTGGATTCTAAGGACCAAAGACTGACCCAAAAGCCTCAGCAGGGAGGTCCCACCTCACACCCGGAAGATCTCTGAGAGCTTCCCCTCCAAAGCCAAAGCTGGGCTTGGAGCTCCTCAGAAAGCACTGGAATTCGGGAGACAATGATAGCTTGCCTTCTAAGGAGCCCTTATGGGTCTATTTATAGCATTTTGCTGTCCTGAATTTACTAAAAAGCCCCTGGTTGGTCTGCCAATAGCCAAATCCCGCTGTCTCTCTGAGGGTACTGAAGTAATTTCTCCTGAGGGCAATTAGGACATTCTTCCAAAGACCCTGTGCCCCACTCGGCGAGAGCTGGTGCCGAGACCTTTCGGCCCAGGGCGTGGCGCGAACGTTCTCGCCCAGCGCAAGCGAGAACTCTTCGGGACTGAGGCTTGATTTGGGCGAGAGCGCTTCCGCGCAGTCCGCGCTTGGCGCTCTCGGCCTACGGTTTCTCTTTTATAGCATCCGGCGAGAGCGTTTCCGCCTTATGTGGGCGAGATCCTCCTGAGGGCGGGACCACTTCGGCTAACCCTCCTGTGACCATTGTGCCTCCTTGTCTGGCTCAGTGAATATGGGGTTGTACACATGTACAAAACGTATTTTCAAAAACACAAAAATTAGAAGAAAGTGCGGTGCGAATAGCCAAAACTGCGTTGCGGATAGGAGCGCCGTAAATTAATTATGATTGACCTAAGGTGGATTACAGTAAAATACTTTTCAATCTTCATGCCCCTACCCTCGAAATAATTCCGCAAGTACTCAGCGGGCAGTTTGGTAATTTGATGACTGCGAGCAGATCCGTGTAATAACTGATGATATTCGGCCAAGATGTAGTCGGACAGAATACCATTCATCTCTGTGTGTGTGTGTGTGACGGATCTGGAGATCTTGGCGCCAAAACCTAACTGCCTCGCTCGTATCGACTTAACATCACCGCCGCCACTTGTCGCGCCAGAGCACCACCGCTCCGCTCACCGCAGCTGCACGTGCCTCCCCACGTGTCCTCCTCCCTCCTCCGATCTCCGCCCTATTTTAGCCTCATCTCCTTCTCCCTCCATTTCCACCTGACCTCCTCTCAACCCGGCTAAACCCTAAACCCCAATCACATCCAATGGCCGATTACAGCCGAGGATTAGATCGACCACAGCATCAACAACAGCAGCATCAACAGCAGCATCGTTCGACGGCGCATCAATTAGTAAAGGCGGCGACGGCATTTACCACGGGAGGATCGATGCTTGCCCTGTCCGGCTTGACGATGGCCGGAACGGTGATAGCTCTTACGATCGCCACGCCTCTGCTCCTGATATTCAGCCCTGTGCTTGTGCCGGCGGCGATCGCCGTTTCGCTGATCGGAAGCGGCTTCGTGGCGTCCGGCGGGTTTGGTCTGGCGGCGTTGTCGGTGCTGGCGTGGATGTACAAGTACATGACCGGAAAGCATCCTGTTGGGGCGGATCAGATCGACCACGCTCGCGCCAGGATCGCCTCCAAGGCGAGGGACATTAAGGACTCGGCGCAGCAGAAGGCCGATCATGCCGGTTCTTGAGCTACAGGGTCTTTAATTATTAGGGTCTTTGCGGTGCTTCGTCTCTGCTATTCTGCTTCTGTTTCTGCAAGTGAAGTTCCTTCGTTGGTTGGTTTGTTTGTTTGTTTGTATGTTGCTTTTATCGAGTTATTTTAAATAAAGTTCGTGCCAGATCTTTTCCTTCTCTTCAAATGAGTTTCTTCGTTGGCTAATTTTCATGGACCATGCCTAGCCGGTTGAGCTTACGGTAGGGTTGCTCCTACATCGTCCCCGAGAGCTAGCTACCGACGGTGTTGCCACCAGCACCCCTCTCTGCCGCCTTCATGCAGCCTCTCTCGCTCTCCACCCCCAAGCTCTGTTTTTCATCTCTACTCTGTAAGCAGTTCTTCCGCAGCTTCCAGCGCGGACCAGCTCTTTACAACGTAGGTGAACATAATGTTTGTTGCAGGCCACTAGAATCTTTTGGTAGACCTGTTGTAAAACTTGATACAAAATCTAAGCACAACTATAAAATTAGAGGTAAACAAGTGTTGAAGTGAAGAAAATCTTCTTTGAAATATTCGGATCTAAGTGCAGCTCGATCCAGCGATTCTGTGGAGTATGATACTCGCCCATACTAAAGTATCATCTCGCGGTTTGTTACTGCTCGTTGACATGGTCTTCTAGTGTTGTCCTTTCTTGTTGACCGCTGACTGTTGACCACTGACTGCTGATCGCTGACTGTTGACCGCTGACTGTTGACCCTTGGTGAATAGGGGTTGTATAGAATCCCCTGGGTGAATGCCGGGAGAAGAAGAAACCAAAGAAGGATCTTTGCTTACACTAAGCTTAACGGACAGCAACCGAAGAAGGATCTTTGCTTACATTGAGCTTAACAGACACTTGATTTTTTGGAGTGCTGCTGGCCGCCTGGCGTTATGTGCTTTGCGTCGTATGCTCTTGACGCCATGATCTGTTTTGCGTCGAGTGATCTTAGCGTGGAGAGCACTGGATGCTAAGCAAAGATACATGATGCCAGACAACCAACAACACTCCAAAATCTTGGCGTCTAGTGCTCTCGACAGTGTTGCGTCGAGTGATTTTGGCATCGAGAGCACTCAACGCTTTTTGAGATATATTTCCTGTCTACACTGAGCTTAACAGACACTTGCGCCTGATGTGACCGAAGGCTGCCGGAGAGCATCGAGCACGGACGAAGCACGTGCGAAGATGCTCGTATAATAATATAAATATAATCAATAATATAATAATAAATAATAATATAATGTAATATAATAATATATAATAATATAATATAATATAATAATATAATATAAATAAAATTAAAACTTAATGACTTATAGTTCAGAATAGGAAATTAAATCGGGCGGGGGCAGGAGGTGGTGGAGGGGTGCACGAGAGGAGGGGGAGGAGGGGGCAGGTCAATCGCTGAAAGCGGGCGACCCCGACAAGGTTTGATGGAGGTGAACCGGCAGGGCCACCGCCGGTTCACCTCAAACCTGGGATTCATAGGCAGGGCCATCGCCGGCGGTGGCCTTTGCCGGTTCGCCTCCGGCCTACTCCCGTCGGGGTCGTCGTTGTCTGATGACCTCGTCAGTGGGGTCCTGTCAGGCCAACGTTGGCTCCGGCTGCGGCGGTGTGTGTTTTTTTTTAATAAAAAGCATCGCCGGCGGAGGATATTTTTGGGAGATGAAATGTATCCGACTCCTGACACTGTAGCAATCAAACGTTTCCATTTATATTAGTACACACACCCACCCACAATGATAGGCACGGGGCTCCGCCCCGACGACCAACCGCGACAGCACCCCGATCACGACACAACGACGGTGCATGGGGAGGGGCTGCAATGCCCCGCGCGATAGTACACTGGCCACAACATTTCCCCGACGCGATGGCGCTCCCACCGCTCGCAAATCCCTGAACGCTGTACTCTGCTCATCACTCATTTTTTCCTTAACGTGTGAGTTTGCGAGCGACGATGAGAGCACATATTTTATTGTATATAAGAGATTTTGTATATATTAGAGAACATATTTTAAAATTAAAGAAAAATAACACCAAAAAATGAGATTGAAAATTTTGTATTAAATAGAAGTAAAATCAGAAAGTTGAATGTTTAGGGTCTGTTTGTGACAGCTCTGGCGGATTGAAAAACTCTTTTCCAGCCGCCAGAGCTGTTATTGCCGCTGTTTGAGCCAGCTCTTAAATGAAATCGCTTTTCGAAGAGCTGCTCTCAGAGCTCTTTTCCGGAAGCCCCTTCCCCCGGCGTTCAACGCCTAAAAAATGGCTTCTCGATTTTTTTCCCAGCTGCGGTTCTTCTCCCGATGCCGCGTTCCTCACCCTACCTGCGCTCGTTGAAAACGCCCCGATCGACGAACCTCAAGCGGCTACACCTGAGGCTTCGCTGCCCTCCTTCCTCCCACAATGGATCCACGCCGAAGGCGTCCAGCAGTTGCTCTGCCTCAAGCTCGCATGGGAGTGTTATTTCCGCCGCCGATGCCTGGAGGAAACCCCGTCGTCGCCCCCTAATCCCATCTCATCCTCAACCAGAAAGCACAAACGGTGTAAGCCGCTCTCTGCTGAAACTGATGACCCGCCGGAGAAGCACCGCAAGCTGTAAGTTTCCAGTCCATTCTTCGTGTTCGTGGAGTTTCCGCTTTTCCAGTTTCTACGACAGCTTTCCCCCGTCATCCCAGTTCTGCTCCGGTCGACCGCTTCCTTCTCCGGCAATCCTTTTCTTATTCCCCTTTCGCCTAGAAGAACCTGTAAGTTTCCAGTACTGCGACATCTATTAATTGAGTTTTTTTTACTCGTAGATTTGTGAATTTTGATCGGACTTCTTCTTCTTCTACTTGAGAGAAGTCAAGGGTTTGGGAGGACCAAACAAGGGCAATTGGTGTAAGTTGTTGCCTAATGCCTGGGGACGATTACTACGAAAGGCCCTTGTTCGGGGGTGCAATATACTCTCAATTCTAGCGTCCCTGAGATTGCTGCTGTGAATTTACACAATCTTGTGACTGGTCATGATGATCCCACCTCATTGAGAAAGGAGGAAATCGAAGGCATAGGGTCTGTTTGGGACAGCTCTGGCGGATTGAAAAGCTGCTGTCCGGATAGAGCTGTTTTAAAATAGATCTCTGAGGAGCAGTTTTGAAAAGCTGCAGAGTGTTTGGGTGTTCTGTGCAGAAGTGCGCTTTGAAGAGCGATTTTCTATTTTTTAGCTGTTTGGAGAAACAACTTTTGGAAGCTATTTTTTTAAAAAACTAAAATATATAAAAGTAACTGATAACATGAGTCTTTTACATAGTTCTAGAATATAGAGAAAAATGTCTTCCAACATCCGACGACTGCCAACTCGCTACGATTTCTCCTGACTCCCAACTCGCTACGATTTCTCCTTCTTTTGATTTTATCATTATGCTATAAACTAATAACATTACAATATCAATTAGTAATCAAAAAAATCACACACAAACACACACACATACACATACACACATTCATACAACCATACACATTAAATTTGGTGCAATAGATTAAATTACAAGTGTTGCAACACCCATTCCGAATTGGTCATCTAGTTAGCAAAATGACAATCAAATAACAATACCAAGGTAATAGTCTGTAGGCGACAACTTGAGTTATATCAAGGTGGGATTGACTTTCAGAGGGCCAAATCATCTTTGAAGTTTATGTAACGAAATACATACCCGGGACAACAATCGTCAGTGGGATTGACTTTGAGAGGGCCAACGATCGAAAGAAGACGGACCTGAAATCAGACTGTGTGCGAACCAATCGTTTTTCTGACGAGGATTACGTCGGAGAAATCGGCAAGAGCCTTGCAGAACACCGCAAAAGGTGGTTTTTTTAGTGAAGCGTCCATGGCGTGGAACTGTGGATGAAAAATTCAGTCCGGAACACTAGCTGGTGGTGGAAGGAAGACGGGCTCAGGCGGTGCTGCCGCTCACGAGATGGTGTTGTTCACGGCTGTCGACCTCGTCGCGATTCTCTCCCGATCGAAAGATGACCTCGCCGCTGACGAGGCATTTGTTCACGGCTAGGGCGAATCGAGATGGAGAAAGTGAGAATGGCGACCTCTGCGGCGAATCAAAAGGGAGAAACAAGAGGATTGCTGGTCGCGTTGGGAGGAATGACGAGGAATCTGGAAGAGGAGAGACGGATTCCACGCTGTTCTTCGATCGGGAAATAGGGGCGGGATCAGGAAGAAGCAGAAGAGGAGACGCGAGATCGGGATCGGGAGGAGAAGAAAAGTTGATCTGCGATTTTAGCAGCGCTGAACGCAGGGGGGGGAGGGGCTTCCGGAAAATAGCTCTGAGAGCTGCTCTTTAAAAAGTGATTTTATTGAAAAGCTGTCCCAAACAGGTCCATTACCAGCTCTGGCGGCTGGAAAAGAGCTTCTCCAGCCGGCAGAGCTGTCCCAAACAGACCCATAGTTGAAAAGTTAGTATGAACTGTATTTCTTCTCAATTATTCACATTGAAAGTGATTTAGTGTATTAAATCACTTTTATTTTCATTCTTACCTTGTAAACAAAATGCTATGGTTGAGTAATTTACCATGTAAACAAAACTATATTTTAGTTTTTAAAAAATAATTTTCAAAAGTTATTTTTACAAACAGCTAAAAATAGAAAATCGCTCTTCAAAGCGCACTTCTGCACAGAACACTCAAACACTTTGCAGCTTTTCAAAACTGCTCCCCAGAGATCTATTTTAAAACAGCTCTATCCGGACATCAGCTTTTCAATCCGCCAGAGCTGTCCCAAACAGAGCCAACCAAATATGAAATAAGCAAGTTTACTCGAGATAATATATTTGCTCGCTGTTTTCCTAAAGCCCTATATGGTCAAATACTCAAATGTGGGGAAATGCTTATTTTTAAAAATCCGAAGTGCATACACTTTGAATTCTGAAAATTCGTCTTTAAAAAGTGCCAAATGAATAAAGAAATTGAAATTGAGAAATCCAACTCCAATTTCTTTCTCCAAATGACAAAATGTACACAACCTAAATAGATGTGGTGCATTGGGTAATGAGGAGAGAGAGGGTAGAACGTTTTAGCTTATGGTTGATCTGAGCATGTTGAGATGGACGGCCAAGATGAATATAGTGACTTTTTAAATTCAAGATTTTAAAAAGCGATATTATATTTCTTTTTGCGATGGTATATATATATATATATATATATATATATATATATATATATATATATATATATATATATATATATTTCATTATTCTAAGGAAAAAGTTGTCTTATGTGAAACATTCAAAAATATCAATTATGCTCTTATTTTTATATTTTTATGACTTGACATATATTATAATATATTTCAAAAAAATTAAAATACAATGTTAATTCAAGTAATTAAAATATCAAAAAAATAGAAGTAATGATGAAAATACATTTAAAGTAAAAAAGTTTTTAGTAGAACTATGTCAGTGGTCTATTCAAAAAAAGGTTGTCATTAGACATGTCTGTGACATTTTCGAGATGATGACATTAAATCAATCAATTTTATTAAAGTCAAAATTAATATTTTTACGTCAAAACGTATATTGTTTTACAAAATAAAAATTATAATATTTATGTATATTTTATTAAGGTCATTTTAAGTAGTCACATGTA
Organism: Platanthera guangdongensis; assembly: GCA_039583875.1. NCBI lineage: Eukaryota > Viridiplantae > Streptophyta > Magnoliopsida > Asparagales > Orchidaceae > Platanthera > Platanthera guangdongensis. The sequence continues at coordinate 233,212,383 of CM077163.1, forward strand.
TATGTTGCGGGCGAACCTCGTCTTGATGGGCTGGCGAAACTCGTCTTGATGGTCAGGCAAAACCTGTAGTCTCCGCACATCGCCATGGGGGCGACAAAACCCGACCGGCGATTGATCGAAGGCCCGGACTGTTCCTCTTCCCCGACATGAACGTGACATGAGCTTGCCGCGCCGCAGCACGACCAACCCCGCTGCGGCTTCCTCGCGTCTTGATGCTTCGCCAGCCCCACGACGCCGACTCCCGCACTGCCGCTGCTCCTGTTACAGCAACCGCCACGTCCGCCAGATCGTGGGTAGGTTTCGTTTCTAGTTTTTGCTTCTGTCGAAACCCTATAAAAAGGGGGATTGTTGATTGATTTTTGAGGGAACAGATGATTTCGATTTGAATGTGCGTGCTCTGTTAAGTCCGGTAGCCGGTTGATGATAAATGGTTAGGAGATTACTGTTGTTCGCGTTTTAGGGTTTTGACTCCTGTAAAGAAGTAGATGAATAGTGAGAAATGTGGTAGCAATGCATTTTCTTTTTGTGTTTTAATTGTCTAATTTCCTGTTTAAGGGTGGAATATGAGGAGAGATTGTTTTGCTGCTTCTATTGAAGTCCCGTTGTAAACGGACTTCTGGTTTGCTCAGTTGTTGAAGGTATCAGATGAATGCATGGTTGCTGTGTGATTGAGAGTAGTTGAAGAAGATGAGCAGTAACCTTAATGATACTGTGTCGTTCAGGTGCTAAAGTAATATTTAGATAAAGTTTGCTGCTTAAGAGGAAGTTAAGTTACACCAAGTTTAATTTGGAAGTGGTCTCCCTGCTTCGATTAGATTGAATGTTTAAGAGGAGTTAATAAAATTTTGAAATAGCCGCTTGACTGCTTCCGTGGAGTGGTGACTTAACATTTTGAAGCTTGCTGTGAATTTGCATCTGAAACATCATATTTTTAACATCATATTTTTAACAAAATAGTTTTTTACGTTTTACAAAAAAAAACGTTGCTTAATTTCACAGAGTCTGCGTAATACCTGTTCAAATTATTTATTTGCAAAATTCATATTTCCTTGCACGCATTTAGGGTTTCCTAGAAAAAGCCGACAGACGCGCAAACGCTACGCGCCGTCCTGCATCAACTTGTTTACAAACCATCTCTCTCTATCTCTAGTTGTGTATTCTGACGCTGACTACGCATGTTCTCTGGATTATAGGCGTTTCACAACTGGTTTTGTACGTAATTCGGTGGACACCTTATAACCCGGCGTAGCAAGAAGCAGAACGTTGTTGCTCGACCCTTTGCTGAGGCCGAGTACCGGGCCATGACTGTTGTTGTATCTGAGTTAACCTGGGTTGAAAGTCTTCTTAATTATTTGAGACTCAAACTCTCGTCTCCGATAACCTTATTTCGTGACAGTCAAGCAGTTATACATATTGTCAAGAATCCAATTTTACGTGAACAAACAAAACATATTGAAGTTGACTGTCATTTCATTTGAGAAAAAGTTCAATCAAAGAAGATTGAATTGGAACATGTTCCCGCTACAGGACAAGTCACTGACATCCTAACTAAAATCCTCTCTCAATCGCTATTCGCTATACTATCGGTTCTTATGCAAGCTTGGCGCCTACGACTTGTACGCTCCAGCTTACGGAGGAGTGTTAGAAAACTGTTTGTAAATGTTTATGTTTTTTTCTTTCTTATGTATTAGTTTCACATCTTGTATAAAAGATAATTCTCTCTCCCTTCTTCCTATATATTTGTACTCATACTTGTAATTTCTTATATACAAGGTTTACTCCATTCTTCAACTGTCATCCCCAACATGCAATATTGTTCTAATTCCAGGCATCATAATTCTGCATTAGCAAAGATCATAAATGATTTGACTTTGATTTTGACTTTGACTTTGACTTTGACCTATGTGATATTAATATCAAAATAAAAATTATAATATTTATGTATATTTTTGTAAGATGATTTTGCCATCCATAGATTCCGGGCGAACCTCGTCTTGGCGGGCGAAACTCGTTTTGATGGGCGGGCGAAACCCGTAGTCGCCGCACATTGCTGTAGGGGCGACAGTACCCGACCGGCGATTGATCAAGGCCCGGACTGTTCCTCTTCCCTGACATGAACGCGACATGAGCTTCCCGCGCCGCACCTTCCTCCGCCCACGACCAACCCCGCTGCTGCTTCCTCGCGTCTTGATGCTTCGCCAGCCCCACGACGCCGACTCCCGCACTGCCGCTGCGCCTGTTACAGCAACCGCCCCGTTCGCCAGATCGTGGGTAGGTTTCGTTTCTAGTTTTTGCTTCTGACGAAAATCCTGGGTCCTCCACTGCTTGGGGTAACACCTCTCTCGCATTTCTCGAAATTATTTTCGTTTTTAGCTATGTTTGAAGTATCAACAATGCTAGCTTGTCTTTATATTAGCTGTTTGGTTGAAATCACCTTGTTGAAGTGCCGTAACATCATTTGGATTATCATCACGGATGCATTAGATTTATTTTCTTAAACCTTGATCATGGATTAAGTTGTTCTAATTTTTTAGGCTCTATAGATTCCGATTTTGTCACAAGTCGGCTGAAATTGAATCTTAGATCTGGATTACATCAGAAACCGTCCTGATCTTGGTAGATCCAAAGAGATGCCTCAAGTGAAGATCAGCTCTTTCTTCCAACCCTCTTGTTCAAAAACTGAAAACCCACTTCCGATTCGCAAGGTAGAGGCTTCAGATCTGCTCTATCGAGAGGTGAATGTTAATTCTCCCAAAGACTTGGCATTCGAGGACTCCGACTTTACTTCTAAGAGGTATTCAATTGACAATTCATGCTCACTCTGGTTGAACTCCTTGTTCTTTCAATCAAATCCCTTTATAAATATTTCATTTCGTGTCCATTTTTCTACTAAGGACATCATATGACCTTTTTATTTCAGTGATTTTGATGACGACGTTCCGCAATTACAACGTGATTGTAAGTATAAATTGGATGGTAGCTCGCCAAGTTCTAGCAGAAATCTCAGTAAGAAGAGGGTTTACGAGCAATACCATTTGGATTTGGGACAATCAGACTTCATTCTTCATGCTTGCTTGGTTTGCGGGCTCATGTATGCTCGCGGAGTAGAAGAGGACGAGAAGCTTCATAGGAAGTTCCATCAAGACTATGATAGAGGAATGCAAATTAAGGTCTATGCTCACTATTTTTGAAGCGGTTCATATTTTGTATATCTTTGTTGTTCAATGTAAATTTAATCTGAAGTCTTTCTGTAGGGCTGGCGTAATGAGAGAGTAATCTATGGTCCCTTGAGCAACAACGATCGAATTTTGCTTGTTTTGGACAATGATCCTCCAGCTCAGAAGCGCCTGGTATTGATGTTATTATTTACTTGTATTCCGCAATATACTAGACCACAAATTATATACACCATCATGCTCTTCTTATGGGATGAATTGAACTAGTCAACTAGAGCCACTTGCATGGAATATAACCATAAAGAGAACTCAGAGTTCTAACTAAATGGATAACTAGGGTGTTGATTCCCCATCATCACCTTAGGGTCACCTTAGGGTCGATTAGTTTCGTTTGTGACAGTTGGAGCGGTGAGAATGTGAGCGGTGGGAATGTGAGCATTGGCAATTGAGCGGCAGGGAATTGGGAGTGCTCGAAAAAGGTCAAAAATGACGTTTTGGAGTGGTGGCGATGAGAATTGAAGAGTTACCAAATAGTTTTTTTATCGGGGCATTTTCCCTCCAATGGAGGCCAAATCTATTTAGCTTTCGCCGAAATAATTTTACATTCAAGAGGAGGGATGTTTTGATCGACTAAAACACAAGAGCCATAAACTGTATAATAAAGGAGCACCATCAAGTATTCTTGAAATCCACTACTCCCAAAACTTATTTGAGGAAGCCCCAAGATTATGCAATTGATTTTAAATTAGCCTGGATATTGTTGTCAAAGTTTGATTGACAATTCATAATAGCACACACACACACAAGATACACGAGACTATTTCTTGATTGTTGAAAAACAACTACATTTATTTTCACACATATTGATGTTTTCCACCAGTTAAGAGCCAATTACACAATACAATTTTGAACACCAAATATTTTTCTCCCACTCATTTGAATTTCCTCTGCAATTTTTCTTCCTCAGTATTTCCTCTCACATATTTTGATCAATGTACCGAAACCAAACTAAAAAATATATAATGGACTACAACATCACCCTAAATTTGATTAATTAACCATCGTCGACCATGCCCATTCAATTACTCAATATTTATACTCCGAATGATTAAAAAATGATTGTACTTTAGATTTTTGCTCACCAATGTTGTCTTTACATACCTCTGAAAGTCACGCGAGCAACTTTTCTCATGTTCGCAATGCAATGTAATGCACCTCTCCACCCATGCCTTTACATGTAGTTTGTTTAGTGAGCGCTCTATCGCATTGCGTCACAAATATACACACATTGACCTATTGCTCCCTTATGTACAATGTACGTGTTAAAGAATACATAAGAAGCCTTGTTCATTTGCATTGTATTTAACCTATGTATTATGACCCATTGAGTCCATTCCTCTCTTAGAATCCTTTAGTACCACATCTTGTATTGACTCTTAACTCTTTTTCTTTCTCTATAAAAGGAGTAACTCTTTACATGTATAATACAATAAAAATAATAATACATTTTCAATCTTTTTTCTCTCATTTCACAGATGATATACACGATTTAACCCATGCTCTTACCTCTTTATCACTTCGGGCGAACTCCCTAACTGCAACCCCCGGACCCCCCGTGCAAACTTCGTAACAGACGCACCCCACAATGCCTTTGCTCCTTCCGTGACTCTTGCTTAGACCCTCCTCAGTTTTATAGGCCCACTGTGTCGCTTGTTGGGACCCGCCGTCATTGTGCTATTGCTTGGGCGGATTCATCTTTTAGACCGCCTACTTCCTTGCCAGAGAGGTCGCCCATACCTCTCCAACCCGTGTGGACTTTGTGCGGTTCCACCTGCACGCCCACCTCTCCTACCCGCAAGGTCGCCCGGGCTTCTTTTTTTGCGGCCATCTTCGCAGCTACCCAGATCCCCGTAGTGCTCGTCAATGCATTTTCTATGACCAGTTCGCGTGACATCCCCATTGTTACCCCTCAGACTCCCTATTGCGACCTCCCAGACTTGTCAAACGCCTTTTTGTGACTCTTGGAAGACTCCTCTTTGAGATTGCACACCCCCTCCTACTATTGTTGTCCACACAGACTCCTCTATGAGGCTTGTGCCTGGGCGGACTCCTCTTTGAGGCCATGCCTCTTACTGCTACAACCAGCCTCCTGTTGAGACAATGGGAACGTGTGTTGCTTACCCTACCTCGACCCTTCCTGCTCTTGCTCCAGCCCCTCTCCCTGATGCTAGGGATGAACTCTGGATTACTACTATCTCGCTCGTCGACAAGAAGAATTTTGCAGAGTGGGTGAACTCGGTGCGTCGTGTTTTTCAGACCAAGGGGCTTCTTCATAATCTCACTCAGGATCCCCCCGCCGAGCCCATCGAGCCCACCGAGCAATGGCTGACATTGAACAGTATCAGATGGTTATGTGCCATGACACTGCCAAAGCAATGTGGGTTGAGCTCCACTCTCTCTATTTTATGAAGGATAGTCTCTCACACTTATTTGATATTTTCATGGCCCTTCAACATCTCGACCAGAGAGCGAATTAGGGGTGATATCGTGTCGCTTTCGAACATGTCAGGCTCGGCTTGAAATTGAAATCAATTGAGTCGTGTCGTCTCGACTTGAAATTGAATCGTTTCCGAGCCAACTCAAATCAGTTTTGAGCTGGCTCAAAATTAACTATTTTTTATTTTAGGGGTATTTAATCATTAAGAGAGTTTTTTTGAAAAATGAAGAGGTGATAATTAATTCCGATTTCTGATGGCATTGAAAAGTGAAAACAAGGGTTTTAGGTTGAGCAGGGCAAAAACAGAGTATATGGAGCTTAAATTTAGAAGTGTAAGAAGGATGAATGACTTCGTTATTAAGTTGGGTGATCAGGATATTTCCCGTAGTGAGTATTTAAATATCTTGGATCGATAGTTCAAAAGGATAGAGGTATTGATAAAGACGTGACACAGAATCCAAGCGGGTTGGTTGAAATGGAGAGGCGCGTCAGAGATCTTAGGTGATCGTAAAGTACCATTAAAACTTTAGGGCAAGTTTTATCGTACTGCAACCAGCGATGCTCTATGGTTTTGAGTGTTAGACAGTGAATTGTGTACATAAGCAAAAAATGGGAGTTGCGGAGATGAGAATGCTTAGGTGGATGCGTGGACACACGAGCCTGGATAAAATTTGGAATGAATGTATCGGGAATAAGACTGGAGTAGCACCAATTGCAGAGAAGATGCGAGAAGCTCGACTAAGATGGTTTGGACACGTACAAAGGAGACCATTAGAGGCACCTGTTAGGCTTTGTGAGAGTCTAGTCACTAGGCATGTTAAACGAGGGAGGGGTAGACCAATAAAGACTTGGAATGAAATTATATGAAAAGACATGATGTACTTAGGCTTTAGTGAGATTATGACAAAATATAGGGCACATTGACGACAAAGGATCCACATAGCCAACCCCACTATAGTGGGATAAAGGCTTGGGTGGTGTTGTTTGTTGTTGATTGAAAAGTGAAAACATTGAGAAATGAAGAGGTGGGTGATAATTAATACCTATTTTTATTTTTGAAGAAAGGCAGAAAGCAGATTGAAAAGGATGAAAGCCATGTGGCTACTCCGCTGAGGTCGCTCCTATGGAACTTCTCCTCCAAAGGCCGTTTGTATTTTATCATTCGAGGAAAGACATTTTGAAAAATGAAAAGACGTGATAATTAATCATTGTTTTTTGATGGCATTGAAAAGTGAAAACATTGAAACATGAAGAGTTGTGTGATAATTAATCCCTATTTCCATTTTTGAGGAAAGACGTTAAGTAGAATTAGAATGGATGTAAGTTGGCTACGCCGCCGAGGTGGCTCCTATTGCTTCAACGTCGAAAGCCATAAAGCTATGAGCTGTGTAATAAAGTACTAAATAATAAGATAAATAATGGAACTAAATCGAGTCAGTTTCAATAAAAAATCGAGCGTTTTGTGTGAGGTTCAAAATCGATTTCAAGTCATTTTGATTCGAGCCGTTTTGACAGAATTTTATTTCAATTTTGATTTGGCCAAGAATTTGAGCGATTATCGAGTTTTGATTATTATGCTCAGCCATAGAGCGGATGTGGATCTCATGTTCTATGTTGTCCAATCCCTGAATCTTGTCGAGTCTTGGATTGAACACCGCCCCCAACAATTGATTTTGTCACTCAACGGGCTCAAAAAGAAGTTGTCGGTATTTCCTTGATGATGGCTCCAGTCTCTCCTCATTTCTACAGTGTCCGAGCACATATCCTTTCCTCTCCTACTATTCCCTCACTGTTCAATGTTTGTTCTATGATGTTAAAGGGGATGTAGCCACCTGATCTTTAGGTGCCCTCTCCTACGGTTCTCCTACATCGTGGATCTAACAACAATCTTCCACCCTCTCCTGCTCGTGGCGTCCGTTCCAGTTTTCGGGGTGGTGGGCGAGATGGTCGCAATCTCTGAAGGGATAATCCTCTCGCTTATGTACTTATTGTGGCCGGGACAGTCATATTGAAGCGACTTGTTTTCGGAAACGTGGTTAACCCCCGCCGCAATCCCCTCTCCGACGCATGCCTCCACTAGTGTTTATGGTTCCTCCACCTCCCGCTCTGAGATTGACATATTACGCTAGGAAATCCAGCTTCTTCGCGGGCTGATCTCCCGCCCATCTAGCTTTGTTGTCTCCGTCTCAAATGAAGGTATCTCATTTTTTTCACGTTTCTGATTCCAATAAAAAACTCATGAAACAGATTGAGGCCTCATTTGGTTTGGCTTTTGACGCCAGTGTGTTTAATGCTAACGTATCGGGAACTTTTATTTTCATTTGTTTTTCCGCAAGATTTTTGAACTGCTCCCAAACTCTCCGACCTCAAAAAATTCGCGTCCTGAAACCCACAGAATCCCCTCCAGTTTATTGCGTTTAGGACCTTTAGGTCAAGCGAAAAGGAAGAAATCCGCGACTCCCTTCTCCGATTCTTCTCCGCAGCAGAGCTTGTGACTCCAGCATCCCGAAAGAAATCCACGGCTCTCATTCTCCGACCGCATCTAGGGCTCGGGACTCCGACCAAATCCAAGGCTCGTGACTCTGGCAGCATCTACAACTTGTTTTCTCCGCGGCCTCCAGGGCATGTCTGCTCCGATGACATCCAACAATAAAGCTCATTCTTCCATGGCAGGGCTTGATCTCGGCGAAACCTTCTATTCAGGCGTTTATGCATGGTCTTTGTGTTTAGAAACAGGAGAGGTGTAGAGATCAATGGCGGCTACAATGACAGCAGAATGCTTGCCGGCAAGGATGATCTCGATGACAAGGATTTCTCTCCTTCGGTTGACTTGTTCCTAAGCAAATGCAAATGGAAAATAATAATTAATATAAGTTTATAAAGGAAGAACACTAAAAAGATTGAAAAATACTATAAATGAATTTCAAAATGATACATTTTTTTATTAACAAATAAGAAAGTAGTGCACAAAGCTCCTTTGGAAGCCAGAGAAATACTGGATAAAAATTTGTTGCGCCATTTTAATAATTTTGGAATCACAACGTTGTTTTGCCAAACAGTTCTCTATTTTGAACAACTATGCAAATACAGACTATCCAAACATATCTTTATTTTCAGCAACCAGTTTCCAACAACTGCATTTACAAATCTGAATTTACAACAACTTCTTTTACAATCGCAACCGCTCTCCCAAATGAAATCTGAATCTTTTACCTCAATTGAATATGATATTTGAGAAAATGATACACTCTATCATGATTTCTATCCAAAATTAAATCATAATTTATTTCAAATAATCCAATTATGTTTTTGAGAACATAGTTTTTATTTAGTGGATCAAATCTCCAATTTCACTAGTATGAATATGAGTAGCAAAGATAGTACAAGTAAAAAGCTTTTCAATCTTCCTAAATCTTTCATTTGTTAGCTTGAAATGAAAGATTGAGGCCAAATATCTAGAAAATAATGGTTTTGGATGACTAGAACCCTTGGCTTATTGTTTTAGCTAGGTAGAAATGAAATGATTCTTTCTCAGGGTCCCACAAATCGAAATAGGGAAGAAATCACGTTAATATGTCTGGAAAGAATGATAGATCACCTGCATGTGATCTTATGCAACGACTTTTCAATGTTCTAGCAGCCCACTCCTCCCACCCATAGAAATAGTCGAAAATAGGCAGTAGTTAGATCGTATACAATGTTTTGAGGATCATGTGCAGCATTGAGAGATTGTTTTGACTCTAACATAGAATAGATGGGCTTAAGATGGGGGCATCATAGCAAGCTTACTGAATTTGTCCTGCTTATTTGAATATTTTTAAATATGCCCTTGAGATTTTAGGTGTCAATTAATTAATATTTGAGATTATTTTTTAATTTTCATAATTAATTTTTTCAAATGCTTATATCAGCTGTTCTGTCCTGTTAAATAAATCCAACAATAACTTCATTTTCTTAAAGAGACTCTTTAGGAAACACATTAATCAATGTAGAAAGAGATGAAATAAAAGTACTTGGTGCGATATATTCTTCTACAACGGGGGCAATATATAGAAAATACAACATAACTCACAAACCTAACCCACGGTGCGGGACTAAACCTTGAACATACTAAAAAACCCAAATATAACTCTTAACACTCCCCCTCAAGCTGTTGGGGAAACCTCCAGCTTAAACACAACAAAAAAAGAGAGATAAAAGATGGTTGGCACGTGGGAGAAAACAACTTTCACTGAGACCCTTCTGCGTGTCACCGGGGATACTCCAACTGGGCATAAGACACAAGACATTGATACACAAACCGACCATGATCACGTTGGATGCTCTCGGAGCTGAAACTAGGTCAACCATGAAAGGTCAAACCAATCATACCTCAAATTGAAGAAAAAGGAGGGGAGACAAACAACAAACGAAATATGCCTGGGGGCCATGTGTGACTTCGGAAGGAGTCAGGAAAGGGGCTTTCGAGTCGCCGTTATCACAAACACTCCCCCTCACATGGATCATGTGCATGAAGACATGGGCTACACCTGGAGGTCATGTGTGACTAAGGCAGGAGTTGGGAAAGAGACATCCGAGTTGCCGTTATCACAAACACTTCCCCTCACGTGGAATACGTGCATGAAGGCATAGACTATGCCTGGAGGCCGTGACATACACTTCCCCTTACGTAGAACACATGCATGAAGGCGGAGATCGCATAGAGACACAAACGAAGACAAACACAACAACACATCAAGCAAAAAAACTTAAAAAAAACATTAGCATCATCAACGACAAGAGAAGTGGGCAGCGGGTTCCATATCCCCAACGAGCAGAGAGACCGAGCCAGAAGAAGTCCTGCTGTAGGAGAGCAACAACTGCAGAGGAGCTCGACCTGAATGGTAGCACCGAGAGCATCCAACAGCTCGACTGGAAAGAAGAAGAGGCTCAGGCACAACAACAACAACTGTAGCAGGCTAGCAGCAGGGCTCGACCGAAAGACAGAATAACTGGCGCAGCAGAGAAGCAACTATAAGGCCCAGAAGCACGATCTCATCGAATAAGAAGGGAAGCCGTGGGAGAGCACAAGCTAGCAGAAGTTCAGCCGAGCAGAGTCCAGAGTCCACGGACATCGACGAGGCTGGATGTCGACAGGTTTTGCGAGACGAGTGGCATACGCACTTGAGGAAACAAAAAAACAAACGCCGCTCCCTCTGGCAGCAGCTGGACGAGACGGGATCGCAGGAGAAGAGCAATGACAAGACAAAAAAAGTCCCCTAACGCAGGAAATCGACAGCAGGAACAACCAACGACGGGATTGATGAATGAGAATAACGAGATTAGAAGTAGCAACTGACGATAATGGTTCCAGAGCCTCTCTCGCTGACGAGATCAAAAATCGATCTCCTCAATGGGAGCAGAAGCGGCAAGACCAGTCAATAATGGAGGCAGGACGGCTGATGGGGAACAAGAACGAGAAGTTGAGGTGAGAAATGGGAGCCCACAAGAGAGAAAAATTTAGGTTTTCATATCGAGGGCTCTGATACCATGTAGAAAGAGAGGAAATAGAAATACTTGGTGCGATTTATTCTTCCACAACGGGGGCAATATATAGGAAGTACAACATGACTCACAAACCTAACGCACAGTGTGTGACTAAACCTTGAACATACTAAAATACACAAATATAACTCTAACAATCAACAAGTGTGTCTTTTGTTTGTAATCCTTTAATGGCCGTAAACAATCTCATAAAATATTGATTTTCATGAAAATTATAGTTAAATTTTGTAGTATTTGCATGTGCCTCAAGGCATGTTAAACGAGGGTGGGGGTAGACCAATGAAGACTTGAAATAAAACTATATGAAAAGACATGATGTACTTAGGCATTAGTGAGATTATGACAAAAGATAGGGCACATTGACGACAAAGGATCCATATAGCCGACCCCACTATAGTGGGATAAAGGCTTGGGTGTTGTTGTTTGTTGTTGATTGAAAAGTGAAAACATTGTGAAATGAAGAGGTGGGTGATAATTAATACCTATTTTCATTTTTGAAGAAAGGCGTAAAGCAGATTGGAAAGGATGAAAGCCATGTGGCTACTCCGCTGTGGTCGCTCCTATGGAACTTCTCCTCCAAAGGCCGTTTGTATTTTATCATTCGAGGAAAGACATTTTGAAAAGTGAAAAGACGTGATAATTAATCATTGTTTTTTGATGGCATTGAAAAGTGAAGACATTGAAACATGAAGAGTTGCGTGATAATTAATCCCTATTTCCATTTTTGAGGAAAGACGTTAAGTAGAATTAGAATGGATGTAAGTTGGCTACGCCGCCTAGGTGGCTCCTATTGCTTCAACGTCGAAAGCCTTAAAACTATGAGCTGTGTAATAAAGTATTAATTAATAAGATAAATAATGGAACTAAATCGAGTCTGTTTCAATAAAAAATCGAGCGTTTTGTGTGAGGTTCAAAATCGATTTCAAGTCATTTTGATTCGAGCCGTTTTGACAGAATTTTATTTCAATTTTGATTTGGCCAAGAATTTGAGCGATTATCGAGTTTTGATTTTTATGGTCAGCCATAGAGCGGATGTGGATCTCATGTTCTATGTTGTCCAATCCCTGAATCTTGTCGAGTCTTGGATTGAACACTGCCCCCAACACTTGATTTTGTCACTCAACGGGCTCAAAAAGAAGCTGTCGGTATTTTCTTGATGATGGCTCGAGTCTCTCCTCATTTCTACAGTGTCCGAGCACATATCCTTTCCTCTCCTACTATTCCCTCACTGTTCAATGTTTGTTCTATGATGTTAAAGGGGATGCAACCACCTGATCTTTAGGTGCCCTCTCCTACGGTTCTCCTACATCGTGGATCTAACAACAATCCTCCACCCTCTCCTGCTCGTGGCGTCCGTTCCAGTTTTCGGGGTGTTGGGCGAGATGGTCGCAATCTCTCAAGGGATAATCCTCTCGCTTATGTACTTATTGTGGCCGGGACAGTCACATTGGAGCGACTTGTTTCCGGAAACGTGGTTAACCCCCGCCGCAATCCCCTCTCCGACGCATGCCTCCACTAGTGTTTATGGTTCCTCCACCTCCCGCTCTGACATTGACATATTACGCTAGGAACTCCAGCTTCTTCGCGGGCTGATCTCCCGCCCATCTAGCTCTGTTGTCTCAGTCTCAAATGAAGGTATCTCATTTTTTTCACGTTTCTGATTCCAATAAAAAACTCATGAAACAGATTGAGGTCTCATTTGGTTTGGCTTTTGACGCCAGTGCGTTTAATGCTAACGTATCGGGAACTTTTATTTTCATTTGTTTTTCCGCAAGATTTTTGAACTGCTGCTAAACTCTCCGACCTGAAAAAATTCGCCTCCCGAAACCCACAGAATCCCCTCCAGTTTATTGCGTTTAGGTCAAGGGAAAAGAAAGAAATCCGCTTCTCTCTTCTCTGATTCTTCTCCGCAGCAGAGCTTGTGACTCCAGCATGCAGGAAGAAATCTACGGCTCTCATTCTCCGACCGCATCCAGGGCTCGGGACTCCGACCAAATCCAAGGCTTGTGACTATGGCGACATCTACAACTTGTCTTCTCCGCGGCCTCCAGGGCTTGTCTGCTCCGATGACATCCAACAACAAAGCTCATTCTTCCATGGCAGGGCTTGATCTGGGCGAAACCTTCTATTCAGGCGTTTATGCATGGTCTTTGTGTTTAGAAACAGGAGAGGTGTAGAGATCAATGGCGCCTACCATGACAGCAGAATGCTTGCCGGCAAGGATGATCTCGATGACAAGGATTTCTCTCCTCCGGTTGACTTGTTCCTAAGCAAATGCAAATGGAAAATAATAATTAATATAAGTTTATAAAGGAAGAACAGTAAAAAGATAGAAAAATACTAGAAATGAATTTCAAAATAATACATTTTTTTATTAACAAATAAGAAAGTAGTGCACAAAGCTCCTTTGGAAGCTAGAGAAATACTGGATAAAAATTTGTTGCACCATTTTAATAATTTTGGAATCACACCGTTGTTTTGTCAAACAGTTCTCTGTTCTGAACAACTATGCAAATACAGACTATCCAAACAGATCTTCATTTTCAGCAACCTGTTTTCAACAACTGCATTTACAAATCTGAATTTACAACAACTTCTTTTACAATCGCAACCGCTCTCCCAAATGAAATCTGAATCTTTTACCTCAATTGAATATGATATTTGAGAAAATGATACACTCTATCATGATTTCTATCCAAAAATAAATCATAATTTATTTCAAATAATCCAATTATGTTTTTGAGAACATAGTACAAGTAAAAAGCTTTTCAATCTTCCTAAATCTTTCATTTGTTAGCTTGAAATGAAAGATTGAGGCCAAATATCTAGAAAATAATGGTTTTGGATGACTAGAACCCTTGGCTTATTGTTTTAGCTAGGTAGAAATGAAATGATTCTTTCTCAGGGTCCCACAAATCGAAATAGGGAAGAAATCACGCTAATATGTCTGAAAAGAATGATAGATCACCTGCATGTGATCTTATGCGACGACTTTTCAATGTTCTAGCAGCCCACTCCTCCCACCCATAGAAATAGTCAAAATTAGGCAGTAGTTAGATCGTATGCAATGTTTTGAGGATCATGTGCAGCATTGAGAGATTTTTTTGACTCTAACGTAGAATAGATGGGCTTAAGATGGGGGCATCATAGCAAGCTTACTGGATTTGTCCTGCTTATTTGAATATTTTTAAATATGCCCTTGAGATTTTAGGTGTCAATTAATTAATATTTGAGATTATTTTTTAATTTTCATTATTAATTTTTTCAAATGCTTATATCAGCAGTTCTGTCCTGTTAAATAAATCCAACAATAACTTCATTTTCTTAAAGAGACTCTTTAGGAAACACATTTATCAATGTAGAAAGAGATGAAATAAAAATACTTGGTGCGATATATTCTTCTACAACGGGGGCAATATATAGAAAATACAACATAACTCACAAACCTAACCCACGGTGCGGGACTAAACCTTGAACATACTAAAAAAACCCAAATATAACTCTTAACACTCCCCCTCAAGCTCTAGGGGAAACCTCCAACTTAAACACAACATAAAAAGAGAGATAAAAGAGGGTTGGCACCGTGGGACAAAACAACTGTTACTGAGGCCCAACCGCGTGTCATCGGGGATACTCCAACTGGGCATAAGCCACAAGACATTGGTTCACAAACCGACCATGATCACGTTGAATGCTCTTGGAGCTGAAACTAGGTCAACCATGAAAGGCCAAACCAATCCTACCTCAAATTGAAGAAAAAGGCGGGGAGACAAACAACAAACGAAATATATCTGGGGGCCATGTGTGATTACGGAAGGAGTCAGGAAAGGGGCATTCGAGTCGCCGTTATCACAAACACTCTCACTCACATGGATCATGTGCATGAAGACATAGGCTACACCTGGAGGCCATGTGTGACTAAGGCAGGAGTTGGGAAAGAGGCATCCAAGTTGCCGTTATGACAAACACTCCCCCTCACGTGGAATACGTGCATGAAGGCATAGACTATGCCTGGAGGCCGTGACATACACTTCTCCTTACGTAGAACACATGCATGAAGGCAGAGATCGCATAGAGACACAAACAAAGACAAACACAACAACACATCAAGCAAAAAAACTTTTAAAAAAAACATTAGCACCATCAACGACAAGAGAAGTGTGCAGCGGGATCCATATCCCCGACGAGCAGAGAGACCGAGCCAGAAGAAGACCTGCTGTAGGAGAGCAGCAACTGCAGAGGAGCTCGACCTGAATGGTAGCACCGAGAGCATCCAACAGCTCGACTGGAAAGAAGAGGCTCAGGCACAACAACAACAACTGTAGCAGCAGGTCTCGACCGAAAGACAGGATAACTGGCGCAACAGAGAAGCAAGTACAAGGCCCAGAAGCACGATCTCATCGAAGAAGAAGGGAAGCCGTGGGAGAGCACAGGCTGGCAGAAGTTCAGTCGAGCAGAGTCGAGAATCCACGGACATCGACGAGACTGGATGTCGACAGGTTCTGCGAGACGAGTGGCATACGCGCTTGAGAAAACAAAAAAACAAACGCCGCTCCCTCTGGAAGCAGCTGGACGAGACATGATCGCAGGAGAAGAGCAATGACACGACAAAAAAAGTCCTCTAACGCAGGAAATCGGCAGCGGGAACAACCAGCGACGAGATTGATGAATGAGAATAGCGAGATTAGAAGTAGCAACTGACGATAATGGTTCCAGAGCCTCTCTCGCCGACGAGATCAAAAATCGATCTCCTCAACGGGAGCAGAAGCGGCAAGACCAGTCAGTAATGGAGGCAGGACGGCTGATGGGGAACGAGAACGAGAAGTTGAGGTGAGAAATGGGAGCCCACAGTAGTGAAAAATTTAGGTTTTCATATCGAGGGCTCTGATATCATGTAGAAAGAGAGGAAATAGAAATACTTGGTGCGATTTATTCTTCCACAACGGGGGCATATAGGAAGTACAACATGACTCACAAACCTAACCCATAGTGTGAGACTAAACCTTGAACATACTAAAATACCCAAATATAACTCTAACAATCAACAAGTGTGTCTTTTGTTTGTAATCCTTTAATGGCCGCAAACAATCTCATAAAATATTGATTTTCATGAAAATTACAGTTAAATTTTGTAGTATTTGCATGCGCCTCAAGCCATTTATGCCAACCATTGTAATCCCCCCCCCCCTCACACACACACACCAAGTAATTTGATACAAAGATGACGCCCCGGGCCTGCCAAGCGCCCTCTATATAGCCCTAGTGGCATGTGTTTTTTTTACTATAGTTTGTCTTGTAGCGAGCCTTCATCTATATAAGAAAACCTTCGTATGAGAGTAGGGCATCTTGGATTATTGTTTAAGTTTAGGCTCTCATAGGAAAGTGTCCTTTAGAGGGACCTTACTCTCAATAGTTGGTATCAAGCATGTTTTGATAAGTTGTATATTATATTTTACTTCAGTTATTTTATTGACGATAGACTGATCTATCGTATAATTATTCTTATGCCCCAAATGTTAAATCTTAATCATAGTGCCTGCTCTAATAGGTACAAAAGGTGGTAAATTTGACAAAGAGAGAACTTGGGTTCGCGGATGATCATATCATTCATGGGCTTTGTAAGGTAAGCTAGTTTAGTGTTTTCAAGAAAACTGGAAAATTTTCAAGTAGTTTCCATTCGGAACTAGGAAATAGTTGACTAGAAACTGATCCTCATGTCCTGGGCCTTTTCAGGTTTATCTGTTCATTTCTGCCCATAGAATTGTTGGATGGCTTGTTGCTGAACCTATACAAACAGCCCATAGAGTCATTTCTTGCTCTTCCTCAAGCAATAGTTATCACATTACAAATACTGAGATCACCACCGAAGAGAAAATGAATGGCCTAGATTCAAAGAAAACACCAGAAACCATCCTTCAGTTTGGAGATATTAAGTTCCATAGGGAACTTATAAAGAAAGAGTGCCACACAACTGGTTCCAAACTGAGTAAATGTGATGGTGGCGCTCTCATATGCGAGGAAGAAGCTGTTCCAGCCAAGTGTGGTGTTAGGGCAATCTGGGTTGTGTCATCCTGCAGAAGGAAGAGAATTGCCTCCCAGTTAATGGATGCTGTGAGGTATCTGTCTCTGTTTCATCCTTCTCTAATTGCTCCGGTGCATTTTGATTCATCTTACCGGAGAAATAAAAGTGTTTTGATAACCTTTATTTTTTCGCTCCGGTGCTGTGGGAAATGTCAAAACTCCCATTTTGATCTTCATTTCCCATTAAAGGGTGGGAGCTCCATTTCTCACTGGAACCATTCACACCGCTCTTCCAAACGGAGCAAAGTGCTTGAATTATGAGTTGATTATATGTATGTTTCACTGTTTCTCTTCTGCAGAAAGAATTTCTCCACAGGCCAAGTTTTGGAGATTTCAAAGTGTGCATTCTCTTCTCCTACATCAGCAGGAATGGCATTTGCCTCCAGTTACACAAACAGCAGGTCTTTTCTAGTTTATAGAGAAGATGATGTTTGACTAAAATTAGGAGATACATAATAATAAAAAAAATAACTGTGTTTGGTAATGATTAATTCAGATTGATAAATGCTGATATTTAATTTGTTCAATCTGTCAATGCCATTGATATAGAAATTTCATCATTTTTTGGATACAATTAATGTTGTTTATAGTTAATATAGAAAAATGAAACCTTGAATTTATCATTTGAGTTTATGGTTTGTGATTTATTGGTTAGGAACTTAGGATCACGGACTCGCGAGTTATAGGTTGATGACCCAACAACAACACGTTTAACCACCCATGAAGAACACTATTAGAATCAGGACACTATAGGAGGATGTAAGACAAGAGGAGGCTTTTGAATAATATATGGAGGGTACCTGTGCCTAGAAATTTGTAGGGGCATATATAAATGTATCCATGTAAGAATCTAAAACATTGTTGATATCACCACTAAGTAGAGAGGATTATTCTTTGGAGATGAAATTCTTTGTATCCATATAAGAGGACACTCTTATTTGTAACTATCCTTTGGGATAAAGCATTCTTCAAAGATCGCTCGAGTTTTTGTGCTCTTCGGAAAGTGAGAGGGTTGAGAGTCCTAAGGTCACGTGGGCTCGAGTGCGAAAAACTTCTAGTCATGCAATATTAAGGTTTAGGGTTGGTCTTTAAGGCCGGGGAAGATGATTTGACTTGTCGGTTTTTTTGTCTTGCCATGAAGGGTTGTCAGGATTGCTTAAAATTAACATATATGTTTGCATTCAGTTAGAAATTAATCATAATTTCAATCTCCACCTTTATTTTGTTTAAAATTCACATATATATATACATATATATATATATATTTTGTTTTGGTAATTATTCCTATATATATAATATTAATTATTCAAATCTTTATTGAGACTTAGCATAATTACAGACTACATCTCTATGTTTTACAATTACAAAAATCTCCTATGCAAGTTCACTTTTCATAACATGTATACAAATGTCCTCATGGAGCTCCCCACCAAAAGGATATTTGTGTAGGAGGTTTTTGCAATTTCAAAACATAGAAGGGGTGCCTTTTTGAATGGGACCTGTTTGCTATTTTTATCAGGTTATTTATTCACTTACAGTGACCCCCTCTCTTCTTCATTGTCTATTCATCTGTGGTATTTTTTCTTCCTTTAGCTCGGCTTAGTTTTTGTGTGTGACCAAACCAGTACTAGAGCACAAGATCTCATCAGAACTTCCCAGTTAAGCGTGCTTGAGCGAGAGTAGTACTGGGATGAGTGACCTCCTGGGAAGTTCTCGTGTTGCACCCATTTTTTTCATTGTGCAAGGCCAATGCTCTGGATGCTGAATGAAGGAAGCATGGTTATGTGCACATAAATCAAAATGAATTTTTGGGTCTGCCCTCTCTAATGTCTTTGGCTTTGATTTGAGGGCATGATTCCGTAACAAACGTGACGGTATAGGGGACCACTATTTCAGTGATATCTGTGAGCAGCCACTTTGTGCATTTATTGTCAAAGGTTAAGTCTTTCTCTTCTGAGAGAAGTCATTTTGTGCATAGTGCCAAAGATTAGGTATGTTTTCAATCTTCCACCGCCCATATCCCCAATGATTGGGGACTATATGAGTTCTGTTGTTGTTGTTGTTGTTGTTGTAGCTCAGCTTAGTTTTTGAGCTAAATCAGATAAAATGTCACATGTGATTCATTTCAATGAAAGCCTTTTTGAGGAGAGTTTATTTATTTGTAAAGAAAACCACAAACTATGGTGCTGTATTAAATTGTAATATTGGTTGTAGGATTGCTAGTATGGCTTCAATATTGTTCAAAATTGGATTCATTTTCTCTTTGATCAAACCCATATGATCCGAGTTATGAGCCTAAGTTTGGCTTGGTCTTCATTTTAATTTTATTTCATGACGAATTCGGATTAGATTGGGTCGGCTTGAACATAAAAGTAATAAATAAATTAATATTATAACATTTGGCTTGTTTTGTGATGGGAGTTGTTCCTAAATTTGATATATATATATATATATAGGGTTTGGAGAATATTAGCGCGTGTTATAGACTTTATAGCGCAAGCTCCGTTTTTTATGATTTTGAGCCTGATTTGTATCTTGTTTGAAAAAGTGATCAATATGAAAGTTGTAGATCTCATCGAGACGAATAATTTTCATGTCGATTACTTTTTTATTTGAAGCCGTTTAGGCCCCAAGAAAAGTCGCATCAAATATAGGTAAGGACACCTCTATTTTTTCGGAGATCAAATTGAAAATTTGATGTGCTTGGTAGATATGCATATTCCCTTATTTTGGTAATCATTGCTATTTATATATAAATATAAAAAAATGAACATCAGTCAATTTAATCGAAGCTGAGATAAGGACTCAAATCACACTGCATGTGGAAGCCTTATTGCTAATCAATGCTATGGCCCTTGTGGCTGCCACTAGCCAATGGAGGTCCCATGGGTTTGGGTTGATTGCATAAATCAATTATTGTAGACTCAATTGACCCGGATGATCCAATCATCGAAAATGCATGCGAGGAAGCAGATCAATGAAAGTTGCACAGAGAACCTACAATCTTCGAGCTTTGCTTTGGTTAGTTTTATGCATTGAATTCTACTCCATCGCTATAGCCGTCTAAGTGAACGTCGGACCTCGCCTAAGGCTAAGGTGCTCCTTCCAATTTTGTGCTCGAAAATAAATTTTTTTGCTTAGTAATGGTCTTTACTGTTTTCATGTCAAATATATTTCATGACAATGACGTTTTTGTTCTAACTCACCGGAGCAAGAAAGCTCTGCCAAACAGACCCTTAGACTAATCTAAACTCAAGATCACTCACACAACTTACTGGTAACTCAAATTAATGATATACACAGATACCATATGAAATATATAAGCTCAAATTTTTTTAAATCTGGAAAATCTTGAGTTGGTTCTCCCACAATACATGTCAGAATTAGATAAATAGTATATGAATTTTATAGTCAAAAATGCGATCTACAACTTTCATGTTGAACATTTTTCCAAAATTTGCACGGTTTAGCCGGAATTTGGCCCGAAAGGTTGCTGGCTCGAATTTAGAAATTTATTATTATTATATTTATTTTGAGTCAGCAACCTTTCGGCCGAAATTCCGGCTAAACCGTGCAAATTTTGAAAAATGTTTAACATGAAAGTTTTAGATCTTGTTTTTTGCTACAAAATGCATATATTATTTGTCTAATTCTGACATATATTTTGTGAAAGAACTAGCTCAAGCTTTTCTAGCCTTAAAAAGCTTGAGCATATATATATATATATATATATATATATATATATATATATATATATATATATATATATATATATATATATATATTCTTAAGTTTGGAAGAAGTTGATCTCATCAAATTAAACAATTAATTACCCAAATCTCCCCTAGGAGTTAACATAATTACAGATTGCACCACTCTTATCTTATGAAAGCACAAAAACCTCCCCATTGTAAGTTACCTCCGGGAGCTTCCTTCAGGGAAGTGTTTTTGTGCGTGCATGTAAACTTACATAAGAAATTTTTGTAATTTCAAAATATTAGAAGGGGTCCATTAAACGGCCCTCAAATTAAATTCCCGGGCAAGTGAAATAGACGAGACAAATCATTTGCGCATCAATTCATCAACGAGCAGTAGATGTTGGCTCCATTAAACTGTTTGAGATGAATTGAACCGTCCCTGAACCGATTCAGGCTCAGTTTGTTCTGGTGGTGGCGGTGAGAAAGGAGCAACGGTGGGAACGGAGCTTTGAGAAAGGAGCTCCGGACAGCTGCCGGAAAGGAGCGGTGGATCGGCTGTGGCGTTGAAAAAGGAGCGACGTTGGGATGAAAACGTGCGAACCAAACAGTTCCCGGAAAAAAACGCCGCTGCGGCTAGAACTCAACGGAGCTGCATCGTGGAAACAAACTGAGCCTCAACCTGTCCAATTTGAATGGAACCCAAATATAACAATGAGCCTTACAGAACAAATATGCATTTCAATTGCTTAAATCCCACAATCTACACCAAAAATTTACCTAAATGTGCAATTCAATTGCTTCAAAATTAATTTCTAGGTTGTAACTACTAAAATAAAATAAAATATCAACATTCAACAAGTTCCTTACAGTTGTTCTACTTGTTTGAATGTGAAGATAAAACCACATAAAACATGCCTATATCCTTATGGTCATAAGATTGATACAGGTTCCTTGAATCTTCAAACCTCACAAACCATTATGGAGCAGAAATATTGCACTCAAGGAATCAATCAGCAGCAGAAAATAATAGGTGGGATAGAACACAGCATCTGGCTGATAGCTGTGAAGAGAGGGATGTTAATGTCTTTCAGAAGAACTCAAAGTCCAGATACTTGCCTCCAGGCTTCATGTCACCATTCCCCATCATCCTCTTGCTGTTGCTTCCTATCATCCCCTCCGCCGTCCCGAACTTCACCGGCAGCTCGGCCTCCACCGGTCTCGGCACCTCCGGCGGAGTGCTACATCGTATAAGCGCCCAATTCACGCCCTCGAAGAATGGGTGCTGCTTGATCTCCGTAGCGCCCCTCTTCACCCCGAGCCGGTGCTGCGGCTCTTTCACGAGCAATCCCCTGATCAGATCGCGGCTCGCGTAGCTGGTCGACGGTGTTTCCGGGAACCGGAGCTGCTGCCCGACCACGTTGAACAAAGTCGCCCGGTTTCCGGATCCCTTGAACGGCGTCTTTCCGTATAGAAGCTCGTGGAGGAAGATGCCGAAGGTCCACCAGTCGACGGCGCTGCCGTGTCCCTCGCCCTTGATGATCTCGGGGGCGAGGTACTCGTGGGTCCCGACGAAGGACATGGAGCGGGCAGACGTTGGCTCCGCCAGGAGCTCCGGCATGGTGGTGGTGGTGGACCGGGCGGATTGGGTCCGAGATTCGAGTCTCGGTTTCCGGGCTGATTTCTTGCTCCGTTGAGGGAAGAGGCGCGGCATGAAGCAGGCGGGCTGGATGCATACTGTGGATGGCTCCATGCAGGATGGCTGGACGCAGAACGAGCCGGACGCGCGTTTCGAAGGGTCGGAATCGAACAATGTCGTCGTCCTTATGAGCGTCGGGGAGACGGCGCACCTCAAAGAGAGATCGAAGTCCGATAGCATTATGTGGCCATCATCACGAACAAGAACATTTTCTGGCTTTAGATCTCTGTAAACCACTCCCAGCATGTGGAGATACTCTATGGACAACAACACTTCTGCTGCATAAAATCTAGCCAAATGTGATGGAGAAGAATTAGCAGCTATATTCAACAAAATTTAGATGCATAGAAATTTGTTCAGGCCTACGTTTCCAGATTGCTTAATTGATTTAACAACTACAATAGCTATGATCTGCTCAATTTCATTTTCATAATAAAATTCAGCTTTCTCTATGATCATATACACACAGACTGTAAGAATGCATTTCTAGGGTCATAATAATAATGCTGAAATAACAAATATTGTTTTCATTTAGATCAAATGCTTTATTATGTTGCAAACAGAGCCATATATTATATCCTACATCTAAAATACATTTATGATATTAAACTCTGATAACAAATCTAATGCAGGATGTCTTATAGTCTACTATTCCTAATGAGAAGATGAAAACCAAAAAATCCCACAAACACACTTGATTATGCGAAAGTTTTGTAAATAAGAAATGATCCTTCCAGGAGTTCAAAAAGATCTCTATGAGGGATCATTTTGAGCTCTGAGAAGAGAAATGATCGCTTGGAGAGATCTTTACTCTCAGAGAGATCATTTGGATCATTTTGATTTTACGGGAGTCCGCGTGCAATGTTAAAAGAAACATTTTATTTTAAGGGACACAAGGAAATCTCCAGAGCCCCTGGCATTGATTTAGGTTGAGGACCCGTGTACAAAAAATCCGCCCTGTTTACATTTCTTTTTGTTCTTTGAGAATAATAAAAATAAAACCGAGAAAATTGGTAGTTTAATACAGAAAATAAGACATAAAATTTGGAAGCATGAAAATCATACAACTGAACAAAAATTCATTTCAATGGAAGTCCCTAAGAAGAATTAGAGAATGAAAATATGCAAAAAATCACCAAATTGTACATTTGTGCCATGATGGGGATGAAGCTTTATTTAAAGTTTTGAGGGTGCACTTAACCACTTCCCCCATGATTTCTCCTATTGTGGGGATCATGGGTTTGACCGGTCAACCCACTCCCCATGATCTCCACCACAATAGGAGAAATCATGGGTGTCTCTCATTCAACAACTACCGTCGCCGCCGCCCGCCGCCGCCGCCGCCCACCGCCGCCAGCCGGCCGCCGTCGCCAACTGCCGTCGCCGCTCACAGGTTGGCCACCGCCCAATCATTACAGAGCATCCATCGCCGTCCGATCTGCAGGTAACCACCAAGTTAGTGGGGGGGCCCACCATGACCACCTCCTGGAGGCTATAAAAGAAGTCTCAGGCCTCCTCATTTCTCACTGTTAGCTCCCAGAGTCTTCTTCTTCCTCAGTCCAGAGCTCTGTCGAACTCCTCCCTCGGGCCTCCTTCAAGCCGCCTACGAGTCAAAGGAACACCCAAGTCCCCAAGGGCGCCGTGAAAGGAAGAAGATGACCATCATCAGTGCTCAAGCACACCCGCCACCGAGCAGCAACCAACACTCCCTCGGCGCAGCCTATTGCCCGTTGCGAGTTAGGAATTCTCTCACCACCAAGTTGTAACGAGAAGTGGTCTGTCACCCTCGATTCTCCAAACATATTGCAACCGCAAGCTGATAGTGGACTTTGACCGACACAGATCTAGTCACGTGGTTTTTTACCGAGTTGAAGGGTTTTTCCACGTTAAAACCTCTTGTGTCAACTCTCTATTTTCATTGACTGTGTGCGCGCTCGACGGTCCTGAGAGCTAAGGCGGTCCAGTTTATTCCGGTTCGACCGAGACGTCGAGTTAGTCCGCAACATGCCCCATGAAGAGGATGGTAGAAATCATACATTCAACTAAGAAAATGTCTGGATAAAAAAATGTCACCTTGGGCATGTTAAACACTAATGTACTAAGCATCAGGTGAAATTGGTTAAAGTTGAACAATGCATAAAGCTTTAAGGAAATCATAATTCCATTAATTATTTTGTTTTATGCATTAAAATGCAATCCAAATAAAAACAAAAATATACACAATAATAAATGAGAAAGGTTTATGTGCTTCAATTAATCGGTGTGAATAATTTACAAAGGGAGAGAAAGAAGGAGAGTCATGCTCAACCCTAACCCTAGAAATGAGAAAGAAGAGGAGAGAACTTGAGAGAGAGGGAAGAACTTGAGAGAGATAGAGAAATTGATTTCATTCTTTGATATCATACAAGACCTAGGGGGCCTATATATAGGGTCCCGATGGCCTGGGCGTAACATTAAAAACACTAAGACACTAATAACCCGTAATCACGACTCCACTCGACTCGATACAACTCGACACAATAATATCACTGCTAGATAACTGACAGCGTGGGACCCCTAACACTTTACTACATGAATTGAAGATTACAAAATACAAAGAATTTCTTCTTCTCACAAAACGCACAACCACTCATTCCTCATTCCTCTCCTCTCAACTATATCAAGAGAATCATGAAACTATGAAGCGTCCGCGGAACACAACGATAGAACTCGTCAAGACTTTGAATTTGATCGATCCTTAACTACATTAAGCTAGTGTTTTTTCGGAATTTCGACTAAGGAAACTTCTACGTTTTATGTGCTCTGTTGTTCGGATCATAAAAATTTATGTTCTCTCCCCTCCTTACATGTCCTTCACCGCAGTTCGTTCGACACCCCAGTCATCCCTTGTGGCTTTTCAAAAGAACAAAGTTTTGTGATTTAGAGATCGAATATGAGGAAATCGGAAATTCCACCTTCATGAAACAACATCTTGGATGGCCCGCTCACACGTGAATTGAATCGGAAGGTTTTTAGATAGGCTCCTGAACATGTTCAATTCTAGTCATATTTAAACAAATCTCCGCTCTAGCTTGAAGTCATATATCCATATAAAAAATCTCCAATCATCCCTAAGACTAGATCCCTCGAGTTTAGTCGCAATATCCAATAGTGTTCAGGTAAAGCTAAACTATCAGACTAGCCCAGGACATCATTGATGACTGCTGCTAAAAACCAAGAATGCTCATAAAACCACACAAACATATAGCCACTTTCATTTCAGAAGAATCATACACTATGTCTCAGCAATACAAATCAACGCTTTCCAACTGATAACAGATAGTACAACTAGAAAGTGTGAAAACAATACTGAAAACAAATACATCCTATCAAGTTCACCTGTAAAAAAAAACAACGAAATGTGTAACAGCTACATTTACATTTCTATGCTAACTACAATCTTGTCAAGTATGTAATTGTTCATTTCACTACATCCCAATGTCTATTCCTCGTATTTTCTATAAATAAGTTGATCACACTAACTAAATGTGAAATGCTTGACCTAGTATATAACATGACATACACATGACTACTAGCCACAGTAACATAAGGAGTGTGAGACGTGTTCGACCTCCTCCTTAGTCTGTAGTGACAATGAAACTGGCAATACTCACTAGTTTAGACTTGCGGACAGTGACAGAACTAAAAATTTTATTCAGCACGGGCACACTTAATAAACTAAACATAAATAATTAACCCTTATTAGAGATTTTTAAAGAAAAATTGAAAATAAAATTAAGATAAAAAAGAATAGCTTTCATTTTAAAATTTTAAAGCAAATTTGGACCTAATTATAACTACTCATGGTACTTTCTGTTCCTGGTGAAGAAGTGCAAAATTATTAAAAAATAGCTACTCAAAACTGATAACGAAACTTAGAAATAATACTGATCAAACTAAGTATACACACATTCGGCTTAAAATTTAAAAAATATTAAAAACTATAAAATATGTTGTTTCAACCTTTCTAATAAATTTTAACTTACATTTCCTCAAGAGCTCTCACAAATGCCGGATATCAAGAAAGCTTTTCCTAGTCTAATGCTATGACAACATGTGCATTTTTTGTCACTTGATCTAGATAAAGTCAGCGTATTGAATTGTTTAGAAACTACAGAAAGCTGCTTCTTAGGAGACCAACAAATGTAGTTAATTTAGGAAGCTAGGAACAAATTTTAAAGCAAATTTGGACCTAATTAATTATTTAGCGTTAAAATCTAATCATGTGCAGACTTCATTTAATGTTTCATATAACTTTTAAGAGTAGAAAAGGGAGGCTAGGAGCGGCTGTAGACAGCCTAGACTGCATAGAACTCCATTTAATGCTTCCTATAGCTTTTTAGGATATACATGCTATAGAGTAGGAAATCTTCATTAATCCATTAGATAACAGGCATAGAGGGGCCAGCCAATAGTTATTTGTTTCCAAAATTTACGCCCGGGAAAGTGCCCGGGTGTTTTCACTTGGGTCCGCTCATGTCTGAGCATCTCGAAGTGCTCAAGTTCTCCCTCAATGTATTTCTTCAGAGTCTCTCGTACCTCTATATATCTTCATACCCAATATCTTCTTTATTACTTCCAAATTCTTCCTCCTAAATTTACAATTCAATTGAGATTTCAATTTGTTAATTTCAGACTTATCCCTTGTTGCAATCAATATATCATCAACATTACAATAGGAAAATGAATGATCCCATCTGATAGTTTTCTCAATAAACACAACTATTGTAAACAATCCTTTCACAATAATTCTTTCTCATAAAAGTATAAAGAAGTTTTACCATTACTAAAGGAACTGCTTAAGTCCAGCAAGGAATCATGTGATAGGCATCTATGATCATCCTGATCTAAAAAAATAAAATCTCTCAAGCTGAGATATAGATCTCAGCATCCAACTCTCCATTCAGAAATGTTGTTTTAGCATCAGGCTTCTCCGGCACATAATCAACTGTAACAATCATGAAAAATAACACATGAATGGAAGTATGTCTCACAACTGGAGAGAAAACCTTCAGAAGTCAACACCATCACTTTGAGTAAAATTTGACCACTAACTGTGCCTTGAGTCTTGATTCTTCTACTTTGGAATACAATGTATCCGTTTAAACACTCATTTGCAACCTACCACCCTTTATCCTTTAAAAAAATTAACCATTTCCCAGATCCTGTTCTTCTCAAGAGACTGAAATTTCTATTTACTGTGATAACCTACTCGATAGATTCCCCACATTCAATTGGTTGAGACATAAATTTCCTCACCTATGGTCCAAATCCCCATAAAGAAATGATGTTTTATCATCAGATTGCTCCAGCTCGTAATCAAACGAAGTAAAGCACGCTTCACAACTGGAAATGAAACCTAGTATAAGTCAACACCCTCCTAAGCGAAACTCTTTGCTAGTAACTGCGCTATAAACCTAGTTGCTCCAACCCTAGGAAACCTCGTTTCAGTTTGAACACTTATTTGCAAAATAACACCTTTGTTCATTTGATAATATGACCAGTTTCCAAGCTCTGTTCTTCTCATGCTCTTGCATTGCAATAGCCCACTCTACAAGTCCCTTGCATTCAATTGACTCTTTACGTGTTTAAGGATTATCACCCTCAACCCATTCAGCTGAAACAAAAGTAAAAAATAGCCATATTTGCAAAACCAAATTAAGAAGGTGACTAAACTAACCTTTTCTCCCTACATGGAGCTATAATATAAGATTACTCTTCACCCACAACTTTTATAAGATCTTATGTCCCTATTTCCATAGGTTGAATCATGTCTACCATATGTTGTAACACAATTCCCCCTGATTCAAAATAATACAGTCATTACAAGTAAATTTCTACTTAAAAAAACTACGATAATAAGAAATTGATGTGACTTAAGATCTCTGCACCACAATAGGTGTCTTTTTCCCATTTGCATACCTTACAAATATGCACAATCTTGTTCTCAGCTCAATATTACCATCATTCATGTGAAAAAGTGGGACAAGAAAATATTTTCAAATTAATAATCACGAGGCGAGCCAGGCCATACCTATTGGAGAGTTTGCTTTTACAAGATTGTAAATGGAGATTGATTAATAAGAAAATATGATGTATGAACTGGCACAACCCAAAATGCTGAAGAAATACTGTGATATTCATAAATATTGTTCAATTCATTCATTCTGTAACTCTATTTAGTAATGGTAACAGTCATACAATGTTGTGTTTCACTATACCATAATCTTTGCAAAACTCATCAAGCATAAGCTTTTCTCGATTTCACTATATTCATAAATATTGTTCAATCTTTGTAGAATTCATTCATTCAATTTATTTGATTTCATATATTATTTTGTTATTTTTGTATTTATTTTGATGTATTCAGGTAACCCCACCTCCGATCAATCATAGCCGTCGATGGTGGGATGTCATAGTTTTCTCTTTATAATAAATAGAGTGTTAGGGGGCTATTTAGGGCTACTGCAGATTTTGAAGAGTTCATTCCTGAAATCACGTGATCATTCCATGGTACCGACTTCGTGGAACCTTAGGTGACGACTCCTAGATGTCTATCTTCCTCCCTAAGGTACTGCCTAACCCTAGTCACCTTTTCCCCACCCTCAATCCCTCTACCGCCCTGCTGAAACCCTCCAGCAGCCGCCGCCTTTGCTGGAATTCCCTTCCCCCACAACTGCCGCCACTTCTCCTTCTTCCAACAGCAGCCGCTAGACTTCCCACCGCCCCAACAACAGTCGCCGGTCTTCCCACCACCCCAACAACAGCCGCCGCCTTCTCCTAGCCCCCCTACAGCCACGGCCACTGCTGCCTATAGCCGTACGGCCCTCTACCGCCGCCCCATTTCTGTGGAACCACCTCCAAATCCCCTCCTCGAACCAATTATGTCCAGATCTGCACATTCCAGCTAGATCCAACCACCCCACATATCTGATCCAACTCCCATAGCCTGGATCCGCTTCTAAACCACCAAATGCACCCTCCTACCATCAGGATCCGCCTCCATATAGCCGGATCTACCCTTTTTGTCCTGATCCCTCTTCCCACCGCCAAATCCAGCCGCCTCCGTTGTCATCCCGCCTCCGGTTTCACATCGGATCGCCAACAAAGCACTTCTCTAAAATCTTCATTGCCTTGGACAACCCCTTATTTGGTGAGTCACTTGTTGTATTGCACGATTTTTTCAACATTATTATTGGTTTGGATCTTATATTTGCTTAGATAAATTATCTGTGGATACATCGTCTCGAATCACTTGTGATTTGCAGATGAGACTCATTTGTTGCGCGCTTTGCTTTGGCCCTTCAAGCAGAGGAAAGTCATTGAATGCTTTGCTAACTGAATGATTTTCTCCTTTTTTAATATTATTGCGTGGGTTGATTATTATTATTGCTCGTACTAATTTGTCGTCATCACCGACGGTATCATTGCATAAAGACTAGGGTTAGCATGTCAAGTTCTCATCCCCATCCCTATTAGTATTGGATTTGTGCACCCCTTAACCTTCCCTACATCACTTTGACATCTATCTGAATTTACCCTTTCTCTCTGAATTTACCCTTTAATGTCATAACTTGGTTTTTCATAGTCCTAATAACACCAAATTCTTATCTTGCGTGTCCTCATAACATTCCAAGCCCATGTTTAATTCCCATAACTATAAGGTTCCTAAATTGACATAAATAGTTTACACAAAATTATAGTATCTCCAAAACACTAATATAAGGTCGATAAGGAACATAATACAATTAAGGTCCGATCCACTTCATTAAACATAATTTTAACATTATTTAACTAGAAAATAATGAGATTAAATGAATCAATATGATGTATACAACAACACTCAAGCCTTTAACATTATTTAACTAGAGAATGATGGGATTAAATGAATCAATATGATGTATAACTAGCATAATTTCTTTCATCTGTTGTGTGCACAAACATTGATTCAGATAAAATTTCATTGTCAAAGACTTAGTCTTGTACCGACTTTTTAATGGAAATCACAATCTAACCACAATATTCTCCTCATATACCCTTATAATATCATGTGCCAAACGATTTGATCGACATATGCACACGATTCAACAAATTCTCTTCTGAAGCTGCCATGGACATACACAAATTATCCTTTCCCTATGATGCCTCTAGTAGGCTCAATTGCATCAACAATGCATGCATCGTATCTTCATCTGCTACATCACATCACGATGAAATTTTATCCATTAAATGTTTCTATTTTCATCTTTGACATTTCCAAAATGATCAAAAAAGATCATTATATCAACATATATCTAATCTCATTTGTTGCAAAATGTTGTGCTACAATGAATCAAAAGTTCGAAAAATCTCCAAAATAAATGAGACGAGGATTTATGTACTTTGATTAATCAATGTCATTAGTAGAAGTCCACGGAAGGACAACCAATCTTTACTATATAAATTTGAAGAATACAAAATACTTGGATTTTCTTTTTCTCACAACACCAAAACCATAAGCCTTCTTCCGCTCTCCTTTAGGCTGTATCAAGAAAAACAAGAGATCACAAAGTGTTCATTGCACACATAAATATAACACTACAACTTCAGCTCTGATCGAGCCTTAGTTCTTGCACTTCTCTGGACATTCGACCGGGTCTTCTGCTTTTTGAGTTCTGCTCTTCATAAAATTGGATGCTCCTCCCTAGCGGCTTCTCACTCTATGTCACTAGATATCCCCTACAATTCCTGCATCTCTTTAGAAGAGCAACGACTAATTAAATAAGAAAAAATAAACTCCTCATTTCTTGATGAGATAGAAGGGATTGAACTTTCGGATTCACGAAAAACGCCTAGATTACTTTCTTTCCTATGAATCGAACTGAAAGGTTTTAAATAGGCTCTTGAAATGAGTCAGCTTGAACCAATTAAATTCAAGTCATTTCAACATATTTAATCCCATATAAAGAGTGAAACACTATATATAGATCTTTTAATCATATAATAATCAATAATTTTCTCTTTAATAATAAACTAATAAAAAACTCATAATAGGTAAAAAATAACAATTATTCATAGGCATATAATTATCTATGGCATAAATTAAAAATTATAATTGTCCATAGGAGAATAATACATACTTTTTGAGCATGCACAGAAGACAATGATATGCAAGTTTACAACTGCATAAACTATAGGTAGTTGGTATGTAACTAGTTTATCTCATCACGTACGTCGGATACTGAATCTAGTTGACTTTCTCATTCTTATTTATATTCATGTTATAGAGATATATACTTTGTATATTTATGCTTATTTGTCTATAAACTCTTGTAAATTGACTTAGCATCATATACACTTGAGTTTATGAACTAAAATTTTTATGATAAATTATGTAGGATGAGAACTAAACTTGATTCATTTTTAGGTCACTTCTCTTGTAGCTTAAAGATTTCATCACTATCCAGAGAATATTGGATTGTGCATGCAGCACAATGCGAAGGATTAGTGATTTCAGTTATCTTAATAGACAAATTGTTTTAAATCGTAAAACAAAATTTCAGTTTTATAGCCATCGTGCCTTTATCATAAATACAATTACATAAATTTAGAAATTGCTTCATGAACAACAAACACTGAGAGGTGCTTAAGCTGACCGAAATACACCAGGCAACTTATGAAAGTAGATCGGTGCCATTTTGAAGTGTTCCATGAAAAATGTTTGTACTTAGTAGTAGAACGGAAACACTTAGACAAGTATACAAATAGTGTAAATTTTCCTTCATATTAAGGGCAAGATAAATGGGAATGTTTATACAGTCACTGGAACGATGAGACAAGCAAAATAAAATAACGGGATTGAATAAATAAGGAAAAAAAGAAACAAAGGTCAATATTTTATGAGATTTATGCATAAAAAGGATTATTTTAGCTTTATAATTCAACGACAAATTAGCTCTTATGTATGCAAAAAAAAAAATCCAGGCACAAATGCATAATCCTCACTATAGCTTAACAGAAAAAAATGCTGCAGTTGAGTTCAAATTTTCAAAAAGAATAGCAAAACAACATACATATTGAATCAAATGTCAAATTTGTCATCCAATCTCTGACCGAGGTAAAGTAAGTTGGAATCCACCTACAAACTCAACCTTTCCCTCAAATGTTTTCTTGGTTATATATTAGATAGAACTATGACAAAAATAGCAACAGAAATATGAAATAAAGCAAGCATGGAAAATATAGAAAAAGTGTCAACAAGACATTAAACAAAGGGTTAATTCTTTCATTATCTAATCAATACCTGGAGGCATACTCAGAGAAATGTTTTCCCGGCTGTCTTTGCCTCAAGGTGTGCAAATCACCCCCTGGACAGAACTCCATGACCAAACACGAAAACCTATCGGTTTCAAAGTGCGTATATAGAGTCGGGAGGAACGGGTGATCCAAAAGCTGCAGAATCTCCCTCTCCGTTTGAGCTCTGGTCAGCTTCTTCCGGCTAGCAAGGGACGCCTTGTCCATCACCTTCATCGCAAAATAGCATCTAGTACCGCTCAATTCCGATAGGTATACACTACCGATGTCGCCGCATCCAAGTCGTCTGAGGAGCCTAAAGTGGCTCATGCCCAATAAACCATCACGAGATCGAACGGCGAGAATTGCCTTCCACCGTGGATCGTTTCCCTTGTGAGGCTTATTAGCACTCCCGGTGATATTGCTCCAATTGCTATCATCACTAAGCCCGCTGCTGTCGCTCGCTCTGCTCATGCTCGTCTTTGCACTCTCGAGCGACTCTCCTCTAACACTTGCCTTTGTACTCTCAAAATTTCTTTCCACGCTAAGCATTCCATCGCTAGTTATTCCCTCACTCCGATAAGTGCTAGTGCAGCTATTCACTATACTCATTGCAGTCACAACACCAGTACTGTCAATACTACTATGGGGGCTGACATTACCACTTGGTGGTAGAGAAGCATCCCACACACACTCCTTCTCATCCGATTCCTGAGGCAAGTACGAATTCTCCATGCACTGTGAAGCTCGATCGGTAGAGAATGGCGATGACTGAGTACCAGAACCTCTCGATTCCTCGACCAAGCTCAAGCTCTCTATCGGGGAAAGAGGGGAAGAAGGTCTCATTCCTGGAACTCGAATAGAAAGATCTTCTATAAAAGGGCCTTTAACAGAGAGACCTTTCACCAGGCACCCTGTCTCAGATTTCTTTTCATCAATTGTTACATACACAGTCCTCATGAGATCCACATCCACTGGTTCAGGAGGATGGCTTGCTCCAGAGAAAGAACTGCATCCCATTTCTTCATAAGAATCACTGCTCTTCGAACTAAGTATATCAGACAATGGCTCCTTTGCTTCCTGGAAGGAACTTTTCCCTTTCCACGTCTTCCCAAGTGCGGCCATTTCTGAAGCTTTGTATTTCTGTGATACATGCGCACCTTCTTCCTTTCTCAAATCAGTCCCATTCACAACCAGCACATGATCATCCGACATCTTATCCTGGGCATTCTTAGATTCAGCAACTTTATCCATTGTCAGCTATTCAACTACATTACCAACATCCAGTGTCAAAGAGTGCTATACACACATCAAATCTCCTCTCCAGTTCATGTTTCCCATCAACAAGCCCTAAACATAATGAAGTAGATTTATCTTAATAGCACAATTCTGAGAGGATTTTATACCAAATTCATGAACCAAGTTATTGAGCTCAGGTGCAATGATTTTCAGGGAGTTCAGCTGCAATAAGCTTTATTTGAATTCTCAGAACCAAGCAAGCATCATTCCCCAACAAACTTCACTTCTTTCTACAGATACCTGATGAAGTGACAAGATGAATCCCCCATTAGAAAAATATGACCCCCTAATTTCTTAGTAAACTCTCCAGATCTTAGAGAAAAAAAACCCAAATTAAAGAGAGAAATCGCAAAGGAAAGGGCGCAAAGTAGTGGAAAATGCTGATTGTTCAGCTCAGGGTTCGAATTAAACATCAAATTAAACAAAACTACTCCAAACAAATACTAAAAAAACTCCACCGTCACGAGTAAACATCATAAATCACTGAATCCATAATTAAATTGGGAAAAAACAAAATGTCCTGCCTTGCATGAGCTGCATTCCCCAGATTCCGATCCCTCCACCCAGCGCCGAGCGTTTGAGCGAGAGAAATTGAAAGAGAAAGAGAGAAACAAGTGATCGATCCCAGTAAAAACAAAGACTCTTCGAGATCCAACGAAGTTTTTCTTGGTGGGCAAAAGTAGGAGATGAAGCGGCGGGGTTGGTTTGAGGAACTCACCGGACGATCAGCTCCGAACATATCACGATCTCAGGCTAGAGTTTCCTTCCTCGCCAGGCCACCTTCTGCCTCCTCCCCTTGGCTTGACCGCCGGCAGCGAAGAAAAAGCAAAAGGGCGACGAGCAAAGAGAGAGTGGCAACAAGGACTGAAAATGCAGCAACGGCGGCGAGAAGACCGTCAATCTTCCTATTATTTATTTATATCTTATTTTAATTCTTTTCCGTTATTTTTTATTTTATTTTAATTTTTTCCGATATCCGTACTGCGATCTTTTCTACGTAGCCCATTTTATAAAGTAATTAATTAATGAATATTTAGTGAAGCTAATTAATTGTGTTTTAACTAACAGTAGTCGATCGCGATTAAAGCTAATATTACGGAATCGCCACAGATGGGCCACGTGGAGGGTTACGGATGTCCCCACCCATGTTCCCCTATTGCGCTACATCGGCCGACATTTCGCCGTCGCTCATGGCGATCGTATGATAAAGCAAATGCTAGCTTCTACACCGTCTGATGGAAATCAGACGATGCTTAGGGATGGTGTAACCAATGATGTCTTTCCCTTTCCATTAATCTCATCTTTCTCTCTCTCCCCCCTTTCTTCTCGTTTAGGCTCTCTTTGGTGCGGTGTTTTTACTCCGATACATAAATGTTACCGTTATAAAATGTATGTTCCAAGAATTACAAACGCCGCCAAGAAAAGAAAATGAGTTTTGAATGCAAATGTGAATGAAGTTCGTTGTGTGAGGCCGGGCGTTCAGAAACGACGACGGTCCATAACCACCGTATTTACGGCCGTTGCCCCCATGCCCAAGAGATCCTTAATAAATAATAAGATTAGTTGTATACTTGTATTAAGGGTACATTTGACATGGTGGTGGAACCCTGGATGCCGGTAGTCGTGAATTGTCGTTCGTGAATGCTCGATCTTACGGTCCTTATATACCTAAAGAACTTCATCCATTTTAGGTTCAAAGTTGGGCGTTTGTTTTGGTGATGGCGTTTTGGAACGGTGATAACGAGAGCGGTGAAAATGGAGAGGATGGGGCAAATTTAACTTTGAAGGTCAAAATGATGTTTTAGGGACGTTGGGAATGGGGAAACGAGTTTTACCGAATAGGTTTTTTTAGTGTTGGCCTTTTCCGTCATAACTGATAACATAACGGTTGTCATGTCAAACACATATTTTAAGAGTGATTTATTGTCCAAACTCACCAAAGTAAAACTCCGCCCCAATGGAGCCCTAAATTTTGTTAGTATAGCGGTGGAGTTTGAGCGGTGGCGGTGTAAAAATATTGTAGTAAAAATAGTTTTGGTAGTCAAATTAGGCTTCGTTTGGCGCGGCGTTTGAAGCGCTCCGTTTGGGGGCAAACCTCGCCGCAGGACAGGTAATCAAATGGCTTGCTGCGGTGTTTGCTCGATTTGCCCCAGCAACACCATGGGAAATGGAGGATATCGGCGGTATTCGAACCGCGGCCTTCCCCCTCCGGTTCCAACAACGAGTCATCTCCTCCTGCTGCCTGAGCAAAACGTCGAACCAAATAAAACAGAAGTTTATAATAATCCTTTTTGGTTCAAATTTCACTGTCTTGGCCTATGGGGTAACTGTTGCTGTTTGATCATTAATGTATCTATGTGCTTATGTTTCATCCTAAAACATCCGTTCTAGAAAATCAAATGACATTCATATCTTCTTCATCTAACAAGGAGTTCGTTTGGTACAGCGGCGGTGGTTGTGAATTTGGTGGTTACAAATCGTCATCTATTTCGCACGTCATATTTGCTGTGACGAGTGTGTACAAATACAACATCGTCATAAAATATGTGTTTGACATGACAATGGTTTGACCATCACCAAGAAAAAAAACTAATTTTAAACAAAAAATGGATGAAGTTCCTTAAGTTAAGACAAACATTCACGAAGGACGATTTGTAACCACTGTATTCATAATCGTCATAATCGTGCCAAAGGGACCGCAGGTACAAAAAATATATGAACTCTACCAGAGAGAAACACCGAGCAAAATTGGGCCACCGTGTCCAAAATAAGCCCGAGTAGTGTTATAAATAGGACCGATTACATGTATTAGAGATTTAAGAAATGAGTTAATTAATAAGTTGTTAAGTTTCTTCTATGTTCCCCGTCCCTGTCGTCTCTCCCATCTCCGGCCATCTTCTCCAGCCATTAGTCTTGTCTCAGCCCCGACCACCTCCTCTTGACCATTCCCTTATATTTTTGATATTGCAGATTTTTGTTCGTAACATATACATTATTCTCAAAGTTTTAGGATTGGTAGTAGAATAAACAAAGAAATCATAATTCAATAATTCGTCAATATGCATTTGAATAAAATTGAGGCTTTGAAATTAGAATTATAGGTCATTTTGATTGAAATTATATCTCATATGTCAATTCTAAGCCAAAGTCCATCCAACAAAATGCATTAACCCAATAACTTTGCTACAAATATTTGAGTAAAACAACAACACTCGAGCCTTTATCCTACTACAGTGGGGTCGGCTATATGGATCCTTTGTCGCCATTGTGCCCTATCTTTTGTCATAATCTCATTAATGTTTAAGTACATCATATCTTCCCTTACAGTTTCATTCCAAGTCTTTATTGGTCTATTCCTCCCTCGTTTAACATGCCTAATGACTGACACTCACAACACCTAACATGTGCCTCTAATGATCTCCTTTGTACGTAAATTTAATGAATTTTTATTTTTCGAAATTTTATACAATAAGGTGCTATAGTTACTCACATGACTAATAGGGTTTTGGTCTTTAATGCAAATACCAAATGCTATTCCTTATATTAAAGCCTCATACACTACTTGATTAGTTAGGTTGCATTTACAAGGAAATATTTGGTTATTTAGCGGGTCCTCTTCTCAAAGTTTGTATAATTACAGCTTACACCTCCCTAACTTTCAAAATTACAATTATCCCTCCTCAATGTTTACATTCAATAACATCCATGCACACAAAAAAACTTTTTTAAGATTTACTCCGAGTACTTTTGTGCATGAATGTTATGAAATGTAAAGATTAAAAGGAGGTTTTTATAATTTTATAATTTTAAAATGAATTTTCTTGAGCGAGAGTGTAAATCACTTGTGAGTAATCTTTAAGGAGAAATGAAGAATGCTTCGATACAAAAAAGGACTATTCGGGTTGACACTAACTCGAGTTTCTTGGCCTATTTATAGTTTATATTCAATATTTCGATATCATTGTAAGCCACATAATTTTATTTTACTCTCCTTATATATATAAATGTCTGTCTAAGAGTGTAAGCGGTTCGATTTGAGTCGATTTGGAGCTAAATTGAAACCAAACTAATTGGTTATATCTCGATTCGATTTTATGTTGTTTTATCAGTTCACTTTAGCAGTTTTTACTATTTATGAGTAATTAAATGTTTCAAGGTTTTTTTAAAATTTTGAATACAATGCATTAATCTATTATTTTTTATATTATTGAATAATAATTTAATTTTAATTTTAAAAATAATTTATTATGTTTTATATAATTATTTGGTTATAATCATAGTGGAATTATGTATCAAGCATCAACAGTTAATACATGACACAAATAAACTCAATTACATGAGCACCACTTATTAAATACTTGCCACATTCAAACATTCTATGGATTCTGCTAATATTTTAATAAAGGGAACGATTTAGGGTCCGTTTGGGACGGTTGTTACGAACAGTCATCCGTTCCGCGCGACGTATTGATCCAGAAAGTTTAGACAAAAACAACATCGTCATGAAGTATATGTTCGACACGATGACTGATGTTTATGACTGCCCCAAGAAAAAAATTATATTTTAAACATAAAAATGGATGAAGTTCCTTAGGTGATCGAGGTCGGCATTCACGGTCGACAGTTTGTAACCACCGCGTTCGCGACGTCACAACTATGCCAAACGGGCCCTTAAAATTAAACACGCTGCCGTCATTCCGCCTCCGCATCTCGAGTGGAGGTCCTGGGGAGGCTATCTCGACAGAAAATTAAAACAACAATAACCTGCATTTTGCACTCCCGACAGCGGCCACCATTATTAATTTGCGGCCCACCCCTCTTTCAATGTAGTAATTGTTCCGTACGGGTAGTGTTCCCTCCTCTGGGAGCAGGTGAGATCCAAGTCGTCCAGTCTTAAATCCAACGTTTGTGATTTACAATAATAAAAAAACCCCAAAAAAACACAAACAGAACCCGTTCTTTAAAACCCATCAGATGGTTCATGCGCTACCCACGCTCCTTCCTCTGGCAACGGGTAGCGCAGGAAAAAAATTTAGAGCAGTTCGCCGCACTCTAAAATCACACGCTAACAAAACCTCACGTAAAAAAGAACTCAAAAAAATTATTGGCCTGGAGAAAAATGTGGCACAACCAGATCCATCAATCTCTCATATTATAAAACTAGGGTTATTTACACCTCCCCTTGAAGTTTGTGTAATTACAACTTGCAGTATCCCTCTAACTTTCAAAATTACAATTAACTCTTGCCAATGTTTATATTTCATAACATCCATCCACAAAAAGATCCACTGAAGATTTACTTCAAAGAGATATTTTTATGCATGAATGAATGTTATGAAATGTAAGCATTGAGGGGGTAAATATAAATTTGAAAGTCATAGAGATACAAGTTGTAATTACCCAAATTTTGAGAAGGGTCTGGTAAATAACCAATTATAAAAATTATTGAATAAAATTAACTAAGGCCTTCATAAATATTCACTCGTGTGTGACTGTGTGAGTATCATTAGGCCACGTGCACAGACATGAAAAAATGTTGTAGATTCCTTGTGTGTATGTCATTAAAAAATTTAATAGTAAACTAAACTCTTTTTGTATCTGAGTGTTATACATTTATGCATCTAATTTAAATAAACCTCAGTGCTAATATGACGAACTAGTTACCCGTTGCGCTAGTTGCTCTATCATATTCTCGTATGTTCATCATGTATTTTGTCAACATTTTTCATATAAGTCAAATATGAAAAGGGGTCTCGATATAGCGGGGGCATAATCTAAAAGGGGCCTCTAGTAGCTTCTATAAAGAATAAGATATTCCACCAGTTGTTGCCTGAATCAGAGCTAATACTAACAAAGGATGGAACCAAAAAAAAAGGGATATTCTTTTCCACTAGTTGTTGAGTAGCCAGATCTTGAACCATCAGACAGGTCATACCCAGAGCGAGAATACTCGATCGCGGAAGAGTCCATTGACCGGAGGGGGGGGGGGGGGGGGGGGGGGGGGGGGGGCTTTAATAATAAGTCAAGTATTTAGAACCTTGTGCTACATTGTGCATACCATTTTAGGCTGAAGACTCCGTTCTAAAGTGATATCAATATCCCTTATCAATTCAATGTGTGTGTGTGTGTGGGGGGGGGGGGGGGGGGGTCTTTTCATTGATGTTTTGCGACCCATTGAAGTAGTCTTTCAGCCTCAACACTCGGGCCAAGTTGGACACATGATGTAGGGTTTCCATGACATTAAATGAGCAGTTGAGTATGAAAAACTCATGGAAGAATCACTACAAAACGCATTAAATAAAGGAATGAAAGCATATATACCTATAACATAATCAAATTTTGTGAAGAACAAGTTGTTATGAAAACCAAGATGCATAACATGTTGTTGATGACTCTACATTGAAATGCATGATTTTCTCATTTATAACCATAAATAGATGAAATGTGATCCAATATGTCAAATTATTTTATAATATTTTAATTTTACTTTTTGTAACAATTCTACGTTCAAAATGATGTCTTGCACTTTACTTTTTTTAATGAATTTAAAATCCTTTTTTTAAAAATATTAAAATGAAAATATTATAAAATAATTCATCTATTTTTATCATTTTACATCCATATTTCTAACCAAAGAAATATTTTTATAAATTGGAAAAATTTAAAGAGGGTGATAAATGTAATTTTGAAAAATATAGAGGTTGCAACCTGTAATTATGCAAACTCGTTTATCTCCGCCAAGGAACCACTAACTAGCTTGAAATTATTATCCATAGAGCTTTTATCAAAGAAGAAGCTTTTGATGGGAGAAGATGCTCCGGTGGGTCCCACACCCATGACATGATTAATCATATTCTATAATTTTGACCCCAATTGTTTAGTTGATAAATAATATATATATATATATATAATATTTAATAGTTAAAATTATTGGGAATCCCAATAAGCAAGCACAGACTTTACTAGATTTGACTCGTTGTTTCTTCCTTCTCCGTCCAATTACGGCGAAGTTTTTTTGTACGCGATAGGTGTCAAGCTGATTATGCGAGGAGATTTGGTCCGTCCTCCCAATTGTTATCCGACGGCCACTGAAATTCAGGATTAAAAAAACAAAAAAAATGATATTTGATGGAATTTTTTTTTGGTGATTTGTTATTAGCACCGCAGTTTTATCTAGTCGCACCGCACTTTCTTCTAAATTTTTGCGTCTTTTGAAAATTCGTCTGATACATGCATTTTTAGGAAAAGTGTATCTACAACTTTCGAGTTGAACATTTTTCCTAAAAATGCATGTACAAGACGTATTTTCAAAAGACGGTAAAAATTAGGAGAAAATGCAGTGCGAATAACCAAAACCGCGGCGCTAATAACAATCACTTTTGAAAATACATCTTTGAACATTTTTCCTAAAAATGCATGTACAAGACGTGCTATGGAAATACGCACAAGTTTCAAGCCTTTTAGAAATGCGCATTGTTCATGCATTTTAAGAAAAAGTGTTCACCACGAAAGTTGTAGATCTCGAAGTGATCGACAACTCACATGTTGAACACATTTCCTAAAAATGCATGCATAAGACGTATTTTCAAAAGATGCAAAAAATTAGTAAAGTGCTATCCGACTAGCCAAAACTACGATGCTAATAAGAATGATTTTTTTTTCAAGAATTGATGTTCTAGACAATTTCTTTTTAAAATTATTTTTTATAGGTAAATATAATGTTAAAATGATTGTTAAAAGATTATAATTAAAATGTTGTAATATTATTTTATAAAAATAATATTTTTTAAAGGAAATTCATTTTTCTTAAGTAATTTCAATCCTATGAGGTTTGCTTGCTGGATGGTCGATTTGGTCGAAATTTTATATGGTGTTGATATTAGTGTTGCGGACTAACTTGA
Source organism: Platanthera guangdongensis (assembly GCA_039583875.1). NCBI lineage: Eukaryota > Viridiplantae > Streptophyta > Magnoliopsida > Asparagales > Orchidaceae > Platanthera > Platanthera guangdongensis. Next base: position 233,254,586 of record CM077163.1, read on the forward strand.
TGTCCCGGTCGGGCTGGATTTGTTCGGACCGCCTTAACTCACGAGGCGGTCGAGCGCGCACACAGTCAATGAAAGCAGAAAGTTGACACAAGATGTGATGACGTGGGAAAACCACTTAAACGGGTAAAAAACACGTGACCGGGTCTGTGCTGGTCAAAGTCCACGAGATTTCGGTGTTTACAGTGTGTTGGAGAATCGGGGCGACAGGCCGCTCCCGTTACAGCTTGGGGAGAGAGAGAGACTACGACTCCCGGCGGGCAACAGACTGCGCCGCGGGAGTAGCTTGGACGTTGGAATGCGTGGGATGGTCTCGGTGCTCTGGCTCTTCTTGTTGCATTCACTTGCTGGCTGCGGTCGTCTTCCTCCTTTGGCTCTTGCGGGGACTTGGACGTTTTCCTGCTGGCTACGCGGTGGTGGAGCGCTGGTGGCCGTGAGCGGCCGCTGGTGGTTCACGGCGACTCGAGGCCGACGCCGGGAGAGGAGACAGGAGAGCTCTCACTTGAGGAAGAAGAAAGCCCCGGGCATCAAAAGGTGAAGAATGAAGACCCCCTGGGGTTCTTTTATAGCCTATAGGGGAGGGTCATGGCGGGCCCCACCACTAAAGTGGTGGGTTAGTGGGTGGTTACCCTCTTGATCGGACGGCAAGGAGAGCCTCCCCTCGATCGGACGGCGGGGAGATCACCTACGGCGGTGGGCCGCCACGGTGGCGGCGGCGGGCGGCCGGGGGCCGGCCGGGGGAGGCGGCGGCCGGACGGGGGCCGGCGGCGGCCCGCCGGGGGCCGGCCATGGCTAGGCTGGCGGCCTGCCGCGGCTAGGCCGGCGGCCCGCCGGGGCCGGGCCGGCGGCGGCTAGGCGGTCGGCCGGGCGGCCGGCAGCGGGAGCGGCCGGCCTAGCGGCCGGCTGCGTCGGCCTGCCGAGGGCCGGCCGGCCGGCGGTCTGCCGTGGCTAGGCCGGCGGCTTGGCCGGCGGCCTGCCGGGGCCGGGCCGCCGGCTTCCAGGCGGCCGTCCGCGGCCTCCCTCCCGGCCGCCGGGAGGCCGGTCGCCCGCCGCCGCTTGCCGCCAACCCCCATGACCCATTTTTTGGGGGAGATCATGGGAGGGACTTTTCTCCTATAAATGAAGGTGGAACCCAACAATTAGTATTGCAGTTTAGGCTATTTATTTTAGCTGACAATCATAAGCATTGTTTTAAGAGTATCTATTTTTAAGAAATCTTCTACTAGCGAGCGTTGTTTTAAGAGTTTGGATATCAGCGGGTCTTATTTTAAGTGTTTTGTCACCTTCGTCTCTGTCCGGACCAATCTTCACAAGAGTTGAAGATATTGAATGATCACTAATCTCATGTTCTTTGTTTCCTTCAATATTCATCAGGAGTTTTCTTCCACAACCAAGTTTCCCGAATGTCCGTCTAAAAGCAAAAAAAGAGAGTAACTGGCCAGATTTCTAGATATAAGTTCCCAAATTTTGCCTCTCTTTCGCGGTTATCTCACCACACACTCTTTAAGTGGTAATCCAACTACAAACTCCGCCTCCTGCCCTAGCTTCTCCTTTATGGGCGGATTCACTCTTCTTTTGCATTATGCGGCAAATTAACCAGGAGGAAGACACGCGCGACCGCCAGAGGTTCTCTCCAATGTTGGTTCGCCTCCGGAAACCAGAGGAGAGATCGGTAAGGGGTAGTGAAATGCACACTTTCGAGTGCGGGTCTTGTGCATCGCTAATAGGTACTTAAAAAGGCCTAAAAAATTCAAATTTTGAGAGTGGATAGCGAAATGTGCAGTGGAGATATCAATGCCCATTTATATTTACCAGCAATCAAAAATGGATCATGTGCGAGGGTCCCGGAGGGTCCCGAAGGATCGTGGATCCCACAAGAAAAAAAAATCACGAATGTCTGGGCTAGCCAGAATGCATGCAAGCTTTTTGACCTTGAAGTATTTCTTTTCTCTCGTTGGAAAGAGAGAAAGTTAGGTCCTCCCTCATATCTTTCGTTCTCACATGCCTGGGAGCTGGTTGGTTGCGATCATTTGCTATTTGTTGGTAACTTCGTATGTTGGACGTACGGTTTTTTTTCTCGTGCGCGATATTAATTTCACAGTAGGATTCCCACTGCACAATTTTATTAGCATGCGGTTAGACGAAAAGTTGGGCTGAGATTTACAGTAATAAATTACAGTCACAATGAGTCATTTTTATGTGATTATTAGGCTAAAATCTGAGCAAGATTGTACCGTGCATGAGAAATATAGCGCATCCGACATACAAAACTATTGCACGCAAAGAAAAATTTATTAGTATGCTTGACGCAAGATCGGGACTGATTCCATATTCAGATATAAATTTATCTATAGAGAATGTTACATGCCTAATCCCCATAGTGGAAGCAATGCTATTTGACAATTCTCATGCCATATATATAATATATTCTTGTTGAAATGGAGAACAGCCTCGCATACAAGAGCCAAGTTTTCGACCTGCCAGGGCAAGATCTCGGCTCACAAAGTTCAAATTGCAATATGACATGATGTTTAATGTTCGCGAGTGACAATACGAAAGCTGAAGTTGAAGAAGAGAACAAAACACTATTTTATAGTTTGACGAGGTAATCGTGTTACATTGCATTGCAGAAGTCCCACCGCATACCCACAAATGTAAAAATTTTCCTCCCGAATCAAGTGTTGCGCGTGTTCAAGAGAAGGCATGAGAGGTTACCAAATCTTCAAATTAGTGACTTTTACGGGGGAGTGAGCAGCCTTTCACCCGATACAATGAGATAATATTTAGAGACAAGGGTAGTGGAGGGGTAACTAGCTGTTAGTTGGTGGACCCTAATACCCTACACATGATTAAAAAAAATTAAGAGTGCTACCGCCAGACATAAGAAAATTATACAAATCCAAGAACTATTATTCACCAAAACATCCCATCCGTGTTTGACAAATTCACGTGACAAATCAGCCAAATTTCAATCGATATAATAATAGCTTTAGTTATATAAAAAATAACAGAAAACTCTTAACAATGGCATGCTCGACTGGGTTGGTTAGATTTGTAAGTTCAGAGAAGAGGACTTGATAATTTTATATTGAGAGGAGACTCCATTAATTACACAAAATCATTGGAAAATCCAAATATAATTAGAAAATCATTGGAAAATCCAAATATAATTAGAGCAAATATATTAGCACCTCATAAGACTAATGGATAATAACACACTGTAAAAAAACACCAATAATACTTAAATTTTATGAATATTACCACCCCATTTATGAATATTAGCACCCATAAAACACCAAATAACACATTTTATGAATATTAGCACCACATGAAAATAACAGATAACACATAATAATTAATACCCTAGTCGTATACTCATGCACCTCAACACTGACACGCAACCCCCTGCACCGATGCTCCTCCCTCACCCCTCATCCCCCATCGTTCCGCCGTCACCGACATCGCACACCTCCATCTCCACCTCAGGCGACTCTTCCGACAGAGGTTGCGTCCATTTTCGAATGACTGTGTGGAAGCATCAACGATTCTCGCGCGACACAAGTTTGCTTCCCCTCCTGCATCCATTTCTACCCGAGGCTTCGTCCATTTTACTTCTGATCAAAGTATTGCTATATTTTGTCGTAGCAAAACTTTTTTTAGTGGTGAGTGCTAATATAATCTAGGCAAAGGCTAATATCGAATTTTGAGGTGCTAATATCATTGCTCTATAATCATCACATTATTACATAGACAGAACAGAGAAAATACTTTAAAAAAACAATACTCAAACAATTATGCACATAATAATATAATATACACAACATAATTCTACGTATTAATCTTTATTGATAATGCATGTAGCTCTATGCGTGTTCTCCACACGTAATCCAACCAATCATGCTAAATAATATAACAAAGGTTACATAAGAAGAAAAAAAGTTTTTTTTTTAATTTTTATAATAAGGAACCATAATAGAAATAATAGTCGAAAGAAAGAATGAAATTTTATAGCATATCAGAAGGAACCATAAGAGGAGGCAGGCAGACAATCAGGCAGCAGGCTGGTGATAAAATGAGTTTCAATGTGGACCTGAGCGGGCGTTAAGTTTATACAGATCCCATGCGCAGTTTTAGGAAGAGCAGCAGGAAGTCTTTTGGTTCACAGGCTGACCCCGGATCTGAACTGTCGGAGGCCTCGCGCTATTCATGGCCGGCTGACTCGCCATCCTGAAACAAAGACACAGATTTGATTCCAATTATTCTGTTTTAATATTGTACTGTATACTATTTTAAAACAAACAATATGAAAAGATAATATTAGGAAATCCACGACGCTTTATTGGCCGGCACGGCATGGCCATAGTTGTAAGAATTAAGGAGAAGGCTGAAGGACGTGCTAGAATGTCGTCTTTTCGTCCAAAAATATCTGCTGCAATAAATGTTTTTTAGTGCACTAGAGCCCTTGTCACCCCCAAAAACTAGCACAAAGGATTAAGCTCTCCATCATACAAAAAAATCAAACACCCACCGCCACGTGAGCCTTCTCACCCCCAAAAAACTAGCTCAAAAGATTAAGCTTTCTGTCATACAAATAAATCAAACAACCACAGCCGCATGAGACTAAGGGTTCGTTTGGCACGGTGGTGGCGCCGTGGCGGCCATGAACATTATGGTAATGAACTGCCGTTCCCGAATGTTGAAACCGGAATCCGGCCTCTAGTGGAGTTCTACCCTTGGGAAGGGGTGGTCTCGCGCCTACTTCGCTCCTGCAAGAAAAACAACGGAAGAGACAAGAAAGAACAGACCCAAGGGCTCGGCAGGGAGGTCCCACCACAAACCCGGAAGATCTCTGAGCGCTTCCCCTCCTTAGCCAAGAGCCGAGCTAAGATACTCTCAGAGAACACTTGAGAATGAGAGCAAGGAGGCACTGAAAAAACGTGTCCTCTGAGGTACCCCTTGGGTCTTATTTATAGATTTTCAGAATCTGAACTGCCAATAACCAAAAGGACTGACCTGGAAATACCAAAAGGCCCCTGGTTGGGTCTGCCAACAGCCAAACTCCGCTGTTCTGAACAGCTATGCGCAGTCCAACCTGGTCTGCCAACAGCGAGGCTCCGCTGTTCTAAGTAGCTATTCGCACCCCTGGGTGGTCAGCTCGCCTTCAGTTCTCCCGCAGGAGGCGGGTGCGGTCTGGCTTCGTGGCTCGCCTATCCTCCCTGGGCGAGCGCGAGCCGATAGGGGCGAGCTGCCCGTCTTCTGCCGGGCGGATCGGCAGCCGGGTCGCGTACGGGGGGTTGGCCGGCGGGTCGCCAATCGCGGGTCCGGCTCGCTTGCTGCGGGTCGCCAGCTCGCTCGCCTGCGATGGGCGGGAGCGGGCCAGCCCTCCAGTCGTTCAGCCCGTTCTGCCGCTCGGGTGCGGGTCGCGGGGCCAGGCCTGCTCAACCTCCCTGGCGGGACCCGCTCGCCGGACACAGGGTTGTACACAATCCCCGCTCTTTTTGAGCTTGAATCAAGCTCGGAAAGAACCATCCAACCCGCGTGTTCGGCGGGCTCTTGTGCTGAGCTGGCAGGGAATCTTCTGGTGGGGGCCCACTGTCTTGCTATAAATACACACCGCCAACCCCTGGAGGAGGCTCCCCAGATCCCTTCATTTCCTCTGAGCAGACCCTAATTTCTCGATGCCGGTCAGCGAAGAGGTGCGAGCTCGCCTGGCGGCAGCGAGCCTGAAGACTCAGGAGGAGGCCCTCGAGGCTGCCCCTTGGTTATCACGCGGGTCTCCCGGCCCTGTCTTCAGGCCGGCGAAGGGGAAGATCGTCAGGCGGTCTCTGGCGGGCGACTGTCCGGGCTCCAGCTCGGCCGCGGGTGTCGAGGTAATCCCCGGTGGACGTGACCTTCCGCGGGTTATTGCTGTACCTTTGACCCTTTGTTTTGCAGGCGATTCCCTGTGAGGAGGCGGGGAATGAGGGAGAGGATCGCCCCTCTCGAGAGTCGCCTGAGAAGGTCGCTGGTTCCCCGGTTCTGGATCGCCCACCTCCGGAAACTCCCTGTCCGGCGGTCTCCCACGGGCTGGGGAAATCTCTTGAGACCCTCGAGGGAGGAAACTTTCAGGGTCGGCCGGGCTCTTCTCGCCCATCTGTCGGTGCGGGCGACGTGCAACCCCTGGTGAGCTGGTTTTTATCGATGGCTTTGTCTCTTGCTCGCTCATTCTGACCCCTCCCCGCTTGCAGGCTTTCACAGGGCCTCTCCTGAAACCGAGATGAGCGAAGGGTACTCGCCTCCGCCTGACGTGGACAGTGTTTCTGACTATCTGGGCGACCCGACCGATGCGGCGGGGATGAAGAGGCAGGTGACGCGGCTATTCCAGAAACACACACTGCTGCTGCAGGAGATCATGAAGAGAATCGATGACGACAAGGCCGAGACCGAGGCCCGGCTCGCGGCCTTGGAGGGCCCTCCGCGCGAAGCGGAAGACGACGATGTCACCTCGCCGGGCCGTGCATATAACGCGAGCCGAGGGGCATCTTAAGAGCGCCGTGGAGCAGGTCGGCTTGGCTCAGCGGGAGCTGGTGGCGGTTCGCGATTACCACGATCCCCGTGTGCCGCCTCGGTCGGGAACGAAGAGGCGGCACAGGTGGAAGTGGGTCGAGTACTGACCCAGTTGTTTGCCCCTCGCTTGCGGGATACCGGGGGGTTATTGTCATTTCGTAGTTATCTTGTATTTGTAATTGCTTGCGACTCTTTCAGCCCGCCTATGGGCCTAACTATTTTGTTGCTGAGATGTATTGAAATATCGTGCTGCTTTTCTTTTGTTTTTTGTGGGGGGTTAAGGGAAAGGTCCATTCTTCCTTTTGCGCTGATCGGGGCGAGGGCGAGCCGAGGAGCTCGCCAGACGGGAGTCTCCCGTCTTGCGCGGAACGGCGTGCGGGTGCGGGTTGGGGTTGGTTCGCCCGCGCTGGTCTCCCGCGGTTGCAGCCGGGCGGGGACCGTGCCGGCTCGGCCTTTGCGGTGCGGTCGCGCGCGGGAAGTCGAACCGTCGGGTTGATTTTTGGCTATCCGCACCCCGCCTTTCGGCGGGAAGTTTCCCGCCCTTTCTCTTTCCCTATAAATAGGCCTTGCAGGCCCCTAATTTCTCCACCGATTCCAAACTTTCTTGCTTCCCGTTCCCGCGGAGTATCGTCTGTGTTCGCCTTCTGGCTTTTTCTCGCGCGTTCGGCGGCGACTCGACGGGGATGGGCGGAGGCGGCGGCGACGTGGACGGCCGAAGCAAGTGCGCTTGGACCTTCTCCGAGCATGATTTCCCTCGCGCCGTTATCACAGAGCGCGAATACTTGGAAGCTCTAGGCGACCACATCCCAGCCGGGTTCTCTGCGAGGCGACCCGAAGAGGGGGAGAAGATCAACGACCTGTCTAGGAATGAGCTCGCCATCCCTCTCGCTCACTTTGAGGTAGGCCTGCGACTCCCCCTGTGGCCCGAGGTGCGCCAGGTGCTAAAGTACTTCAGGGTCGTACTGGGCCAGATGACCCCGAACTCCATCGCCGTCATGATGGGGTTCGCCTGCTTCCTGCGAGAGGAGCGGGTGGAGTTCAGCCTCACGTGTTCCGAAGCTGTTCTCCTTCAGGGAGAATCGAGACGGGACGGCCTACTTCTCCAGCGCCCACCTCAAGGTGCGAGAGACAGTTAACAAGAGCCACAACTGGCTGAAAGAAGTTCCTGTTCGTCAAAGGGTGGACTTC